>APFE030175536.1:3575-72963 GCA_000404065.3 Pinus taeda
TCAAGTATCTGAAGGGAAAGACTCTTGTGAGCTCATTCAAGAATCTGGCCTTGATGTAAGGCTCATAGTGTTTCCTATCCACCTTCTTCTTCTTATGCCGCTGTTCTCCAACATTTGGTATACCTGTTGCCACTGATATAGCTTCAGGTGTCAATGTGAAAGTGACCCCGGCCAAGATAGACTAACCTCCATGTAGATGAAGCACAAATAAATGGGCCAACTCATGATGAACTCTAAAATTTGCCACCCTTTGACAAAATTCAAAACATGATAGGTGCTGGAAGCATGACATGGCAAGAGGGCATGCTTGTAAATCGGTGAGGGTAGTGGGTTCATCCCTGACATGTTTGCCACTCTTGTGGTGTCTCCTGTGAGCCTGCTCTTCTGAGGATGAGTCACTCTGTGTCTCCATCTCATACTCAGATGAATTTTGTGATGTCATGACTGCAATGTGGAATGTGATTAGGCTGCCCTTTTGATGATGGTGTGAGGCTGGCTGCCTTTGTAATATCTGTTACCAAGGGGAACAATGAAACAGGGAGTGTTAGGAAGGGAGTGATGAAATGGGGATAGGGGTTATAGGGAGAAATTTGTTAGGGATATGGGAGGAGTTTGGGTATTTTGATGGGGTAGGGTTTGGGGTTTTGTGTTGACCAAATAGTGGAGGGATAGGGGAGAGGGTTTAGTAGTAGTTTAGGGTAGGGATTTTAGGAAAAATGAGAGAGGGAGGATGGGAAAAGTGATAGGTGAGGGGAAAAGGTGAGTGGAGTGAAACCTTGGCACTAACAAGACATTTTAACAACACTAGCCATCAATTTCTTGGTGATTTCTTATGGTCGATTTTATACACTTTGGTGGCATTGAAACATCTCTATAAACACCCTATCATTGACAAAATTTGATGAGCAAGTGATTTTAAAAAGCCTACCTCTCAATTTGATAGGCTTCACCAAACTTTGGGAGTGTTTGGGCACTTGTTTTGGCCCTTATCTGTAGGTGCCACGCGCAAATCCTAGTGCACCGCACCCTGGGTATGTGCTGTGCCCTTAGAAAAATTGCACTGTGGGCAGGCTGCGTGTGCGCCGTGCCCTCTGTGTGTGCCATGCTCCTGGGTATATGAGCCGCACCCTTTGAAGTCGCCTCCAACTCACTCAAATGCTCACCAATGCACACTCACGCCTTTACAACGCTTCTCCAAGGCTTGTAATAGCACAATGCCTTTTGTTTTGACAAAAATTTGTATATATAGCCTTGGAAGAGATGGGTTTAATTTTTGCCTCTTCAAAAACCTATTTTTCTAATGTTATGTTTTGCACTTTTTTCATTGACTTTAAAACACATTGATTTTCACTTTCCCTTTGAAATTTTAGCTCAAATGATGAAAATTTCGGCACTCTTTGCAGGGATTGCATGATAGGAGATTTGGCCATGGAAACCATGACTGCATCTGAAAAATCAACTGGCGACTTTTTTGAAAATTTTGTCATAAATGACACCGATTGACTTTTCTTCAAAACAGAGTTTTGAAGAAGAGTCGAAGTCTATTTGCATGATGATGAAACAATCTGAACCATAACTGTGTAAGGGCCTCACTCTAGCCTGCATGGCTTTACTGGACATGTTCAAAGACCAAATTGATGAATTCCTAGACCTAGACCTCGAAATGACCTTTGTCCATTAAAGGACCAGACCTTGACTGTCATGGACTTTGATGATTATTGACAAAAGACCTGAGCCAGCAGGAGCCAGACATGAGGGATAATGACTATCATGACCTTCTCCATCAGATTATGGCAAGCCCCTAGCGGAATGCAATTGGGAAAATGGAGCGGGACACCTGAACATGAAATGCATACACAGTTTTGATCTCTGACGGAGGACTGACCAGACCGACTCTAACATTGGCTCCAATGGGGGATGGTAGCTCCTTGGAGATGCCAAGAACAACAGATCTCTGGAAGATTTAGACAGTGCCTACGTCCATTGGGCTATGGAGTCATCATTTTGCTAAATAATACAAGACTCTGACTCATTTATGAAATTGAAATGACCAAAAAAACTGACTCAAACTTGACATTGAAATGACTTAAAGGCTAGCTTGAACAGCTCTAACGAAACTGAAATAAAAAAAATGGTATTTATAGTGACAGTGGAAGTAGCGTTGATAACTTAGAAATGCTACCTCTTGAGCAGCCGACCATTGGTTGGCCCTCCTGGACAATCTTCTCCATTTATTTCCTTCAGAAGAAAGGCATTCTGCCCCCGATATGCTACAATCTTGAAAGGACCTTTCCAGAGGTTCTCGAACTTACCGTGCTTGCCTTTCTCCTCATTCCTTGCATCCCACTTCAACACCACATCATCCACCTGAAATTTATCCACCTTTGCATTTCTGTCATAAATTTTCTTGATTTTTCTCCTGCAATTTGGATGTGTTCTTGAAAACTTCTTCTCTGGTCTGCTGCAAGTGGACCATTTGATTCAGGCTTCTTTGCATGGGATCTTCTTCACTACTGGCTTCCTGAAGAAGTTTGACAACCGGGGCAGTGAGAGAGGAAGGAAATACTGTATCAACTCCATAAAAAATCTCAAACGGTGACATACCTATGGATTTCTTCTGGTTGACCCGATCTGCCCAAAGCGCATTTACCAACCTCTTCTGCCAGCTCTTCTTGTTTATTTCCAGCAGCTTCTTGATTATGTTGACCAATGATTTGTTTAAATATTCCACCAATCCATTGCCTTGCGGATGATAGGCAGTTGAGTGACCCAAAATGATGTGATATTTATGACAAAACTCTACCATCCTTTTTGATTTGAAAGCTGCTGCGTTATCAGTGATTAGCTTATTTGGACAACCAAAGCGAGACAAGATGTTATTTTCGAGGAATGAAATGATTACCACATTTGTAGCTTGTCTGGTGGGAATCACCTCAATCCATTTTGTGAAGTAATCTGTGGCTGTGAGGATCCATATATGCTGTCCGGAAGAAGCAGGATGAATTTCACCAATGAAATCCATCCCCCATTGCTGAAAAGGGGTACTCACCTCTATGGGCTTGAGTGGTAGAGGCTGTAACTTCTGCTTTCCTTTGAAAATCTGACACTTATGATAGTGCTTGACCATCTTATATACATCAGAAAATAATGTCAGCCGATAGTACCCTGCTCTCAAAATTTTGTTTGTTGTTGACTTCCAAAAAAGGTGACCACCACAGTCTCCTTGGTGGCAGTCCTCTATGACTTGCTTTGCTTCCTTTTCCACCAAACAATTTAACAAAACACCACCAGGATCTTTCCAATACAGTGCTGAATTAATAATGCAAAACTTGGCAGCCTTCAACTTGAGTGTTCTCACTTTGTTTCTAGTCATGCCGGGAGGAGGTGACAAATTTTTGAGCACATATATGATATCTGAATACCATGGAGAAAGAGAAAACATTTCAGATACCTGAATTGGCGATTCTTCATCGTTCTCATTGGACATAGCAGTGATAAGATTTATGTCCAAAGCATGCAAGTTTGATTAAGCCATTAGCTTCGCCAATCCCTGTCCTTTCACCAGTTTTGTGGGATTTATTTCCACGTCATATTCCAGCAAGGCTGCAATCCACTTGCCTCTTCTTCCTTCCAGATTATCCTACACTAAAATATCTTTTACATCAGCGTTAAGAACATAGGCCAGAATGTGAGAGTGTAGAATATACACCCGGAAATCTTTCAATGCCTTCACAAGTGCAAGGGCTTGCTTCTCAATGATGTTATACTTTAAAGTTGCATCTCTTATAGCTCTGCTGAAAAATGCAATGGGTCTTTCATGATCATCTCTCTTTTGCAATAATACTGATGCCATAGTATGCTCCGAAGCAAATGAAAACAATATGAAATCCTAAGTGTAGTCTGGGCTGACTAGAACTAGTGCTGAGGAAAGAGCCAATTTGACGAAATTGAAAGATTTTACAGCCTCTTCCATCCATTTCACTTGGCTATCCTTCTTAAGCATGTTTGTCATCTCTCTTAGTTTCTCAGCGAGATTGGGTACAAAGCAGCGTAAGAAGTTCATCTTACCATTGAACGATTGTATCTGCTTTTTATTCTGGGGCAGATCTATTTGCTGAATTGCTTGCACACATGCCGGGTCAATACGAATGCCATCCTTTGAGATAATGTGCCCGAGTAGTTTGCCTTCTTCCATGGAAAACAAGCTCTTCTTTGGATTTAGCGACAAGCCATATTTTTTACACTTTAGGAAGACAATTTTAAGATGGTACATGTGTCCTCATCAGATTTAGAAAACACCATCAAATCATCCAAATACACCACCAAAAAGACATCCTTCTCATTTGCAAAGGCCAAGTCCATAGCACGTTGAAATGTGGCACCCACATTCTTCAAACCAAAAGGCATTTTTGCGTAATGAAAGGTTCCCCATGGAGTGGTGAACGTTGTCTTGTCTCGGTCATCCTCATGGACAGAAACTTGGTTATATCCGGAATAACCATTAAGTAGTGACATATGGGATGCTCCCACTACTCGCTGAAGTATATGGTCCATTTTGGGTAGTGGATAGTTGTCCTTCAATGAAACTTTGTTGAGATTTCTGAAATCAACACATAAGCGAATCTCAGCTGTCTTGTTCCTTACGGGCACCAAGTTGGAGATCCAATCTGAAAATATGATTGGCACAATGATCCCTGATTTGTATAACCTGTTGATCTCCTTTTCAATAGATGGAAGCAACTTTGGATTTAGCCTTCTCAACTTCTGTCCGAATGGTTTTTGATTGGGCTTGATGGGTATAGTGTGCTGAATTATATTGGTGTCATATGTCTTTAAGTCGGAATAGTCCCAAGCAAACACATCTACAAATGAAGACATCAAACTGATATATTTGTCCTTTATCTTTGGGGGTAATGCTTTGGACAATTTTACCAATTTAGGATTTGCAGTTGTACCGATATTGACCTCTTCCACGCCCTTCTCTGTTGGCTACAATGTTGGCTTGCGGGTTGCATCATGTTGATCAAAGAGTTCTTCTAGAGGTATCAAGCCTTTGGGAATAACATTATTCTTCAGCTGCAACATGTCCATTTAATTGATCTGCATTTCATCTGTACCATTACCTTTTCCATTGTGATTTTCTTCATCAATTGAGGTCTCTTTAAACTTGCCTTTGTTTTGCAAAAATTCATCAATCTCCTCATCATCTTGGAACACTTGCCAATATCTCTGATTACCTGTAACGGTTGGACAATGCTTGAGATGAATTTCGGATTTGTTACTAGAGTTCATTGGGATCTTCAAACTACTCGTTTCCTTAACAAGATCATCAACAATACTATTTTGTATATGAGGCACACATGTCAAGGTGTATTCTGAAAATAATTTCAAAATGTCTAGGACTGCATTATGGTAGGCCCGCATCCTAGGATGCTTTGCTTGATATTCGCCTCTAACCTGCTTGATAACCAATTCGAAGTCGCCATATACTGAAATCCTCTTGGCGTTCAGCTTTCTTAGAATCGTTAAGCCAACAATCAGAGCTTCATACTCAGCTTCATTATTTGAACACTCAAAAGCCAACTTGTAAGAGCATACCCATACGTTACTAGGGAATTTTTTTGGGGCCGAGAAAGGACTGCGTACCCAAATTCCAATTCCAGCACCATCATTTCCCATTGCTCCATCGAAATCTATGGTCCACAAACCTTCTTCCTCCTCTTGCAAGTGTTGGAAATCTGTTTGTTGTGCCTTTTCTGCTTGTTGTCCATTGCTTTCAGCAGATTGCCCAACGGTGTTATGCTATTCTTGTTCTTCTTTCTTCAAAACTTCTCTAAAATTTTTTGTTATTTATGGAATATCATCTGCTTCTACCAATTGACTATCTATATCATTTAAACTATCTGAATACAAAACAAAAGACTCTAAATCTGTATGTACATAGTTAATAAGATGATTTATTGGTTTCTCCTTGCTTGTGATCATGTACTTCATTTTTTGTTCTCGATACAATTTCCTCATTTGTCCAAATACTGGAATCGTTGCATAGGAGAAATCTAGTTGTAGTGTCCCTTTTAGTTTCGCTACCCAATACTTGGAAAGAAGCATGCCAAACCTTGGAGGAATGTCTGCTACCACAACATCCATCAAAACATTCTTCATTAGGAGCTGATCCAAACTCACAACCAAGTCTTTGATGAGACCTATACATCTTACTCTGCTGGAATCAAACGAATAGAGGTCATGATATTGCCAGGTGATGTCCAAACCAAGCTTATCCATGATTTCCTTGGGCATGAGATTGTGAGAAGCTCTGAAATCGAACATGGCATTATGTAACACAAAATCATGCAACCTTAAACTGATGTAAAAAGGTGGCACATCACTATCAGGAGACTCACCATTTGATGTTGGCCCAAAAATAATTTCAGGTTGATCATCTTTGACATTCACCATGTCGGACATTGGGTCCAAATTCAACATTTTAGATACTTGTCCTTTATAACTGTTGTTCTTCAATATTTCAGTCAAGGGGATGGATATCTTTAGTTTAGAAATCTCATTCTCTAAATTGAAAGCGGGAATCTTTTCTACCTCTTTGACTGGGATTTATTTTCTCTCCTTTTCTTTCGATGCAACTTGCTGATGTGATGGTTCTGCTGATGTTGATTTGCTGCTCTCTGGATCAACCGCCTCCTTTCCTTTCCTTTGTGTAACTGGTGTATCATTCTTTGACGCTTCACTATCCTTCTTTTTTTGAATGGGTCTGACCAACACATCTCTGTTTCTAAGTGAATATTGCTACTGTTGGGCGAACAAAGCATTCATGTAACCTCTTTGGTATTCATCTGATTGCTCCTCCTGTTAGAGTCGGTCTAGTTATCCCTCCATCAGAGATCAAAACTCTTTTTTGCACTTCATGTTTAGGTGTCCCATCAGTTTCGATCATTTGCACTCGTTAGGAGCATGCCATAAATATGACGGAAAGGTTTGTGTTACTCATTCCCCTCATGCTTGGCACTGCTGGCTCAGGTCCATTTATAAAAAATCAAAGTCTTGAAATAGTCATTTGCAGCCCTGTTTCAATTTCTAGGTCATGACAAGTGTTCTCGGTCATTAAGTCTAGGGTTAAGTCAATTTGGTTTTTGTAAAGTCTAATAAAGCCAGCTGGCTAGAGGAAGGTCCTCAATAGGTTGTTATCTCAAAGATTTTATCGTTATATGGATAGATTATGACTTCTCTTCAAAACTTTGTTTTGAAGATAAGTCGACATTTCATTTTTGTAATAAATTTTCAAAAATTTCAATCCTTGAATTGTCTAGGCGCAGCCCTAGTCTCCTTTGCCAAATCATATCACAGTTATCCCTGCAAAAAGTATCAAAGAAAATCATTATTTCATCCAAATTTAAAAAGGAAACCAAAAAGCAAAAGTCTATTAATCCTGAAAGAATGTCAAAATGCAAAACATTATGAAAGTGGGTTATTAAAATCAAATCTGATTTGGGGAGATATTTTCTTCACATATAAATCATGGAAGATCATTCATTTCCACCATTTCTCAAGGCACAAGTCGAATTTGTGAAGTGGAGGGCAGAAGACGCGTTTGAAGGGTAGATTGGCAAGCTTGAGGGTGCGCGCAACCCATACAAAAAGGCGCACGACGCATTGGGTGCGCGGGACGCACTGGGCTCAATTGGCCAGTGTAAATTTGTATGCGTAGCGCACTAGGTGATGAGCGCGGCACACACAGTTGGGAGCCTGAAAATGGTTTGAAAACTCATCAAATCACTCAATATTCACATCAATTTTCTAGGTAGGCTCGCCTCCATTGCTTTTGCTTAGTTTTTGATGGTGAATGTGGTGGGTTCATGGCTCATGCCCATTGAAACAAGTCTTTGAAAAACCTCCCTTTTGCCAATAAGAAACATTGCTTAGGGTTTTGAAAACAGTGTTGTCACCAAGGTCTACTCTTTTCATCACTTCCTGCTATCCCCCATTCCCAAAGTAACTCATCAAACTTCCTCATTAATCCCCTCATAATTCTATCATATGATCCCTAAACCTCTAATCCCTTACCTCTATGAAAACTCCTTAAAAACTATACAATATCCCCCTAATCCTAAACCCTGTTTCCATACGTATACATTTTCCCTTCCTTACCCAATGTTTTCCCTTTCCTAATATTCCCTTGTGCATTTGTTTTTCCCCTTGGTCACAGCATTGTTAGAGCAAAAAGCAGTTTACATTCAATTGCACACACAATTTCATTCAGAGCAATTTATATATCAGCATACATATTCCAGACATCTTGTTTTCAAAGTCATGTCAGAGATGGATTCAGTTTATGATCAGGAGTATGAAAGTGTTTCTACAGCTGAGGGTAATGTGCCACAGAGGCCTCACAAAAGCGGCAAAAGTGGTCAGCATGTCAGGGAGGAGCCTACTTCTTTGGCTCAATTGCAGGCTTTCCCGCTTGCAATGGATTGTTTTCAGCGTCGGTCATGTTTCCAATACTGTGAGATGATCTCACAAACCCAGCATCATCGTGAACTAGTTCATCTATTTGTTCTACATTTACATGATGGCCGTGTAAACCTCGCCGGAGTAAATTTCAATTTGTCACCAGAGACTATTGCTCAAGCCACCGGGATACCAAATGTAGGAGAGGAATGGAACAAACGCCAACAGTTAGACAAATTCTACTATGAGCCATACATCAAACCTGGGCATATGAGACACCTAAGCATGGTTTTTCCTTTCAGATTCTTGAGGGATGAGTTTGCACCATTGATGAAACTCATCATTCGGTATTTCAGTTGCGAGGGCAGATTCTCGCGTCTCTATGCGTACCATGTCCATTTGTTGATGCATTTCACGAGGGTATGTATGATGAACATTCCGTATTTCATGTGTCACAACATAGAGAGGATGGTGGCTTTAGTACAAAAGAAGACCCCAGCACAACATCATAGAAGTATATATCATTACGCGTTGATCAAAATCATAGTGGTACATCAGTTGACACAACAAGGCATTACTTGGGAGGATTTCATCTCCTGTGACTTGTTCACAGCATCACAGCCGCTTCCCGAGATAGTTCATGATGAGGGAGAGCCTTCACACTAGCCAAAAATTCATGAGACAGATCATATAAGTGCTCCATTGTATGTGACATATCAGCGAGGCCATAGGGCCCTATTTGCATCTACACGACAAGTACTATCTCCACTCGGGGTGGAAGGGGTCTCGTTGACTCCATCAACAGAGCGAGTATTATATCCACATGATGTGGAAGGGGTATTTCCTTCTTCTTCAGCACAGGTACAGATCCAGGACAAGGGTAAGAGGTCTATGCATGATGAGGGTCCTTCAGGAGGCCGGGACATGGATTTCACGATCATTGATGTTGATGCAAGCTCTCCTAGCTCAGAGCTAAAGGAAATCATCCGAGAGCAAAAGGCTGAGAATGACTCGTTGAGAAAAAAATTGCAGATGGCTAAGTGGGTGATAAACTACTTGGAGCAGCGTAACAAACAGCTAGAGGATGAACATACACTTTATGAGCTGCGACAAATCCGTGAGGATCGAGAATTGGCCCGAAAGAGACCGGGTAATATGACACCGACTGATCGAGAGTCTATGCTCATCCATGTTAACACTCATATGGAGAAATTTTTGGCAAAGGCTAATAGAGACAAAGACATGCTACATCATATGAAAACTCATTATTGGGCTCGTATGCATGTCTGCAAAGCAAATATGAAGATTCTAAAGAGGCAGTTGATCAGAGCACTAAAACGGCGAAAAAAGCCTGATCCACTTCAAATTTTGGCCGAGGCTTCATTGGCTGGACATAACACATGATGGAGGGTCTTCGCTCCAAATTTGAGCAATTTCGGAGAAATTTTTGTCATTTTGAAATTTTTGGCTTGCAAAACAGGTTTTTTAGCTCAACGCGTAGCGCGTCGACGCACGCGCTTATGATTGGGACACTTGCTGGAGGAAAAAATTATAGTTTTGAATTTTTCATGGTAATTTATGCATGCTCTAGTATGGCCAAGGCATTTCATCAGGTTCTGGATGATCAAAAGGGCCAAAAACACCATGAAAATCACCTTTCTGCCACCTTTTTCATTAGCAGGAATCACTTGTGGGAGAATGAAGTTTTTTTTTTTTGGGGGGGGGGGGGAATGAGCTCCAAATTGGGAAATTCCACTTGGGCTGGATAGCAAACATCCAACACTTTCCAACCAACTATTGTGAGCTTGATTTTGACGTCGGGAAGTGCCCCAAAAGTAGGCTGAAAGGCGCGCGGCACATAGAGATTTTTGGTCAAATTTTCTCTTTCCAGCTCAGAATTTTGGCCGGTTATGACCAGTTCACCTCTTGATGTGATTTTTGACCCAGATTGATGTACTTTGATGTACATGATGTAACTTTGGCACTTATTTACCTATTCTAGATGATTCATTAAAAAAATAGTCAAAATTTAATGAATGGATCAGTTTCCCTTCTTTTAGAGGCAAGTTGTTTTGGATGCCTAGATTGTAGTGCTTTGTTTAGAATTGGTTGAAACAACTCCTAGGATGATGAGCTCGACCCCTAGAGACAAGGGAATGGGTTGGCTTGCCTATATTATGTATTTTCTAAGTCATTTTCAGGGTTGGACTTTTGGGAAAAGCCTAGACTATATTGTACATTGTATTTCTGCGATTTTGGCAAAGGAAAGACCAGGGTTTTGCAGCATTGTTTGGGATTCGTGTGGCTTTATGTGTTGATGGTGTACTTCTTTTAGTATCTGTAATTTTTTATGTGTATCATTTCCCTTCTCTCATCTTCTGCAATTGGACAAATGAAGTGTTAAGGTAGAATCCATAATTTGATATGCTCTACTTTTAAGTTTGTTTGATTTTCCATGTTTTCATCTGTTTAAGGAGAATCCTTGAAAGCTTCTTTCTCTCCTTAGATCCTCGCCAATCTGATATATCCATCTCTTTCACTTTTAAAGCATCAAGACAATCGCCTTCCTTGCCCCAATCGGACCTCTGCAAAAACTGTGTCTCATCCCCGCATCCAAAATTGCCTTTCCCTTAGATTCAACAAAAACTCCAAAATATCAACTTCAAACTCCTTGTACTTCATACCTAGCCTAAAATTAATTACCAATTTAGTGATCTCGAGCCTCATCAATTACCTTTTGCTGAGATTGACCCGGAGAGATCCCTCTCCTATCCACGTAGGTCTAGCTACGAGGCTAAGCGTTGTTTGATGTAGCCTTGAGTTTTACCTTATTTCATCCTAAGGTAGATTTGAGTGCTAACACCTCCAAGACAGTGTCGCTTGCTAGAATGAAGTCTGCATCTTTGTGTGCAACTGAATTCTCTGCATACTCCTCCTCTTCAATGAGATAAGTAGGCAAATTATCAGGAGTAAAGAGATGATTTTCTTTGCTTATTACATTCCCGTCTTCATCTGATTCCGGTCCATGCACAAAGTTTTTCTACAAAGGTGTTGTAGAGCTATAACAAGGGTCTCTTTCACCTCTAGTTACCTTACATTAATATGTCAATCTGGGATCGTCTGGTTATTTCAAAGGGTGTCTCAGTCTGAGGCTATCATTTGCTAGAGTAATGCTTGCAGTACAGCTATTCAAAAGCTATGCAAGTAAAGTAATGCAAACTTACAACTTAACTACTTCAAAAGACCAAATCACACCAAGTATTACATCAGCCAAAGGTTTGGTAGTAATAGCCCATCCTTTTCATAACTGATGAGAATAGATCAGAGGTCTGGGAGCCGAATAGCAGATGCTGGGCTCGCTACAGCCTGTGATCGTTATTAATGATTAAAAATGAAACAACAGATAAAAGAAATGGAACAACACATCAGCCAAGGTCTTGGTAGCAATAACACATCCCTTTCATAGCTGATGGGAGCAGATCAGAGGTTTGGGGACCAGGTAGCAGATGCTGGGGTCCGCTACAGCCTAAGTCTATCCTCAAGAAACAACAAATTAGCAATCTGGAAATGGAACAACAAATAAATGGAACAACAAGTAAATGGAACAACAAATAAATGGAACAACAATTGAAATAAACAATAACCGAGTCCTTTAAGCTGCAAATCTATTTAATCATGCCAATCAAAACATCAATCTCTTAATCTTATATGATAGAACAATACTATAGAACCTTAGAAACACACCATACTTAATCTGCTTCTGTTAAAACACATACGACTGCATCTCATAATAAAGAATAGTCACGTTAAATAACCATGTGACACAGACTTTTCTAGATGACTTGTTATAATGCAAAATACAATCGTGAAGAATTCTGTAATAAAGTAACAGTGTCCTGTAGAATTAATCAATACTTAAAGAATTGGTAAAATAACATAGCATCGATATAAAGTTCAAGAACACGAAATGACTTAATCACAACGAAGCATGTAATAGAATATTCTCAAAACACAGCAGATTACTAGATTAGTTTTATGAACAAACCACACCGAAACCACGCGTAATAATACAAGAGCAAGTGTCCTCCAGGGCTAGGCCCTTAGCCTCTAGGGGCACACTGCTTAAAATGAATCCAGGCTCAAAGATAAAAAGTGAACAAGTCTATATTAAAGCATGCAATAAAAGTACAGAAACTCAAGTCTTCAACAGAACATAAAGATCATAGTCCAGATCTTCCTTCAAAGAAATTACACACTTCCCAGAAATTACCCCCCGTAACCAACAATACTATCCCTTTTTATAGGAGGAATGGCAAAGACATCTAGATACAAAATTAGGTAAAATAGTGATCCCTTAGGATCTAAGATCTTGAGGGATACGCAGAGTCATTAATGTTGCGTTACTTCTTCCTTCTTATGTTCCGCATTGGTATCTCCGCGTCCTATTTTGGGCTTATCTGTGTCGATCTGGTTCGCTTTTGATCTCCCGTCACAGGGACAGCAGTTAGCTCGTCTTTATCTATACTTTTTGACTGGCCACCTTCCGCTTCTTCACCCTCCTGCACATAGAAACGACGTTTATCAATGATTCTTATTAATTTCTCGTGTTTTGTTATAAGTTCTTATTATTATCTAAGTTTCCCATGCAAAAGGCTTTTGAGTTTTCATGAAAAGATACCAAAATGACCATCAAAACATACCTTCCTTGGTACTCCACACACCCCCCAGCTTACCCTTTTTCATGGCCTCATGAAACATTATAGTTGACATGCAGAGCAGTGAGGGAGTAGGTTGGAGATGGAATCTCGTGTGGAGGCCTACACCCATGATGCGAAACTAGATGATCAAAGAAATGGCTCGTCTGGCCCTCGGGCATCTCATACAGGGCTTGGTATCCGGGTGCAGGATGCCAAATGATTGGACTTCGGAACCTATATCCTAACCAGGATGGCCCTGCCCTCAAAAAAATTTCACCATAGAGGGGGAATCGGTTAGCAGCAAGCTTGAAATTTTCATACTTAAATGGCTCTCCTAGCATTGCTGGTAGCACCCCTTTTCCGCGAACTGTTAAATTCTAGCCTTCATCTTGAAAGATTTCCACAATCTTCTGCAGCCTTTCCTTTTTTATTGTCCATATTGGTCCTATGGCCGGTAATCCTGTGACTTTTGCTATTATATCATCCATGACCTCTATTCGTTTTCCTCTGATTGTAGAGTTTTCTTCCTTCAAGTTTTGTAAAAATTCCTTCGCCACAGTTTCGTTAGACTCCTTCAGGTGGTTGAGGTAAGTCAACCATCCTGCTTTCTTCAGAATTCTTCGGGCTGCAGCTGAAATGGTCAATGTTTGTGGTTCTCTATGGACTGACCTTCCTCATATGGCTTCTCTTGCAAATTCTCAAAGGAACAGCAGTTGTTCGTTGAGACTCAGAGAAGCTGGTGGCGTGTTTCTCATTCAAATTCAAATGCAACAACGTATGCAATGGAAATACTTCGAACAACGATTCATGCAGAAGAAAACAAAAATGGCAAATGATCATACCGTTGAGCCGTGTTGTGCTTGAGTACAAGATCTTCTCGAATAATGAGCTGACACGTATTTTGGGGAATGATGAGGTTACTCTCCCCCCCCGCAATATGATAGGTTGTCCCAACCGTCAAATGAAGGAGCTGCGTCTGCTTCGTCCGCGAGGCCTTTATGGAACAACTTATGGAAATATGCCATGTACGCAAAAACAATGTATTACTGGAATCGAGGTGAAAAGGTAAATCACTTTTAATGCGTAAGCGACTGCGGTGAGTTGATGGAAGTTCGGGAATAGACATTTTCCATAATTAGTGAGTCTCATGCGGTCACTGTCACTAGCTCCGTAATGATTAGCAGTAATAAATAGTCATGCGGTATATGGTTGGGTAATTAAATTATCATTTTATAAGATACAAAGATTCTAATTTCCTTACCCATTGGTCTAAAGGTTATGACTTCAATACCATTAACAGAGCTCTGCTGCCGACAGGTGTCCATAACCTTGGTAGAGTTGTTTGTTTCACCCCGGGAACCATAGTCCTTTGTGTATGCGAGGAAGTGTTATATGATGTCAAAACTGTAGGCCACTATGCAGGCTTGGTAACGAGTTAATCATAGTGCCATTCACAAGGAAGGAGCGAATAGTGGGCAGGCCAGCTCGTGGTGAGACTTCCTGTTCCAAGGGTTATTTATTTATTTTGATATACCTCCTGGACCATTTTCTGGGTGTGGTGGCCCTAATGGGAATGCCACTTCACTTCCATCCTGATGATCATGGTAGGCCAACTTGTAATGAGACTCCCTATCCTACAATTTTGACAAAACTGCTTTGCTAATTTGTTTTTGTTTTTTTTTTTTTTTTAATAGAGAACCTTTCCTGTTTATACACAAAGGGTGGTTCAACACTCCTTAAGAGTAGGAATGGTGGAATAAGTCTTAAAATCCCAATAGGAAGGTAGAGACTCTTTGATCTTATTGATGGAATGATAAAAATAGATAAAAGAATCAGCATGATAGAGATAACCAATCAAAACAGAGTTAGTGGAACAATGACAACAAAAGGTGATAAATAAGCATATCTTTTCCTTACGTGCTTTCACCAATTCAGGGCAGTTACTTATACGGATAGCGATTTGTGATTTACCAATTTCTGTATACTGTGCTTTTGTTTTCATCACATAAGTAGATAGCTGTATTAAAAAAGACTCGAAAGATCATCAGCATTCTGCATCCTTGAGAAGGAACAAATTGTTTCAAATATTATGAGTAGTGCTTTTTCAAGGAAGGGCACAAAAATGGTTTCTCGTTTGAAGAAAGGAGCGGTGGGAATCACTGGTTCCGTTCAGTAAAATCAAACAAGTGTCGTTCCTTTGGAAAAATACTGACAAAAATCAAACAATGTTGTTTCTTATGGAGACAGCACAAACACACAAACGCTGTTCGTTTTGAGAAAGGAACAACAAGAACACTCAAGTGTTGTTCCTTTTAGAAAAGGGACAACAAAAATCATAAGTGTTGTTCCTTTTCCTTTTGGAAAAGGAACAACAAAAATCACAAGTTCTGTTCCTTTTGGAAAAGGAACAACAAAAATCACAAGTGTTGTTCCTTTTGGAAAAGGAACAACAAAAATCACAAGTGCTGCTCCTTTTGGAAAAGGAACAACAAAAATCAAAAGTGTTGTTCCTTTTGGAAAACGAACCTCAAAAATCAAAAGTGTTGTTCCTTTTGGAAAAGGAACAACAAAAATCAAAAGTGTTGTTCCTTTTGGAAAAGGAACAGCAAAAATCACAAGTGATGTTACTTTTGGAAAAGGAACAGCAAAAATCAAAAGTGTTGTTCCTGTTCCTTTTGGAAAAGGAACAACGAAAATCAAAAGTGTTGTTCCTTTTGAAAAAGGAACAACAAAAATCAAAAGTGTTGTTCCTTTTGGAAAAGGAACAACAAAAATTAAAAGTGTTGTTCCTTTTGGAAAAGGAACAGCAAAAATCACAAGTGTTGTTCCTTTTGAAAAAGGAACAGCAAAAATCAAAATCAAAAGTGTTGTTCCTTTTGGAAAAGGAACAGAAAAAATCATAAGTGTTGTTCCTTTTGAAAAAGGAACAACAAAAATCAAAAGTGTTGTTCCTTTTGAGAAAGGAACAACAAAAATCAAAAGTGTTGTTCCTTTTGGAAAAGGAACAGCAAAAATCACAAGTGTTGTTCCTTTTGAAAAAGGAACAACACAAATCAAAAGTGTTGTTCCTTTTGGAAAATGAACAGCAAAAATCAAAAGTGTTGTTCCTTTTGGAAAGGGAATAAAAAAAATAAAAACATGTTGTAACAATATGTAAAAAAATAATTCTAACAATTATATACAAATTATAAGGAAAAATAAACTTCTTAGTGAGTTATTGGTGGAGGAGACTTGTCTTCCTCCCGTAGGATCTCCATATCTGTATCTTGGCGTAATTGTTGGCAGAAGGACTCCCGGGTAAGTGGTTTGCGATAGAGACGGACTCGATGGCCGTTTACCTTAAAGGTACACCCAGAACCATCAATGGTAATCAGTGTGAGGGTACCATTGTCATGTACTTTCTGAATTTCATATGGTCCCAACCAACGAGTCTGGAGTTTCCCGGGGAAGACCTGAAATCTCGAGTCATATAAAAGAGCCCAGTCTCCTTCATGGAAGACTCTGTTTTTGATGAGAGCATCATGCCACTTATCTCTTTGCTGCTGTATCAAGGCAGTATGTTGAAGTGCAGAAAGTCTAATTTCATCCAGCTCATTAATCTGTTGCAATCGATTAGTTTGCGCCTCGATTAAGTCTAACCCCACTTCTTGTGCTGTTCGTAATGTATGGATTTCAAATTCTATAGGAAAAGTAGGTTGTTTTCCAAACATAAGCTGGTAAGGTGAGTGGCCAGTGGTGCTTCTTCATGTTGTTCTATAAGCCCACAGTGCCTCTGGTAGTCTGGCAGCCCAATCGCATCTATGTGATGCAACTGTTTTGGTTAGAATTGTTTCTATTATCTTGTTGCTGCATTCTACTTGCCCATTTGCTTGTGGGTGAAATGGGGTGGTCATTTTGTGCTGAACATGATAATTGTTGAGTGTTGCCTCTATTCTGTTTCCAGCAAACTGTGGCCCTCCATCTGTGATTATCTCTCCAGGGAGGCCATAGCGCACAAATAGATGGAGCAGGAACTATATAAAAGATTCTTCTGTAGCTCTGGCAAAGGCTTCTGCTTCAACCCACTTGGTGACATATTCTGTTGCTACTAGAATGTATGTTTTCTGGTTTGATGGTGGGTTGATTGGCCCCACAAAATTAAGGGCCCATCGCTCAAATGGTTCAATGACTAACTGTGGTTTCAAGGGAATCTCATCTGAGTGACTAGGGCGTCCCGCCCTCTGGCAACTATCACATGCTTGGAAAAATTTCTTTGCATCTTTAAAAATTGTGGGCCAATAATACCCTGTATGTAACACTTTATGTGCGGTCTTACGATTAGAAAAATGTCCACCACATGGTTGGTGATGGTATAATTTTAGTATATCAAAGATTTCATCTTGTCGAACGCACCGCTTGATTTGCATGTCGGCCCCTGTGTGAAACAAATAACCTCCAATCCAGGAAAATCTGGTACTTCGCAGGACAATCTGTTTTCGCTCATTAGGGGTTAGATGTTTTGGTAACTTACCTACTGCTAGGTAATTGGTGACATCAACATACCAGGGTGTTTGAACAGCAACAACAAAGAGATGCTCATCTGGAAATTGATCTTCAACTACTGCTGCGTCGACTGGTTTTGGCATTTTTGAGAGGAAATCAGCTACCGGGTTTTCTTTGCCAGGTTGATCCTTGATTATAATGTCAAATTCCTGCAATAAAATCAGCCATCTAGTTATTCTGCCATTTGTGACAGGTTTATTTGCTAAATACTTTATATCAGAATGATCTGCGTACAAGATAACGGGATATCCAGTGATGTAATGTCTGAATTTATTGATAGCATGTATAACAGCTAAGAATTCCTTTTCAGTTCCCGGATGTGGGTGACACATCGACAGTAATGGTGGCAGCACTTGCCGGACATGGGCAGCCCCAAGTTTTATGATGGCATTCAATGCAGGAACGCCACCATGGAATATAGGGCGGGGTTCAACCTGGAGGCACATTCATTGTGCCACTCTTGCCGTAAGCTCGTCTGCAACGAGCAGTTATGGCGATCGAGGTTCGAGGCACAGGTTCAGTGGTTAAATCAGGTGATGATGAGGCTCAATCCATGTTGGGTCATTTTCAGCTCTCGGCCTTTGATGCTCTGTGCTTGCTGGTTCATGCTCAGGCTGCCACCTGCTCACCTGCTCTTAGGGAGGCCTCACCCTCCTTCCCTTGGCTCGTTGGTATTTGTTCTGAAAGGAGAGGGGACTGTGAATTGGCGCCCCTCCCCTTCTCCGCCTTCGCCTCAATTCCGTCACCCGCTCGGCTCCTTCTCCTCAGCTCTGTTCCAAGCATGGTCAGGCCAAGGCAGCGTCTACCTTGCTGTCGAGGCTCGGCCAGGGGGGAATCCTCTCGGCCTCCTGCTCCGATTCCTAACCCCTATCGTTGTCGGTGCTGCTGCCATGGCTTCCCTGACGCCACGCCATTTCAAGCCAGTCAATTTGTGTATTCCCGCAGCCCTGACCCTTCAACACCTTCGCCGACGTTTGGCTCAGCCATCTTCACCTTCTGTAGCTTGTTGACAGGCCTCGCATTAATGCTTATGTGTCGGTTCTCTTCCTAGATGAAGCGCCATCTGACAGTGAGGAGCTCCGCGGCAAACAGCAGCAGCACCAGAATGAGGGCTCAGCATTTGCTGAAGAAGTGCCAGGACGGGTGGCAAAGCAAGGTCCGATGCTCCTGGAGGCCTTAACTTCCAAAGAAAAGGATGTCAACCCGGTTCCCCAACCTGCTGTAGCGGAAGATGAAGAATCTTGGGGATGCCCAGTGGTCGAAGAGGAGCCGGAGCAGTAGCTAGCCCTCCGCTCAGCTCCATCGTCTCCAGCCCCCTTCAGGTCTTGTTTTGGCTCTCGGCTCTTTTAATTTCACTGTCTTTCTGGTCTTGTCTAACTTCATCTCGGCGTGGGATAATGCCAATAGTTTTATGGTCTGGTCAATTACTGCCCCTGGGTGGGTCATTCTGTTTAATTGGTCCTGTTTTAAGATGCCCCATGCGCGGGATCACTATGTATGCAGCTAGTCGCCCCTGCGTGGGTTTAGTTTGTTTGTAGTTGGTCGTCCCTGCGTGGGTTCAGTTATTTTGCAGTTGGTCACCCCTTAGCGGGATCACTATGTTTGCTGTTAGTCGCCCTTGCGTGGGTTCAATTATTTTTCCTGAAGTTGGTTGCCCCTGCGTGGGTTCAGTTATTTTTCTTGGGAGGGGTCATTTTTTGGAGAGTTTCAGTCCCCCCACGTGGGTTGATACCTGGCTCCGAAAGCCGACAGCTGGCCTCAGGCGGTGACACCTCATGACTGTATTGTACTGCCCGTTGATGGATTAATAGATTAGTTTTTTTTAGCGAGAAAAAAAAAAGAATTCATTTTCAGTTACAGTATAATTTAATTCAGCAAGGGATAGATTTTTGCTAATGTAATAAATGGCGTATGGTTTTCTATCGTCCTCCTGACCAAGGACCATTCCAATGGCTGTATTTGAGGCATCAGATGATATCTGGAATGGTAAATCCCAGTTTGTTCCGCGAAGGACTGGGGCTATAGATACCAGCATTTTCAGGTCATTGAAAGCACGTTCGCATTTTTCTGTCCAAAGGAAATCAATATTACCAGTTAGTGCATACAATGGTGCAACAATACGTGAATAATGTTCTATAAATATTCTATAATGACCAGAGAATCCAAGAAAGCTACGTACCTCTGTTTGAGTAGTAGGAGTAGGAATAAGAAAAAGTATTTGGATTTTGGCTAGGTCTACCTGAATGCCAGCTGCTGAAATATAGTGTCCTAGAATAAGTCCTTCTGTCATCATCATGTAGCATTTTTCGTGGCTTAGACAAAGCCTGGTAACTATACATCGTTGTAGGAATTTTTCTAGTGTTTCCAATGCTGGATCAAACTCTTCTCCGTATGGAGTGAAATCATCCATATATACTTCCAATCCTTCATTTATTATATCTGCAAATATGCTAAGAATAGCCCTTTGGAATGTGGCAGGGGCATTACATAAACCAAAAGGTAAAACTCGGTAAGCAAATGTTCCCCAAGGACAAGTAAAAGTAGTTTTATCCTGATCTTCAGGGGCAATCTGTATTTGCTTATACCCACTGAAGCTGTCAAGAAAAGAAAAGAATTTCTTGCCTGCCAAAGTATCCAATACTTGATCGATGAATGGGAGAGGAAAGTGATCTTTCTGTGTTGCCTTGTTTAGTTCTCTATAGTCCACACAGATTCTCCACTTCCCATTCTTTTTTGGTACCACCACAAGTGGGGAGACCCATTTACTATCAGAGATGGGGTAGATAAAATTAACATCTAAAAGTTTTTGAAGCTCAGCTTTTACTACCTCTTTTAGATGAGGGTTTAGTCTTCTCTGAGGTTGTCTAACAGGTTTTGCATCATTTTCTATGTAGATGTGGTGTGTACACAATTGAGGATCAATTCCTTTCATATTGGGGTAATCCCATGCAAATGCATTTTTATGTTTTGTTAAGATATGGATGAGTTTTGTCTCTTGTTCCGGTGTAAGGTTGGCATTAATGTTTAAGGTCTTCCCAGGTTTGATTTCTATCGTTTTACTATGTGCAACTGCGGTGACAGGGATTGTATGGTCATGCACATCTTTTAGAGGTTCTTCTTCTATTTCGTTATCAAATGCTTCTTTTATCATATGACACTAGGTACGAGATGTGAGTTCAGTTTGACTAATAAAATTACTGATGGCATCATCTTCTGTTTGATTTTTAAACTCTAGTGCCTCTTGTATAGTTAATGGAGATCTAATGTTGTCAGTAAGATATGATACAGGGTGCCTATTAGTTTTGACTATTGTGATGCTTGGCTGCGCTAGGGGATATAGTACTAAGTTCTTAATATCTGCCCCCTTAGTTATGATCATATTTCCTTGCCGACAGCCAATATAGGCATCAACGGTAGTGATCCAAGGCTTTCCTAAGATCAATGGATGTCCATCTAGTCGGGTTTTAGGGTTTATTATCAGAAAATCAGTTGGGTATTCCCAGGAATCAACTGAGACCATAAAATCATGCAGTATGCCTTCTGGTCTGACCACAGATCGATCAGCCAGTTCCAGCAAAGTTGAAGTGGGTTCTGCAGATGTAATTCCTAATTTTTGGAAAGTAGACGTGGTCAATATATTAATTGTAGCTCCAAGATCAACTAAAGCATTAGTTAAGGTTTTGCCATAAATTTGAACAGTTACTATTGGGTTACCTGGGTCTTCATACTTAATAGGTGTTTCCTTTCCTGATAATAGGTCAGATAAAGTACCGACTACTTGAACTCTTGGATTATCTGTTACATTCCTTCTCGGTCTTTTTATGCACAATTCCTTGATAGTTTTAGCGTATATCGGGATATCCTGAATGGCCTGAAGGAATGGAATTTTTATGTACAAATTTTGTAATTCTCCCAGAATGTCAAAATTAGGTTGGTGTATAGGTCGGGGTATAACTAAACATTCTCAGAACGGAGGAGAAGATGTAGTTGTTTTATTTTGAGTTTGTTGTCTGTTTTCATCCTCTCCTTGTAACAACTTTTCTCTAGGTAACTAATCTTCAATCTGAACTGTTTTATTTTCCTCTGTTTGAATAATACGCCCAGATATTAGCTGCAGATCATTGCACTCCCTCAGATTGGGTCCTTCTTCTGGTGTTTCTAAAATTTGGAGTGCTTGGACCGGTCTGTTATTTGGATTGGGATTGGGCTGGGCTGGGAGTTGGGGTCTGAGATTAGATTTGGGGGTTTTGCTGTAAAGCTGGCAGTGTAGGTTGAGGGAAAGGAATGTTTCCTACTGGTTGCTGTGTTGGTCTCTGCCAGTTATTCTTCCAGACTGAACTTTGTGAAGTGGGGGGAGTCCATTGCGGTGGATATGGGTTGTTCTACCAGTATGGTGGGGGATAAGGAGGATTCGACCAGCCAGATTGGCTTGTCGGATTTAGCCACGGGTTTTCAGAAGGGTACGACTGTGATGACCAATTTGGAAATGGGGGTTGAAACTGACTTTGCCATGTATTATACTGTTGAGTATTGTACTGCGGATACTGAAAAGAAGAAACTGGGTCTGAAAACATACCAGTTTGTCATGGCTACCATTGATGACGCTGGTTAAGTAGATATACTGCTTCTGGTTCTTCTTCTGCTTCCTTATATACCGCTTTCAGTCCAGGTAATGAGGGACAACTTTCTGTAGAGTGATCCCTTCTACAAATGGCGCATGTCTGAATTGTATCTAATGGACACTCCTTATGGCTATGCTTCTTCCTGCACCTGGGGCAAAAGATTATTAAATTTTGTTCTTCCTCCATTTGTTTCTTCTTAGCCTGCAAAACGTCCAATTGTGTAGTCAATGTTCCTAGTATATCAGTTTTAAAATTTTCAAATAAATTCCCAATTTCCACACTTGTTACTCCTTCGGATGAAATTTTGTTTTCCCGTGCAAATCAATCATGTTCTGCTGGTTTGATTCATGTACTGCCTCTCGAACTCCTGATACATAAATCAATTATGTCAGCGAAACTTTCCTGATATATATCCCCTTTCCCCATAATGTTTAATGTTTCAGTCCACTGTTCTTTCATGCCTCTTATTAATGTTGTTTTCAACACATTATCAGGTAAAGGAAACGATGCATAAGGGGATCTTTGCAGATTATACTGGAAATGTTCTACGTATTATTCTAATGTTTCATTTGGTCTAGATATCATCTGGAATATTTCATCTTTTAGTTCTCTAGACCTACAGTAATCTTGGTATTTCTTTAGGAAAGACTCTTTCATTTGTTTCCAGTTATTTATAACTCCACCACCTAATCCCATAAACCATCTTAAAGCTGCCCCTTTCAAAGTGGAGGGGAATAATTTGAGTTTCTAGGGGTCAGTGGTGTAATCATACCCCCTGCATAGCACATCAAATTTGAATAAGAATGCATCGGGGTCCTCTGATGTGAGTTCGTGAAATGTAGGAATGTGTTGAAGGGGGATTGCTTTCATGGGAGCATTTGCTGCGGAATCCACTATGGGGTATTGTAATGTAGAAGTTTGGGTGTTTGACGGATTTTGAGCCATTGGATAAAATATATGCCAATACCCTTCCGGAAGATCTAAGAGGGTATTCCTAGGTTGAGGAGGAATGTTTTTAACAGGAACAATTTTAATAGCACTTCCTCTATCTGGAATTTCTGTATGAGGAAATAGGGTGTCTTCAATAATAATTTTTACCGCACTCCCCTTGTCGGGTCTATTTAATGGCTGAGTTATCCTAGGAGGAGATCTTGGCTCTCCAATTTCCCCTGTTTCCCCTTCTCCTTCACAAAGATTACTTAGGTTCCCTTCCTGCAGTCGTTCGGGAATAGAATTTTCAATTTCTTGAAAGTCCTGTTCGTCAGTTTGACTATGCACCTCAGCAAAGGCTTCAGATGGTGAGCCTGAGGCCTGAAGGGAACTAGTAGGTTGTTTGGAAGTAACTTTCCTCGGTCCTACTGAAGGCTGAGATTCGGCTTTCTTATAGATTTCGTCTATGTATGTTGATCGACCAAGGGTCACAGGTCCCTTAGCTTTTTCTGGTTTTTGTAATAGTTTGGGATTTTTCTCTAGCTTTTTCTGCTTAGTCATGCACTCAATTTAACTACCAAGTTTTAAGCAGATAACAACAAATCTGCAGGAAAGCGAGCAAAGGAGCATGGATTTTACATGCTCCGCACGTAGGTTCTTACCTTCCATTTTCAAAACCCAATTCTTCCCTAGCAGGTTCGTACACTACCCTGGGAAAGACAAATGGCTACACTCCTTCCCCGGCAACGGTGCCAAAATGTAGAGCTATAACAAGGGTCTCTTTCACCTCTAGTTACCTTACATTAATATGTCAATCCGGGATCATCTGGTTATTTCAAAGGGTGTCTCAGTCTGAGGCTAGCATTTCCCAGAGTAATGCTTATAGTACAGCTATTCAAAAGCTATGCAAGTAAAGTAATGCAAACTTACAACTTAACTACTTCAAAAGACCAAATCACACCAAGTATTACATCAGCCAAAGGTTCGGTAGCAATAGCCCATCCTTTTCATAACTGATGAGAATATATCAGAGGTCTGGGAGCCGAATAGTAGATGCTGGGCTCGCTACAGCCTGGGATCGTTCTTAATGATTAAAAATGAAACAACAGATAAAAGGAATGATAATGAAATGGAATAGCACATCAGCCAAGGGCTTGGTAGCAATAACACATCCCTTTCATAGCTGATGGGACCAGATCAAAGGTCTGGGGACTAGGTAGCAGATGCTGGGGTTCGCTACAACCTAAGTTTGTCCTCAAGAAACAACAAATTAGCAATCTGGAAATGGAACAGCAAATAAATGGAACAACAAGTAAATGGAACAACAAATAAATGGAACATCAAATAAATGGAACAACAATTCAAGAATAGGACAACAATTGAAATAAACAATAACTGAGTCCTTTAAGCTGCAAATCTATTTAATCATGCCAATCAAAACATAAATCTCTCAATATTATATGATAGAACAATACTATAGAACCTTAGAAACACACCATACTTAATTTGCTTCTGTTAAAACACATACGACTGCATCTCATAATAAAGAATAGTCACGTTCAATAACCATGTGAAACAGACTTTTCCAGATGACTTGTTATAATGAAAAATACAATCGTGAAGAATTTTGTAATAAAGTAACAGTGTCCTGTAGGAATTAATAAATACTTAAAGAATTGGTAAAATAACATAGCATTGATATAAAGTTCAAGAACACGAAATGACTTAATCACAACGAAGCATGTAATAGAATATTCCCAAAACACAGCAGATTACCAGATTCTTTTATGAACAAACCACACGGAAACCACGCGTAATAATAAAAGAGCAAGTGTCCTCCAGGGCCAGGCCCTTAGCCTCCAGGGGCACACCGCTTAAGATGAACCCAGGCTCAAAGATAAAAAGTGAACAAGTCTGTATTAAAGCATGCAATAAAAGTACAGAAACTCAAGTCTTCAACAGAACATAAAGATCATAGTCCAGATCTTCCTTCAAAGAAATTACACACTTCCCAGAAATTACCCCCCGTAACCAACAATGTTATCCCTTTTTATAGGAGGAATGGTAGAGACATCTAGATACAGAAATAGGTAAAAGATAGATCCCTCAGGATCTAAGATCCTGAGGGATACGCGGAGTCATTAATGCTGCGTTACTTCTTCCTTATTCTGTTCTGCACTGGTATCTCCGCGTCCTGTTTTGGGCTGATCCATGTCGATCTGGTTCGCTTCCGGTCTCCCATCACAGGGACAACAGTTAGCTCGTCTTTATCTATACTTTTTGACTAGCCACCTTCCGCTTCTTCACCCTCCTGCACATAGAAACGACGTTTATCAATGCTTCTGATTAATTGCTCATGTTTTGTTATAAGTTCTTATTATTATCTAAGTTTCCCATGCAAAAGGCTTTTGAGTTTTCATGAAAAGATACCAAAATGACCATCAAAACATACCTTCCTTGGTACTCCACAGGTGTCTGTTTTGGTTGTTGTGAATTCGACTCTTGAGCTCGCTGATCTCTCTGTCTTATTCTATACTATGGTTGTTGCTGGCCATGAAAGTTAGGATTTCTAACTTGTGGCTCCTTTTTGTCAAGTTTCACTCTTTCTATCATCTGCTCTACATTTTGAAGTAGTTGATCTACCGAGGATGATTATTCCTTTGTAGTGACCTTCTTCTCTTCTTTTGCTTTAGCTCTCTTGGTCAGCAGATTTGCTTCAACGATGACTGCTATCTTCTGCATGTCTTCCATTTTGGCCAGTTCTCTTTCTCTCAATTGATAAGCCATGTCAGCATCAAAACCATCCAGGAACTTCAACATGGCTAGTCCCACAGGTGGCCTTAGATTATCTGGAATTTCATTATAAACTGTATTGAATCTAGTGCAATAATCTTGGATCGACTCACCAGCGTTTCTTTTGATTTGCTCATATTCAGCCAGAATTTGAAGAGGATCCTTTTTCACGTCCAAACATTTCAAAAATTGTCTTTGTAAGTTAGCCAAGGTAGCGATACAAGAAGCCAGCAAACCTCTGAACCATTTCCTCACTTCAACTGCAAATGTTTGTACAAAAAGTCTCATTGCCACATTCTCCGCATCGATCTCATGCAGTTCATAGAAATCTGCCATTCTGTCCACATGCTGCTAAGCAGTAATGCCATTAGGAGTGCCATAAAAAAATGGGATTTTGCTTTGGTAATCAGTGGGCATATCATCTAAAACTTGAGGCAAAATGAGAGGTGCAAAACGGGCAGCCATCATTCTTGGTGGATTTGTCCTCGAAGGTGTTGGTGGAGTGTGCACAATTTTTAAGGGGCTAGCAATTGGAGTTTGAAGCTAAGCTACTATGTAGTTATCAATAGACCAGTTAGCACATTCCGTCTCCAAGTCTACAAGAAACTATGGATTGTGGACAATAGAGTCAACTGCTCTTTTGGACTTGGTTTCGAACAATGATAATTCAAATTGCTCATCAAACTCTAGCTCTTCAATATACTCAAAAATGTCCGGGCATGAATGGGATTTGAGCATGGGCGATATAGAGCTTTCTTGATGACGAATTCTTGAAATCAAATTGGGATTTTTGTAGATGTGCAGAGGGTTGGGATCTAGATTAGCTTTGGTGTATCTTCTAGAAGCCAGCGTGCTATTGAGAAAAATCAAAGGACACAACCAACTTTACTTAGCCTATCAAATCCTAAACTTATCATCCAGAAGCTTAGACTTATTAAGTAGCAAGGGGATTGATTTGTCCCCAATCAAGTTGCCACTATGCTAGCACCTAAATCTGCCTTAGGCTGAAAGAAGGCAAAATTCAGGGTATCCACAAACCACGCTCAGTCTGGTAGCTAGCCCTACCAGAATAGGAGAGGGCTCTCTCTGAGTCACACTCAGTGAATAGATAAATGAAAAGGCCTAAGATGACTTACAACGAACTATTTATCTTAGGCTAGTAAGTGAATACAAATATAAGAAGTGATTTTTATGAATGACTGTGTTTTTGGGATGGTATGGGACCAATGGACCTCAATGAATAGATAACTTAATACAATGGCACGGATTACTTCGTGAGGCAAGATAGGCGGAAAGACCAGTAATTTAGTTTAAGATAGTGCAGAATGGAGAGATTGATTAAGAGGGTGAAAAGGGCATGGACAACATGAATCCTTTTCAATAGAAGAATGAACACTAACATGAAATTTTCCCACAGGCAGAGCAATAAAATTGAATTCTACCTTAGCTAACTTAGAAAACTTCACTGGAAATGAATATGAAATGAACTATGAAACATAACAAGATACATATGAAACATAAGAGACACATTTTCTACACTCACAACCACATGAATCTCATGAAACAAAGCCACTAACTTTCATTAATCCTCTGTAAGATATGCAATGAAGAAACATAGTTTCTTTCCCATAGTCTCCCAGAAGTTACAAGCCAACCAACCCTTTGCAAATGGTTTGCATACAATATATAGAATGTGCCATGAAGAGATAGAATGCCCAAGGGTTGGTGAGTTACTCAAATCATCACAAAATGAAGGTGGAGAGCCAAACATCAGCTACAGGTGCAACGCCACAAACATGACAAATGGCTTGGGTGGCCCTTTGCCTTCCTTTGCCACTTGGTTAACTACCCATATAGAGTGAAAATGATTTTAAAATAACCTTAGGTGATGAAAAAATGAAGTGTAGATGAGGGGGCCCACTTATGAAAAGTCGGGAAGCGAAATTTCGTAAAACATAGGCATTTTGGGCCTTTTTTCCTATATGCGCCGCGCCTTTTTCTGTATGCGTCGCGCCACTTTGAGGCCTGTTTTGAGGCACTTTTGGGAGTTAAAAATGTGTCCAAGTGTGATCATTGGAAAGCCTGTCCTATATAATTTTCAACCCAAGTTGAATTTTTGAATTTGGAGCTCATTTTCCCCTCCAAATCTTCATTCTCCCAAGACTGCTTCCTGTGTGTCAAAATAGGGGCAGTGAGGCCATTTTTTGGGTGTGTTTGACCTCCTGGAGACTCAAATCATGCCCAAATTTATTTCCCGAGTGCCAGTAGTTGTGATTTTTCCTTCTGAATCTAAAAATGCAAACAATTTCTCATTTAGAGCTCCCAATCCTACGCGTCGCACCGGTGGCGCGGCACATATAGAGAAAAAACCTGTGTTTGTGCCAAAAAATTTCCATGCAACCAAAATTGTCCCAAATTTCTTGAAATTTTGGCTGGAGGTTCTTTAAAAGGCACTATATTGGGCCATAGAAGCTTCAACCAAGATTCGAAGCCGATATTGCTCTTTTGCCTCTTTTGTTGCTCTGCTTAGTTTGGCCTTCAAGCTCCTTATTCGAGCCTTTGTGCTCATGTTCCGTGCCCTGTAATGACAAGCCATCCTCCTCAATATGGTTTTGTCCCTATTGGCATTCTCCAGTAGTCTCTCCAAGTGTAGATTGACCCACTCTAACCAAGACTCACAGTCGTTGTTGATCTCTTGCTCCAAGGTAGTGAGCTCGATCCTCCTCTGTTGGGCAGCTTGTCGATTTTCACGAATGCTTTGCAGTTCCATGATCACCTGCTGGTCCTCAAGCTGTTTGTTCCTATGCTCCAGATACTTGATGACCCATCTGGCCCTCTCCATATTGAGTATCAAGTCTTGGATCTCCGAGTCCTACTCCTGAATGGTCATCCTAAGTTTGGCATTTTCTGCCTCTGCCTCATCATCCTGAATGAGGATGACATCGGTCTCCTGCACACTTGATGGCCCCTCATCATGCACGGGCTTCTTGCCCTTTTCCAGTACCTGTGTAGTCGATGCCGAAAGTGAGGCCCCTTCCACCCTGGGTGGAGATATGCGACGTGACGCGTATAGAGAAAAAACCTGCGTTTATGACAAAAAATTTCCATGTGACCAAAATTGTCCCAAATTTCTTGAAATTTGGGCTGAAGGTTCTTTAAGAGGCACTATGTTGGGCCATAGAAGCTTCAGCCAAGATTTTAAGCCGATATTTCTCTTTTGCCTCTTTTGTTGCTCTGCTTAGTTTGGCCTTCAAGCTCCTTATTCAGGCCTTTGTGCTCATGTTCTGTGTCCTGTAATGACAAGCCATCCTCCTCAATATGGTTTTGTCCCTGTTGGCATTCTCCAGCAGTCTCTCCAAGTGTAGATTGACCTGCTCTAACCAAGACTCACGGTCGTTGTTGATCTCTTGCTCCAAGGTAGTGAGCTCGATCCTCCTCTGTTGGGCAGCTTGTCGATTTTCACGAATGCTTTGCAGCTCCATGATCACCTGCTGGTCCTCAAGTTGTTTGTTCCTCTACTCCAGATACTTGATGACCCATCTGGCCCTCTCCATATTGAGTATCAAGTCTTGGATCTCCGAGTCCTACTCCTGAATGGTCATCCTAAGTTTGGCATTTTCTGCCTCTACCTCATCATCCTGAATGAGGATGACATTGGCCTCCTGCACACCTGATGGCCCCTCATCATGCATGGGCTTCTTGCCCTTTTCCAGTACCTATGTAGTCGATGCCGAAAGTGAGGCCCCTTCCACCCTTGGTGGAGATAAGACTCACTTTGCTGCTGCAAACAAGTGCCTACTCCCTCTCTCATATGTAACAAAAACTGGCATGGTAGTGGTCTCATGGTGCTCATGCTGATGAGAAGAACCACCCAACTCCTACTCTGGCTCTAATAGTACCTGTGATGTGTTGAAGAAATCACGGGAAATGAAGTCCTCCCAAGCAATTCCCTGCAATCCCAACTGATGATCTACCAAAATCCGGATAAGAGAAAAGTGAAACACGTTGTTAAGCTGCTGTTGGGGGGTCTTATGCAGCATGAAGGTGTTTATCCTCTCTATGTTCCTGCATATGAAAAACGGGAGGTTCATCATCCTCACCTTGGTGAAGTGCACGAGCAACCGAATGTGATAGGCATACAGTCGAGATAACCTCCCCTCACAACTGAAGTATTTCATGATCAATCTCATGAGTGGAGCATACTCATCTTTCAAGTATCTGAAGGGAAAGACTCTTGTGAGCTCATTCAAGAATTTGGCTTTAATGTAAGGCTCATAGTGTTGCCTATCCACCTTCTTCTTCTTATGCCACTATTCTCCAACATTTGGTATATCTGTTGCCACTGATATAGCTTCGCGTGTCAATGTGAAAGTTACCCCGACCAAGATAGATTGACCTCCATGTAGATGAAGCATAAATAAATGGGCCAACTCATGATGAACTCTAACATTTGCCACCCTTTGACAAAATTCAAAACATTATAGGTGCTGGAAGCATGCCATGGCAAGAGGGAATGCTTGTAACTTGGTGAGGGTAGTGGGTTCATCCCTGACATGTTTTCCACTCTTGTGGTGTCTCCTAGGAGCCTGCTCTTCTGAGGATGAGTCACTCTGTGTCTCCATCTCATACTTAGATGAATGATGTGATGTCATGACTACAATGTGGACTGCGATTAGGCTGCCCTTTTGATGACGGTGTGAGGCTCGCTGCCTTTGTAATATCTGTTACAAAGGGGAACAATGAAACATGAAGTGTTAGGAAGGGAGTGATGAAATGGGGATAGGGGTTATAGGGAGAATTTTTTTAGGGATATGGGAGGAGTTTCGGTATTTTGATGGGGTAGGGTTTGGGGTTTTGTGTTGACCAAATAGTGGAAGGATAGGGGAGAGGGTTTGGTAGTAGTTTAGGGCAGGGATTTTAGGAAAAATGAGAGAGGGAGGATATGAAAAGTGATAGGTGAGGGGAAAAGGTGAGTGGAGTGAAACCTTGCCACTAACAAGACATTTTAACAACCCTAGCCATCAATTTCTTGGTGATTTCTTATGGTCGATTTTATACATTTTGGTGGCATTGAAACATCTCTATAAACACCCTATCATTGACAAAATTTGATGAGAAAGTGATTTTAAAGAGCCTACCTCTCAATTTGATAGGCTTCACCAAAATTTGGGAGTTTTTGGCACTTGTTTTGGCCCTTGTTTGTAGGCGTCGTGTGCAAATCCCAGTGCACCACGCCCTGGGTATGCGTCGCGTCCTTAGAAAAATTGCACTGTGGGTAGGGTGCGTGTGCGCCATGCCCGCTGTGTGTGCCGCGCTCCTGGGTATATGCGTCGCGCCCTCTAAAGCTGCCTTCAACTCACTCAAACGCTCACCAATGCACACTCACGCCTTTACAACGCTTCTCCAAGGCTTGTAATAACACAATGCCTTTGGTTTTGACAAAAAATTGGATATATAGCCTTGGAAGAGATGGGTTTAATTTTTGCCTCTTCAAAAACCCATTTTTCTAAAGTTATGTTTTGCACTTTTTTCACTGACTTTAAAACACATTAATTTTCACTTTCCCTTTGAAATTTTAGGTCAAATAATGAAATTTTCGGCACTCTTTGCAGGGATTGCATGACAAGACATTTGGTCACGAAAACCATGACTGCATCTGAAAAAATCAACTGGCGACTTTTTTTGAAAATTTTGTCATAAATGACACTGTTTGACTTTTCTTCAAAACAGAGTTTTGAAGAAGAGTCGAAGTCTATCCGCATGATGATGAAGCTCTCTAAACCATAACTGTGTAAGGGCCTCACTCTGGCCTGCATGGCTTTACTAGACATGTTCAAAGACCAAATTGATGAATTCCTAGACCTAGCCCTCGAAATGACCTTTGTCCTTTAAAGGACCGGACCTTGACTGTCATGGACTTTGATGATTATTAACAAAAGACCTAAGCCAACAGGAGCCAAACATGAGGGGGGATGACTATCATGAACTTCTTCGTCAGATTATGGCATGCCCCTAGCAGAATACAACTAGGAGAATGGAGCGGGATACCTAAACATGAAATGCATAGAGAGTTTTGATCTCTGACGGAGGACTGACCAGACCGACTCTAACAAATGGATTAACTGAATCATAAGTATTTTGGATATATGCTAGTTGCAATAGACATAATTGCGTATACACACAGGTTCCTTTAATTGAAGTAGCGTATATGTATCTAAGTATGGATATGAAAAAGTTTTATTGATTTGATAATACTTATTCACCCCCCCTTCTCAGTATTATTTCCAGCACAAGGTAGTTATGGATGAACTAGGTCTTGAGATAACTAGAGAGTACCAAGATCTCTATTCTTTTGATTCCCAAAAAGTCCAATGCCTTGGTGTCATCAAAGACCTTGCAGTAAGTCTTTTTCAGTTACTTATGAGAGGGATGGTAATGGATATTGTTGTAGCCGATATCCCTCCCAAATTTGGCATCTTACTTTATAGGTCATGGATTAAAAGGTTGGGAGGAACCTTTCAAATGGATTTAACTTATGCTACTATTCTTGTTTTTTGAGGAGAACAAAGAAGACTTTAAAAAGAAGCTCAGCTAGCATATATCATTAGTGACAACAAAGGCCCTACTAATAATCCGATATATGCTAGCACAGCTGGAGTAGGTTGAAACATTCTACATCTAGATGACTCAGCCTTGCCTACATAAAATTTTCATATTTTAAAGCCTATTGAAAATCAAATCAGTCATGAAGGATTGAAGGTATGGAAAATGTTTTTTGATAGCTCATGTTCCAAAGAAGGTGCCAGTGCAGGGATTGTTCTTATTTATCCTTTGAAGGAAAGTTCCACTTTTTCTTTCAAGCTTGAATTTGAGACAGCTAAAATGTGGCTGAATACAAAGCTCTGTTAATTGGTTTAAAAAATGAAAATATATGAATATATAATAATTTTTGTTTTTGGAGATGTTGAACTTATTATTAAACAAATAAAAAATGTTTATCAAACTAAGCATCCTAGACTCAGAGATTATTGGAATGCAGTATGGGACATTGTAGAAGACTCCTTATTGGCCTTTAACATTGCTTTTGTTCCAAGAGAAAGTAGTAGTCTGGCCAATTCACTCTCTATTTTAGCCATCTCATTCAAAATTCCAATTCCTATAAAGTTGAAATATGAAGTGGAAGTTAGGTTTAGACCTAGCATTCCTGATAATGTTAAGCATTGAAAAGTTTTTGAAGATGATCAGGAGATCAGAAAATTCATTGAAGTTGATGAAGAGTTTTTTATTCTAAATATTGATCAAGAAGAAGACCTAACACAAGTTGATGTTGATCATCAAGATTCCAGAAATAAAATAAAAAAAATTTGGTAATTAGCCTATCATATAGCTGCCTACGAATCATATTCCCAAGGGGTTAATTCCACTTGAGAAACTTTTTGATTAGAATGATGTTGCAGTCAAGCCACAGTTAGCTGAAGCAGATGATGAATTAGAAAATTACAACTTAGGTACAACACAAGAACCAAGGTATGTGAAGCTGTCAAAATCTTTACTAGATGAAAGAAAGATGGTATATCAGAAGCTGTTTTGTGAATTTGTTGATGTTTTTTCCTATAAATATGAAGATCTTAAGACATATGATACATCTATCATTGAGCATAGAATACCATTGAAAGATGGTACTAAACCTTTTCGACAAAATTTCAGGAAAATCAATCCACTATTGCTACCAGTGATGGAAAAGGAAGTGAAGAAACTATTGGATGCTGAAATCATTATTCCATTGAAATCTTAGATTAGGTTTCCAATCTAGTGCCAATAAGAAAGAAAAGTGGTGAAATCAGATTGTGCATGGATTTTAGAAATCCTAACAAAAGCTCCAAGAAGGATAACTATCCATTGCCAAAGATGGATCATATTCTTCAAAAGGTAACTAAGTTAGACAAAATTTCCATGTTAGATGATTTTTCTAGGCATAATCAAATATCTGTTTGGTCAGAAGATCGAGAGAAGACAACATTCACTACTCCTTGGGGTACATTAATCTATGCAAAGATGCCATTTGGGCTTATGAATGTGGAGCTAATTTCCAACGTGCGATGGAATTTTCATTCATTGGAGAAAAGGACATGTTCTTGGTCACCTATTTGGATGACATTATTGTTTTTTCAACTTCAAATCAAGAACACCTTCAACACTTGAGACAAGTATTTGTTAAATGTAGAAAATATGGTATATCCTTGAATTCGAAAAAGTATCATTTTTCTCTCACAAAAGGTAAGATGTTGGGTCACATAGTTTCTAAAAATGGAGTAAGGATTGATCCAAAAAGAGTGATTGCAATTCAATATTTAACACTTCCAAGATCCAAGAAAGAGATTCAATCTTTCCTTGGTAAGATCAATTTTCTCAGAAGATTAATCCTAAATTTTGTTGAAGTGGTGAAACATATTACTTGTATGCTAAGGAAGGAGAAAGAAGTCAAGTGGATAGTTGAATCTAGAAATTCATTTGAGCTGATAAGAAAGGCTATCATTGAAGCACCTCAATTGGTAAGTCCTGAATATTCAAAATCTTTCTTAATCTTCTCATTTGCTTCTCAAGACACCATTACTACTGTTTTGTTACAAAAATATTCAGAAAATAAAGAAGTGCCTATAGCATTTTTCAACAGAGCTCTTAGAGATGGAGAATTAAAGTATGAAATGTTGGAAAAGTATGCTTATGCATTAGTTAAAGCTCTGAAAGCTTTTAGAGTTTATATTCTACATGCTCAAGTGATAGCCTATGTCCCTTCATCTGTTCTTAGAGAGATATTGGTTCAACCTAATATTGGTGGAAAGAGAAGTAAATGGGTGACTAAAGTTCTTGAATTTGATTTATAGATAAAGCCTACTAAACTAATCAAAGGTCAAGAATTAGCTAAATTACTTGCTGAAGAAAACTGTAAAGTATTGGGTTTGAATTTCATGGATGATAATCTAGAAGGGAAAATTTCAGACCTTGTTGACAATATAACAGTAGATTCAAAGCTTGCTGAGTGTAGCTGGTACAAAGATGTTATTTATTTTTTGAAATATTTCAAATGTCCTCCGTATTTTGATAAAAGTAGAGTGAGATTGTTGAAGTTGAAAACCATTGAGTATTGCATCAACAATAACTGTTTGTATTGGAAAGATCCGACAAGAGTTCTGTTGAGATGCATTGATCTAGAGGAATCTAAAAAGGTCATATTTGAAATGCATAGTTGTTAGGTCCCTATACTACTAGTGTAACCCCTTATTGTTATTAGTACAACCACCTTATTATATTGTTGTGCCCCTGTAGTCCCCATATTGTTATTATTAGGCCCCATAGAAGCCCACTATTGTTATTATTGTGCCCTAAAATTATTATTGTTATGTCGAATATGATTATATTATGACCCCTTAGAATATTATATATAGAAAGGAGGTCTTGTCATTTGTATCATCCAAGAATTATTCATTTGTGTAATGTAAGGGAGGTTGCCCCCTCGAAGAGGCTGATTTCTAAGGTGTTGATCTTTCTTTTCTATCTTTTTGTGAGTTCCTTTCATAACATTTGGTATCAAAGCTTTGGATTCTAGGGTTTAGCTTCTCCAAATAGGCCATCGTGGAATTTTCGCTATAAATTTTTTCTACAATGTTTCAAAAGACAAAACAAAAATCAATTTGAGATGAAATCGTTCTGAAGCTAGGGTCAAATTTTAGATCTTGTCTCACTATATTTATGGAGATATGATCTGAGGAAGTTAGGGTTTTGGAAAGCTCCAGAATTCCATCTCAAATAGGTCATCGTGGAATTTTTTCTATAATTTGTTTCCTATGAAGTCTTAGATTCTGAAATTAAAACGATTTGAGCCGCAATCTTGGTCAAGATAGGGTCCAAATTTCATATTTTTATTCGCTATATTTTCAGAGATACAGTCCAAGACATTTAGGGTTTTTGTAGGTGGGAGATTAGACATAGCTCTTTCTTCAGGAATCTAATTACGATCAAATTTGTGGGGTTAGAAAGAGGAATCAGAGGTTTACTGTAGGATGAAATTTCAGAAATTCCAATATCGAGCTCCTAAAATCAAGAAAAGGAAATATGAGGAAGTTTGATGGAAAAGGATCTGGTAAATTGGGTACTATAGATGGAGCAATATTTTGAACTACATGAGGTGCAACTGTTATAAAAGGTACGTATTGCATCTTCATATTTAGAACCGGATCAATTTTTATGGTATAAAGGGATTTGTTCTCGTAAACCACTTGTTATGTGGTCAATTTTCACGGAGAAAATGATAGAACATTATGAGGATACAAAGAGAAGCAAATTCTTTAGCTAATTGATAAATCTCAAACAAAAGCGTTCAATGGAAGAGCACATTGAGGACTTTCAAAAATTGAATATAAGGGAAAATGTATTCTAGAGAAGTAGAGGATTCATGTCTCCATGGGGAATTTAAAGGATAACATTCAACATGAGGTTCATCTTTGGGAACCTGATTCATTGGGGAGGGCATTCAAGTTGGCAAGAAAAGTGGAAAGCAAAATTATGGAAACAAGTTTACCCCTAAGAACTATAAATATGGAAGTGTTGTTTCTTCTAGCCTTCCATAGCCTACAAGGTTGACACCACAACAATTGGAAGAAAAAATAGAGAAAGGGCTTTGTTACAATTGTGATAAGAAATACACTAAAGGTCATAAGTGTGCCAAGAAGAAATTATTTTACATAGATTATGAAGAGGATGAAGAAAAGGATCAAGAAACATAAAAAAGAAGATGATATACACCAGGAACCAACCCCAGAGAAAGAATAAATGAATTCGACCATATCTTGTAAAGCATTGGCAGGAATTACCACTCCTCAAACTCTCAAGATAGAAGGACATATCAAGAAGAAAAAGGTTCAAGAAGTGAAAGCTCACATCGAGAAAGAAGAAATGAATCCGACCATATCTTGTAATGCATTGGCCGAAATTTCCACTCCTTAGACTATCAAGATAGAAGGACATATCAAGAAGAAAAATGTTCAAGAAGTGATAGATCACATCGAGCATCAAGAAATGAATCCGACCATATCTTGTAATGCATTGGAAGAAATTACCACTCCTCAAACTCTCAAGATAGAAGGACATATCAAGAAGAAAAATATTCAAGCAGTGAAAGATCACATCGAGCATCAACAGCAAGTTATCTAACTTTTTAGGGATAGCACAACTTTAGTGCATAATCGAATGAAACAATAGAAAATCAACATCGAAGTGAAATAAATTTTGATGTAGGTGATTGGGTATCTTTACGGCTACATCTCGAGCAAGCTATTTATGAGAAGGAAATGTTTGCAATACTACATGCACTTAAGAAATGGTGACCTTACCTAATGGGAAGAGACTTCAAGGTAAAAATGGATCAAGATAGTATTAAATGCTTTTTAGAAAAAATATTATCTTTAGAAGAATAGAAAAAATGGGTCACAAATATGTTGGGTTATGACTTTGAAATCATTTACAAAAAAGGGAAGAAATTTTTTTTTGCAGATGCACTCTCAAGAAAGGATGAGGATGTTGAAGCATTATTTTGTGTTATTTCTATTATCCAACTAGATTGGATAAACGAAACATGGGATGAATGGAAGAAGGATGAAGAAGTGTGGCCTCTCATTCAAAAGTTGCAGAAGATCCCCGTTCAAACAATATTTCCAGAACTTGACGAGGAAGGAAGAATCATATTGGAATCTGGAGCAGTCACAGAAACAAGAACCCGATAGTTACGAAATCGATCAATTTTAGATTATCCCATCAAGTGGAAGAACTTAATTGCTGAAGATTCCACATGGGAGGACAAGAATTTTATACAAAAGCATCAAGAACTACTCGAGCATTGAGGACAACACTTTTTGAAGGAGAGGGGCAAGTTAGGTCCCTATACTACTAGTGTAACCCCTTATTGTTATTAGTACAACCCCCTTATTATATTTTTGTGCCCATGTAGTCCCCATATTGTTATTATTATCCCCCATAGAAGCCCGCTATTTTTATTATTGTTCCCTTACATTATTATTGTTATGTCAGCTCTGATTATATTATGACCCCTTAGAATCCTATATATAGAAAGGAAGTCTTGTCATTTGTATCATCTAAGAATTTTTTATTTGTGTAATATAAAGCAGGTTTCCCCCTCGAAGAGGCTGATTTCTAAGGTGTTTATCTTTCTTTTCTATCTTTTTGTGAGTTGGTTTCATAACAATAGTAGTGTTTGTGGAGGTCATCATTATTAGAGAACTACTACATACAAAATATTGAGAGCTGGCTATTTTTGGCCTAGCTTATTTTCTGATGTATGTGCCGAGGTGAGAGCATGTGAAAAATGTCAAAGGTTCATTGGTTAAAAGCATCTGAAGTCTTTACCTCTCAAGCCCATAATTGTTTCTACACCTTTCTAGCAATGGGGATTAGATTTCATTGGTGAAATTCGTCCACCTTTAAGGGGGAAACATCACTGGATTCTTGTTGCTAGCGATTAATTCACTAAATGGATCAAAGTAATACCTACCAGGAATGCCACACATAAAGTTATCATTAACTTTCTGGAAGGAATCATAACCAAATTTGGATGTCCATCAAGATTAGTAGTAGATAATGCAACTACTTTTAAATCCACACCATTGGTAAATTTCCATGAAGATTATGGTATTCATCTTACTCATTCTACAACTTACTATCAATAAGGGAATGGTTGAGCTAAATCATCTAATAAAAGTTTGGTAAGAATAATCACCAAGTTGTTGGAGAAAAACAAGAAGGCTTGGGACTCAAAACTAAAATTTGCTTTATGGGCTGATAGGGTGACAATCAAAATATTTATTAATACATCACCTTTTCAAATAGTTTATGGGATTGATGTTGTTTTTCCAGTCCAACTAGATATTCATGTAGCCAAACTACTACAATGTCATGAAGATGAACCAAATGACATGACTAGAAGAATTTATCAGATCATAGAAGGGCAGCAAAAGAGAGAAAAAAAATATGATTTGGTAAGAAAATATCAACAAGTTGTAAAGGAAGTCTTTGCTAAAGGGACTAAAAAAGAAGATTTTCAGATTGGAGATCCGGTGTTGAAGTGGGATGCACAACACCAAGATTCAGGTAAGCATTCAAAATTTGATGCTTTATGGCTTGGTCCTTTCAAGATCTCAAATGTCTTGCAGAACAATACTTTTGAGTTGCGGCACCTTGATGGGACAGAACTGTATGAAGGCCCATTTAATGGGCATTTTCCCAAAAAATGCTTTCACTAAGGCTGTTGGTAACCTGCGTTCACCATAAATACTGGTGTGATTTCATAATAAGACTCCATAGCCCAAAGACAAGGCCCTAAAACTACAAAACCTATTATAGCCTCGTAAGGAGAGCCCTATCCCCTGTGGAGCCAATGTTAATGGCAGAAGTGTCGTCAGACACGTAATTTTATTAATCAGAAAAAGCAAAAAAAAATAAATTACATAATTCATTTTGCAAGAGTTTACACCCGAACATCCAAACACTCTTGCAATGAGCTATTTATAAGCTCAATGTCCTAACTACCTCTAATTATGGATCACTTATTAAATAACAAGTGTCCATTTACAATAAATGCTATTCAAACATCTAGCTAACAAATCTCCTAAAATAGAGCCTAAGATACGAAACTTTTGGAGAGTTAGATATTTTTACAAACAATACACTAATTCTAAATGTCTTCATTAAATAATTAAACATTCTAGAATAATAATTATTAAATTAATAATTATTTTATTCCAATTTTATAACCTATGATAATATTTTATTTTTGGATCATCTAGAATTCCACCCTATGATCCAAAGATACATTACAACACATACCAAGTTCATCCCTGAACTTAGTAAATTTTATTCTACGAGGTGGTTTTGTGAAAATGTTGGAGATCTAATCTTTGGAAGGACAATAAACTGGCTTGAGGAAATCTTTGGCAATGAGAGATCTGATATGATGATACTTGGTGTCCACATACTTTGTCTTTGAATGAAAAACTGGGTTCTTGGCAAGTTTTATGGCTGAATGGCTATCAATGAATAATGATGTAGCTTTTTCCTGAGAAATGCCCAAGTCCTACAAAATTCTGCACAACCAAACAATTTCACATGCTGAAATATACTCTGCTTGTGCTGAAGAAGTGGCCACTCTAGCTTGCTTCTTACAACTCCAAGATACTACTGCCAACCCCGTGTTCATTAAATAACCTGATGTTGATGCTCGATCATCAATACTTCCAGCAAAGTTGGCATCGAAATATCCACCAAGTACAAAATTTTTAGTCTTTGTGTAAAGAAGACCAAAATCCTTTGTTCCTTGGATATATAGAAGAACTTGTTTCGCTGCATTCTAATGGCTATCTTGTGGTTCCTGCATAAAGCATGAAAGAATACTAACTGCATAAGATAGATCATGACGAGTATTTGTCAAATAAATCAAGCTGCCAATCAACTGTCTGTAAGTTGTACTGTCCACCTTTCGCCCCCTTCAAATTTTGAAAGTTTCAAGTTTTGCTCCATGGCGGTGAGAACGAGCTTGCAATCCTACATGCCAAATCACTGAAGAACTTCTGCTGCATACTTACTCTGAGAAATGAAAATATGATGTGGATGTTGGAAGACTTCAACTCCAAGATAATAGTGAAGTAATCCCAAATCTGTCATCTTAAAACCTACATGTAACTCCTTTTTCACCTGTGAAATATGATCATCATGGTTGTCAATAATGATCAAATCATCTACATACATAACAAGAATTACCAGATATTTTCCCTGTTGTCTCACATACAAAGTATCATTAGATTCACTTCGTTGAAAACCAATTTTCTTAAGATATTCATCCATCTTTGCATACCAAGCTCGGGGAGCTTGTTTTAATTCGTATAAAGCCTTGATCAATTTGCAAACTTTATGTTCTTGTCCTTCAATTTCAAAACCTGGGGGTTGGGTCATATACACTTCCTCCTATAAATCCCCATTGAGAAAAGTACTTTTCACATCCATTTGATGAACTTTCCATCCTTTCTGAGCAGCCAATGCAAGTGTTAATTGGATGGTATTCCATTTAGCTGTAGGAGCAAACATTTCCTCATAATCAATGCCTTCCTGCTACACAAAACCTTTTTCGACAAGTCGTGCTTTATACTTTTCAAGTTCTCCCTTCTGATTATACTTAATTAAGTAAACCCATTTGCATCCTATGGGTTTAACATTTGATGGACAATCAACAAGTTTCCAAGTGTTGTTATCAATTACTACTTGATATTCTTCAACCATAGCCTGTTGCCATTCTTTATGTTTTACTGCATCTTTATATGTGGAAGGTTCAGTAAAATCATGTGCTATCAAGGAAAAATTGCCTTCACTTTTATGTGCCCTTCTGGTGCCTGTTTTATTTTGCTCATCACGCTTTACATCTTTCAAACGTTGAATGGCCCTCACTTTTTTGTGCTTCTGTAAAGTCTCCATCATTGTAAATAGGATTAATATAAACTGATGTTCTTCATTCAGCTGAAGAATCTGGAGAATCACTGTTAGAAGAACTGTTGTTGCTTGGAGATGCGGATGAATTGCTAGAAGACCCAGATGATGTTGTTGATGTAGATGGACTGGATGACTCATCTTCAGAGGAAGGAAAATCAAGTTCATACCAATTTGGTGAAGTTGGTTGACTTTTCATTTTACCATTTATTTTAATACCCTTAGTTTCTAATTTGTGAATAAGATTTTCAATTTATTCAACACTCTTACTCTTAGTTTCATAAAAAATGACATCCCTTCTCACAATGAATTTTCCATTGGTCAAAAGACAATACCCTTTCTTCTCATCAAAATAGCCAATCATTGTGCATTTTGAACTTCTTGAGTCAATCTTAGTTCATTTTTCTTCTGGAACTAAGGCATAACATACTGATCCAAAAACTTTAATATGTTTAACTCGAGGTTTGAAACCAAACCAAGCTTCATAAGGTGTGATTCCGTCTAAAGAAGTAGTTGGAGATATATTTCTTAAGTAGACAGCTGTATGTATTGCTTCTGCCCAATATGTTGGACTTAACCTCTTGAAAGTTAACATGGATCTCACCATTCCTAGCAAGGTGCGATTCATTCTTTCAACTACTCCATTTTGCTGTGGAGTGTAAACATTAGTAAGATGTTGTTTTATGCCATTTTCACTACAATAAGTTTTGAATTCATTTGAAGTGAATTCTCCCCCATTATCCGTCCTGAGAGTACCTATCTTTTCTTTGACTTCATTTTCAACAAGTTGGAAAAAAATTTTAAACTTATCAAATGCTTCTAACTTGTTCTTCAAGAAGTAAACCCAATTCATTCTACTGAAATCATCAATGAATAGTAAGAAATATTTGCAACCACCAAATGAAGTTTGTAGTGGTCCACAAACATCATTGTGAAGTAGTTGTAGCCGCTTATTTGCACGCCATGAACTTTTTGGAAAACTTTCTCAACTTTGTTTTCCATAAATGCAAGCTTCACATTTTGCATTTTCCCTTTTGAAAGTGGGGAGTCCTTTAACCATTCCTTGTTTATGCAATTGAGAAAGACTCTCAAAATTTAAATGTCCATATCTTACATGCCATAGTCTTACAAGTGAAATACTTGTACTCACTACCCCTACAAAATCAGAATTCCTTGGAATAACTATCCCTTTCATCTGTAATAGTTTTCCATCTTCATAACCTGTCAGGACAGTTTTGAAGTTTTGTTTAACTGAATTAATCTTGACTAAACCATCTTCCATAATCACTTGATGTCCTTATTTTCGAATCGTGACTAAGGAGGGCAAATTTTTCTTAAAAGTGGGTACATACCATACATTGGAAATCATTTTTTCTACAATTCCAGGGAGAAAAACTTTAACTGCTCCTTTTCCATAAGGAGTATGTTTTGTATCATCAACAAGAAAAATGGAATTAAGTTGGCAATCTTGAAAATTCCAAAAAAAGTCACGTCAACAAGTCATGTGCTGAGTTTCCTTGGAATCCAAGATCCAGGCATCTTCATAATCACTCCTAAGATGGAATCAAAGATGTGATACTGGTGAGGAAGTAAGAACATATTCTGAGTTATGATCATCTTGATCATTTGCAAATTGCGTTGAAAGCTGCTGAAACTTGGGATTTTTATTAAGTGAAGTTTGACAATCTTCAACATAATGGCCAACTTTGTTACATCTTCGCCACACAATTTGACTTAAGTCTCTTCCTCTTCCTAAATATTGTCCTCTGCCTCAACTTTGACTTGTATGTTGAGATTGTCCTTTACCTTGATTATTATTTCCTTATCCTTGAAAATTGCCTCTTCCTTGATTGTTTCCTCTACCTTGAAAATTACTCCTTCCTGAATTTTTGCCTCTATTAAATTTGTTTCCTCTGCTTTGGCTTCAACCTCGACTTTGTACATTATGTGATGCTTGATTCTAATTCCCTCTACCTCTGCCTCGAGAACTGTCTGTAGATGATTTACTAGTGTTGGCCTTTATGAGAAAAACATCTTCACCAACTTTCTTCTTCTTCCCAAAAGTTTTATCATGTTGGGTCAACATTTCACAGAGCTCATCAAACTTTAGTTTCTCTAATTTCCCAGTTAATTGGAAAGTCTCCAAAAAATGCGTGTAGGAAGAAGGAAGTCCAACAATTACAATTGTGACCATAAAGCTATCATCTATTGCTGGAAAACCAACATTAATGATTTCCTGCTTAATATTCTTAAGTCTTGAGATATATTCAAGAACATCACCTCCTTCAGTCAATTTTTGTTGTAACAATTTTAATTGTAGATAAAATTTCTTTGATTCAGGCTCAGTATCAAAGAGGTCTTTAAAATTTTTCAAAGCAGACCATGCATCTGTAGCATTTTCTATATTGACATACGTTTCATCATTCACAAAAGATTTAATAAGAGCTAAGGCTTTGGCATTCTTAACTTCCCATTTTTCTAGTGCAGCTGCATCTGTGGGTTTATTTGGCTTAATATCTCCATCACATATCCCCTGCCATAATTCATTGTAAATGAGAGTGCTTTCAATGAGATAGTGCCATGTTTTATAACATTTTGTGCCTTCAAGTTTGTCGGAATCAGAAAACAAATTAATCAACTTAGACATTGTAGCGTTGAAGCTTCGCACCAAGAATCAGAACAAAAATGTCAAGATGGACAACACAACACACCACGCAAAAAACACGATCTATTAGGGCTTGGCCTTGACCGTCGTATAGTTGTTGAAGTAGGAGAAAAATGACTGAGCTTTGCACTTGGCTCTAGTCAATTTCTCAAAAATTACAGGGCAACTTTCAAAATTTGACTTTTACAATAATGCTCCTGTAAAACTTGGTAAAAAAAAATTACCCCCCCTCAAATTAAAATTACTTTGAGTTACACTTATCCCTCCAAAAATTACAATTAAAATCCCCTTAATACTCCACAAACAATAAATTCCCAAAAAAAACACCAATATCTCCAAAATACAAAATACCTTATCTCTCCAAATATTTACAAAATTAAAAATATTCCTTATCTCTCCACAAAAATTACAAACAACGGAAAAACCTTATCACTCCATTAACATTACAAAATTAAAAAATATTTTTTATTGCAGGCACACTGACTTGTTGCTGGCAAGCTGGCTCATGCTGGCTTGTTGCTGACAGGCTAGCTCATGCAAGCAGGTTTCACTGCAAAAAAAAACAAACTGCAAAACAAAATCACCGCAGATACCCAATTGGACAGACAATCCTCTATATTCAACTTAAATTGCAGTTCATGTAATCCTATTCCAAACAATGGCACAATAGTTGTAGATATTGTTTCAACCTCAAGAGGAGCAGATGAAATATCTCAGTCCGAGCCTAAAATTTTACCATTCTCACTAGAGAGAAAATAAGACAGTTTCTAGAGCAGCGTTTATAAAAGAAACAAATTGGGGGATTTGAATATTGTTGCAACGAATTCTCTAGCCTGTAGTTCTTCTGAAGAAGGGATCATTAAAAATACCTCTAGTTTTAATTCCAATAACCCTTGGAGCAACCAAATTATGAAATGATGTACATGACTTTATGAAATGATTTAAACAGCAATTCTAAAATGGAACTTCAAAATTCTAAAACGATGTGCATTAAAAACGTTTTCTGCTTTTTAAGATTGAGAAATTGCATGAAGAAATACGTTATGGATCAGGGAATGATAACTTCGTGGCTTGAAAAGAGATTGCAGACCATCAAGCAGTAGACGATGATATGTAAATATGGCAATATATTTTGCGTTTGCATTTTCACTTCACTCATTACACTCTCAAATTACCATCAAATGTGCTGTCAAGAGCAACACATGACAACATCCCTATAAGTTAATCCTCAGCAAGTGTAGCATCTATTTCCTCAGCCTTGAAGCTCTCCACAGTCAACAAGTGCAGTGTTATTTCCACAATTTTGAAGCTCTCCACGCTCAGCAAGTGCAGCTTCTATTTCTGCAGCCAAACATTTGTTGAACAATTCAATGGAGTTTTCCAAAAACTTGTAGGGCTGGAATCTCCTCCTCACATCCACTGTAGCATTACTGGAGCTCTGATACCACAATAATGGTAGAAGTGTTCTCAGACATGTAATTTTATTAATCAGAAAAAAATAATTGCATAATTGATTTTGCAAGAGTTTACACCCGTACATCCAAACGCTCTTGCAATGAGCTATTTATAAGCTCAATGTCCTAACTACCTCTAATTTTGGATCACTTGTTAAATAACAAGTGTCCATTTACAATAAATTCTATTCAAACCATCTAGCTAACAAATCTCCTAAAATAGAGCCTAAGATACGACACTTTTGGAGAGTCATATCTTGTTACAACAATATACTAATTCTAAATGTCTTCATTAAATAATTAAACATTCTAGAATAATAATTATTAATTTAATATCTTAAATTAATAATTATTTTATTCCAATTTTATAACCTATGATAATATTTTATTTTTGGACCATCTAACAAATGTTAGCATAGTTCTAGGCTAAGTCATGAGTAGGTTTAAATTTTTTTATTTTTAGGATTAATTTTGTAAATTTAAAAAAAAAATTAAAATGCTACGGGAATGTCTTGTAGCACCCGATTTTCTTATTTAGACAGTCTCCCTTATTTTACGGATAGTCTTTTTGTTCTTGTTTTATTTCCTGTTTTTTTGTTTTGTTTTTTTTTAATTTTCCATTGTTACTAGAATTTCAGGTAGCATCTTCAGTTTTAAAAAATAAAGCCAAAAACACAACCGTTTTCTATTTTTGACGTGTCATAATGGCGAAATGGTTAATCCAAATCATAATATTTCGTGATTGGATAGGTCACAAACTTCATATCAAGTCAAGTTGTAGTGGTTAATCAATTTGGTTGATCGTATTAGCTAGGTGTTAGTCACAGCCATGGCCAGTCGTTGCTTACCCCACTAATCTTAAATAAACCCATGTTTCCAAAGTTAAAACATGTATGCAGCATCAATATTGACCATAGGTTTAAATATCGATGATTGTTCTTCTATTCCATGTAATACACTATCGAAATTTCCGACCAGTCCGAATTAAGGCAGGGAAATTGGTAGATTTGCAAAAGATTGCATACAACCACCTGTAGCAGATTAGCTGGACTCTCCAATGCAAATCGACTTCATCATTACTATTACATGTTGTCTATTATGAAATGAAATATCATGTAATCATGAAGGATTATATGAATAGGAGATTGAGCCAAAACTTCATCTCAAATATTCAAAAATGGAGGAAATTTCACCATTTCGAATTTTTGAAGTGTAGCAAAGGCGATAGTGATTAAGGAGGTTAAGAACACATCCTAGATTTTTAGGAAGCCTAATTCAATTTAATTACAACATCTATTGGGTAAGATTCCTTTCGTCTACATCTATTCTTCATAACAAGCAAGCATATATCTATGGCACCAAAGTCTAAGAAAGGTGGAAAGCTTAAGAGAATCGAACCTCAAGGAGCTAAACTAGCTGATGCTAATCCAAGTGTTAGAAGAATGTTTATTTAAGCAGGATGGTATCCACTTTGCACCAGGTTAGGAGGTTCACATCAAGGTGTAGCCCAAGAGTTTTCTCAAACTTTCAATGGATAGGAAGCTACTATCTTTGGTTTCAAATTATAGGTTTCAGAATAGTCAATTGCAGAAGCTTTTAAACTTCCCCAAGAAGGAGAAAAGTGGTTTAAGGGACAACTCATTATAGGAGGAGATGAATACAAAGATTTTAACTGGGCCAAAGGAATTCCCAAAAGTTATCTTAAGAAGGAATGTGAAGAAACAATCAAACTAGTTAAGATTTTTCTCACTTGTGAGAGAAGGTATACAGTAGTATTTCTTTACTTCATGAGGTTTCTTTTTCATTTTTTAGGTATGAGGACTCTTAATCTTCCCTATTTCATATTGAAGAGCTTGACCAAAATGGCAGCCAAAATTCAAACACACTAGGAAGCATCTGAATACAACTTGTATCATCAGGGAATTATCAAGGTTCTAGTTGAAGAAGAATTGAAAAAGAGAAGCCAGACTTGGGATCATTTCTTTTTTTACAGGGCAGGCCAACCTACACCATAACCCCAAGAAATTGCTAAATCTTCTTCAGCACAGGTTTAGACAGAAAGGACATCAACTACATCAGCTGAAGGAATTTCCAAAAGAAAGGCAAAGAAGGAAAGTACAATTAGAGGTACCAAAAGAAATAAAGAGAAGCCTTTAGCTACTGAATCTGGAAATAAAAAGGAGCAAGGTGAAATATCTTTTGCCCAAAAAACAAAAAGCATGAAAATTTTTCCTCCTGTTAGACCTTTTCCTATGGTTTACATAAGAACTCAGAGAGGAAAACTTGCAGCAAAAGGGAAATCTAAAGTGCATGTGTTTCCTAAAATTTCAGAAGCACATGAACAACAACAAGAAAACCAATTTACTGATTTTGATGAGGAATTGTTGAGAGAAGCAGGGTATAAAAGGACTATTAAAAATAAGAAATAAGAAATAACACTAGTTGCTAGAGGAGGAGACATACTATGGAAAGAAACAAATACAGACTGAAATCAAAAGCCCTAAATAATCCTAGTTTACTGACTGAAGTAATAGTCATAGAAGAACAACATACAAAGTTGTAGACTGAGGATCTTCAATTGTAGAAATCAGAAGATCTTTGAAGAAGAAAAGATGTAAATCTCCCATGGACCAGCCATCAGAGCCTTCCAAAAGAAGAAAGGTCCAAAAAGAAGTAGAAAAGAAAGAGACCATCATCAAAGAAGAAACAACCAAAATCACAAGGTCAAAATATGCTACTAGAAATAAAACAAACTTGGATAAACTTGCAGAGGTTGCACCTCACATGAAATTAAAGGGTAATCTTCCTTAAAAAATACCTTTTTGCATATTAAGTCAAATTTTTGAATGTGAAGATTAAAGCTAAGAATATCCAAGCATAGACAGGTGTTTTGAAGTATTTTATGTTAAAATGTTGAAGTTTAAACATTATCTTATTGAAAATTCCGAGAGTTTCCAGTTTTTTCCGCTATTACAGGTATTACCAGAATTTTCAGTAGCACCTGTTTCAATAGAAATATATAGCTGTCATCATAAAACCTCTGGGCCAGTTTGGAAAGACAAAAACCCATAATAATATGGATAATGAAAATGATGGATATGAGATAGTTATGAGGTTGTTGAAGGTTGTATTGAATGAAGCCATATGGTCATTTAATAAGATGATAAAGAGAAAAATCAACAACAAAAGGGGCAACCAGTTAGTTTTTCGAGCATCCAAGTGTCATTCTTCGTCTTCTTCTCATCTACACTTGTACTTTCTATTGCAATTCGATGGGAGATGATCTTAATATCTAAAAGACACATATGCAACAAGGAAATAGTGGAACCATGAATGTAAGAGAGTCGGAGTTGGTGCCTCTCTCTCTCTCTCTATATATACCTTTTGTAAATATCATTTCAGGGTTGGATTTTGGTTTACCTGAAGACTCAACTTAATAAAATAGCTTTTTATGCACTTTATGCTGGAGGATTTTGTGATTCAAGTTATATCTAATGTGTGGTTTGTCTATTTCCTGGTTCCAATTTTCTGAATTATAAATTTGCAATAGCTAGTATAGTATGAGTGAGAATCATTAAGAGGATGTAATGATGACTTATCTACTATCCAGTTTTTTATAAATTATAATATGTTCAAGTAGAACTTGTTAGTGAAGGTTTCACAAAGGATATGTGAGATACTTTATACATGTTTTTACTTTTTAGTTGTTGTCTTCCCTGTCAAGCATGTTTTAATCTTTTAAATGATAAATTACAACAACTAGTATAGTATGAGTGAGAAATCATTAAGAGGATCTAATGATCAGTTAGTTGTTGGCATTATGACTCAAATTTGGCACTATGACACATGTGTTGTCCTTGATGGCAACTCACTCAGATGAAGATCACAGTTTAGCAGGTTAACAACATAGAGTTAGAGATCAGACTTCACAGAATGAGGAAAGACAGGTTGTTATGCTCTTAACCTGCAAATGATACCCAAATATAGAATATACGAAGAAAAGATACCTAGAACACAAAATATGCGAAGAAAAGATACCCAGAACACAGAATAACAATGATTTTATTATTCAGAGAGTAATGTTCACTTGCCTCTTCGAGGGGCAACCTCCAATAGAGCAGAGATCGATTACAAAATAAGACACGATGCTCCTCGCAGGTGTAGGGCTATAACTAGGGTCTCTCACACCACCAATTATTCCACATTATTAAGTCAATCCGGGATCGTTTAGTTCTTTCAAAGAGTAACTCAATCCAAGGCTGTTTTGCCCAAGTAATGCTCGGTAGTATAGTGCACTAATGAATTGAAAGGAAACAGATACTAAATTATAACTGAATCAACTCAAGGAGAAAATCACACAAATCAATCTGATTAGTCAAGGGTACGGAACCAATAACCCTTCCCTTTAGAAACTGATGAAGAAGAAAACCAAAGCAGAGGCTTATGGATCTGGGAGTCAGGCAGCGTCTTGCTGGCTCACAACAGTCTTAGGCCTGCTATCACTCGAAAGTAACAAAAGCAAATAAGCAAAAGTAAATGGAACAGCAATTATGAAATGGAACAGCAGGAATTAAATGGAACAGCATAGGTAAATGGAACAGCATAAATAAATGGAACAACAGTAATCACAACAGCATAAATAAATGGAACAGCAAACAGGAAACGTCAATCATATGGAACAGCTAACTCAATTGGAACAACAATCTTAAACAGATGCACACATTCCAAGCTATTACAACAATCTGAGAGTAATGTATGACGTGACTATTTCTGAACAGAGTAATATTATCTTCAAATCTCGTGAACACGTATTCTATATGAATCCAACGATAATACCAGTCATACCAATACCGGGATGCAAGTCAGAGAAATTCACTTTAGATAATACAGAGACATGAATGAAGAAACTTATTCAGATTCAGAAATTAACTGAAGAGCATAGTCTATCATGTAAAAATTATATCAGATTGCTGGAACAAAGGAAATAATCAAACCACACTAATCACCGTATGATACAACAGCGAGTGACCGTCGGAGCTGGGCCCTTGGCTACCAATGGTACACCGCTTAAAGTTACTTCAGATGCAGAGACAAAGTGAACACAAAGTTCTTTATATTGATTGCATTAACAAAGATACACAAGATCAAGTCTCAGCAAAACTTAATGCTCAGAGTTGTTCCAAACCGTGTAATTACAATATATTTGATCCTCCTCCGCTCAATGGCGTGGTATTTTTATATAACAGAAATGACGGAGATATCTAGATACAAAAGATAAGCTAAAGCAGCGATCCCTCAGGATCAAAGATCCTGAGGGATTCGCTAATCGTTCAGTTCTTCTCATTCCTTTCTTACGTTCCCCGTCTTGGCGTCCACGTTCTTTTCCCTGGATCATTCAGCTCTAATTTTGCTTGATCGCGTCTGCATCCGGTTTCCTAGCGAGGGGACAGCAGTTGCTTTCCTTTTGCTTCCTGTTTCTGCTTGATGATCCCCTGTTTCCGCGTCCTTCTGCATAGAAAACATCGATTATTGGTGATTGAGCTTCGTTTGTCCATTTTCACACAATTTATCAAAATCCTTTTATTCTTTAGACGTTAAATGCAGAAAAGGTTAGGAAACTTATTAGAAAACCACTAGATTACTATTCAAAAAGCATACCTTTCAAACGCTCCAGAATATCGTGACCGTCGGATTGTAAGTTACAAACATACATAGTAAAGAAACACACTTTACCTAACTCTATACTAGACCGAGTTATACTTAACTATTTCCTATGTGTCGAAATATCCTAACAGTCAAAAACCTTTTATGGTTTTCAATTAGAGTGAGTTTTTTTTCTGAAGGAATAAATGATTAGTTCTTCAAGTTTTCAACAAAAGGATCTTTCAAGTATCAGCCAATTCTTGTATATCTGTTTTATTCCTTCAAGAAGATAAATTCCAATTTCAATTATAGAAATTAAATGAGCGAGGTAATCATCTATTTGTGATTCATTGGAGTTCCTTGGTAAGGAAGAATACCAATGAATTTTCCTTCAATAATTACACCAATCAATATTTATACATGGTCTCATGCTTTCTTAACAGTGATGTTGCTCCTAGGATTTTCCATGAAATCAAGAGAACTCTCCGTCTTAGTGAGCAAAGAAATATTGTAGATTGGTACTTGTAACAAAACTACACAGAGATTAGAGTGTATGGATGTGAACTTCCTCCATATAAACTGCCTAAGTTTGTACCAATTAGGAATTTTTCACTTGAATATATTAGGCAGATGATGAACATGGATGAGTTTCACTTTGTGTGAACTAAGAAAAAATCTCATTTTAAATTAAAAGCTCAAATTGAACCTTTTATTTGTAATACTAGAGCATCAGTAAAAGAAGCAGGCATCCTTTTGAAACAAATGAAATTTAAACTAAGTTTTACCTGGCGTTATGATCCCTTGGGGATTATTTAAGAGCTAAGGGCAGAACATAAAACTACTCCTTACCCACACACTCCTAGACCATAGATTGATACATACATGAACCAAGTGGAATGGGAGGAGAACACATTGCAGGAAGCATAGGAGCAGGTATTTATTTCTACATCAACATAGACTCCAACACCGCAGGAAAAACATGCTAAAAGGACAAGGGAAAGTATTTCCCCTCTTGTTTTAGAAATTTAACTGTTAGAATTCATAATGTATAAAAAGAAGAAAAATAACTTTCTTGAAGCACCATCTCTAGAAGAGAGTTCAAAGGAACATACCCCATTAATTTTATTAGGTACTTATGTTGCAACATTCCAAAGAGCTGAAGAAATTTTCTCAAGCTCTCATATATCTTTAGTCAGTAAGGATCCATTAGAATCAGTTTAGATAGGAGAACTAGCCCAAACCAGTACAGAAAAAAACTATCTTTGCTAGGTAAAGAGAAATTAAGAAGAAAAATGAGGCACTCAAGGTCACTACTTATTTAGAATTATGGAAGGATACTTCAGCTTCCCAACACAATCTTCTCTCAGCATTGGATACTTAGATGGGATAGGTTCATATGGAACTTTTAGAGCCTACATTTCCTTTTCTAAAAACTGTAGCAGATTACAAAGAATCTATTTTTCCTTTGACGCTAAAAAGATCCATCATATTGACCAAATTGATCCGCACAAGCAAGTTGGAGAAACGATTTACTCCACCTTAACTAGTTCAGCCATGGGAATATCTAGGTTGCAAGTTTCAGTGAATAGTGTTCAATCCTAGTTAAATCTAGAAAAGATGTCATCACTTGCCAAAAATAATAAAATAAAATCTTTAGAAGATCTGGTAATTAAACTGGGATATGATCCCAGTAATGTTAAAGCTTTTGAGGAGATGATTAAGAGGAAAATTATTGATACTCAAGCATTGAGAAAACAGTTGAAACTCCCTACTACTGAAGATCCTCAGACCAAAGAAGTTGGGGAGTTATAAAAGGAAAAGGAGAACATGTTCAAAATCATTTTCAAACAGAAGTTACAGATTCATAGGGCAGAGACTGAACTAGAAGTTTTAAATATATTTTGTTGGTTGTAAAATCATTTTACGTGTTTCATTTGTATACGAATAAGTTAACTAATTTGTTTGAAGATTTAATCAATCATATATTTCCTTAACTTTCAACCTTACATATCTCTACAAAAGCTAAAATATGTTAGAGGTGAACATTTAACCCTTCTAATACATCATAAGTAATTAAGAAACTCCACTTTTTTAAATAGTTTAGAGCATTGGTCATCCAAAAATTCAAAATAAACAAAACATTTTAGATGCTCTAGCATAATTACTTAACCTAGAATTATATACGGAGGTACAACATCAGTTTGGTGTCATTGTCGAGGAACGAAAAATTTTGAATTATTTTTTCGTGGGACAACAATTAGGCTTTCCTTTTAATGGTGAATAAAAGGCTAGGAGGTTAAATGTTTTCACCTGGTGATTACACAAAATAAAATTGGCTTCACGCATGCATACCAGGTTTCTCTCAGACCCTCAACTTTCTTCTCCATTGTCATATCTGGAGAGACTGGTTATAGTTTCGTCTCTAAGATGAATATTAGAAGCCTTTACCTCTGCTCTTGTAGCAATTCCACCTGAAATTGTTTCAGAAACTGATCCTTTGAGACATGTCCCAATTCCTCCTGAACTATTAGATCTACCACCAAAAGTGTTAGAACTTTGATCTAAATGGGTTGATTTGGAGTCAGGTCTTCTTGTTCATCAATTAGAATCTTACCAAATCCTTGAAACTCTTTCAAAATATCCAAAATCAGAAGCAGAATTAGGTTTAGAATTACCTGAATTAAAACCTAGTGATTTCATTTCTTCTATCATTCATAGATTAGCATCAGTCAAACTTAAAGCAAATGTAGAAAAGGCTGAAAGAAAAATGAAAGCTAGGGAAGAAGGAACTTCTTCATCTAAAAGTGAGAGTGAGGATCATAAAATAGATGAAATTACTTCTTTACTAAGAAATATTTCTAATAGAATTTTGAAAATGGAAGAACGACCTAGGGTAGCTCAACAAGCATCAAACAGACCTCAAGTTGAGTATAAAAGACATTTCCAACCCCAAATATTGAAGAGACCTAATGTTGACTAACAAATTCAGCCCCCATTAACGATTGATGATCTGGAACCCAGAGAAACTCGCCCTTTAGTCACCGATATGAATTATTTTGATGATCCATCAAATCAAAATGTTATAATTTCAGTTTCTCATGATCAATTTTCACTTCAAAGTAAAGAAGCCTCTCAAGTTTTTAAATATGAGGGCTTGTCTGAATTTCTTATTGCGGAATTAAACAAAAGACATGATTTAAGACTCAGACCAAGACGACCTGGTCGACCACCTAAACCTACCACTGCTTTTGATAGGACATTTCATATTAATATATTATATGAAAGTTATATTAAGATTAAAATTAAAATTATATTATAGGACCATTATTTAGATTTATTGTTATATTTAGTTTATTAAAATACATTATATTAAACATCATATCTATTTAACTATACTAAATTAAATTAATAAGATATGAAAAATAGTTTTAATTATTTTTAATTTAAACAGTAATAAATAGATTAATTTAAATTTAAATTTATTTATGCGATAAAATGAAATTTTAACAAAAATATGAGAATAAAACATTTAGAATGAATGATTGTCATAAATTTTAAATACAGTACTCATGAATCTTCATTAAATTCCACGCCCGACTTAATCGGAATAAAAAACAAACATCCTTAGAAAACGGATGTTGAGTTTAGACAACAAAAATGATTGTTCCTTAGGTACACGTCACACAGTAAAGAGAATTCCCAGTTGAATGACACGTAAAGGTGACACTAAACTGAGGCATTGCACCACTTCAAAAATGAGTGCATTAACAAGATCATACCTTACTTATTTATCCATCTATTTTAAAATGTTAGATCTAATAATTTCAATGTGTGAGATCCACTTTAGGGTAAGTTGTTTTTTTTTCAATTCAATATTTTAAATTAAATGGTCAAAAATAAAAATAATCCATTAAAAATACTTACGAAATGTAATTTTAGAAAAAAAACAAATTAAAAATAAAAATAAATAAGTTACCCATTTATTATTTTTATTTTTAGTAAAGTATTAACTTATTATTATATTATTTATGTATAGTATTCTCTCTGTTAACATGAGTGTCTACGTCGATTTTCAAGACAATAAATATTCGGATCATGGGGTTGAGCCGAAGGCATGTGCCTCATCCAAGAACTTCCTCCAACTTGGGTGTCCCATTTCAGCCGTACCACACTATCATCTTCCAGGTTGGCAGTATATGGGAAAAGGTCTGCCACATTGAAAATAGGCGATATGCCTTTAGCTAGTGGCAACTTTATTTCATAAGCATTGGCTGAGAATTTACGCAAAATATTATAGGGACCAATCTTCTTAAATTTTAGCTTGTTATATGTGCCCTTAGGAAACCGTTCTTTGCGTAAGTGCGCAAGGACTTCATCACCTACATTGAATTGTACTTCCCGTCATTTTAGATCTTCCTGTTCTTTATATTTCTGAATATTGTCCTATAACTTTGATTTCCCTTGTTCATGTAGTTCATTCATCGCTTTGGAAAAATCTTCCCCATCAGCACTTCTCTTCTCCAACTTTCCCAGATCCTGCAACTCATGTACTCCACGAGGATATGTACAGGGTCTGAAATGGACTGTGTCTAGTGTTGCGGTTCAGTGAATCATTATAATCGAATCCTGCCAGAGCGAGCGCACGATCCCATAACCGTGAAGTTTCCCCAGTCAAGCTCCGTAACAAGTTCCCCAAACTCTTGTTCACCACTTATGTTTGCTCGTCAGTCTACAGATGATATGCAGAGCTAAATTTCAATTGTGTGTCCAACTTCTTCCATAGGGTGCGCCAAAAGTGTCTCGTGAATTTTATGTCCCTGTCAAAAATAATAGATCTAGGTAGGCCATGTAATCTAACAACCTCCGTGAAAAACAGGTGAGCTACGTGAGTGGCATCACTAGTTTTTCGACAAGGGATGAAATGCACCATTTTCAAAAATCTTTCTACCACCACCATCACCGAGTCATAACCTCACTGTGTTTTAAGTAGTCCTAAGACAAAGTCAATGCTGATTGAGTCCCATGGTCTACTTGGAACAGGCAGTGGTGTGTAAAGTCCAATGTTTTGATTATGTCCTTTCACCAATTGGCAGACTTTACATCTAATCACATATCACTACACATCCCTTCGCATTCTTGGTCAGTAATAGAAGTGTCCGAGTTGATCCAAAGTTTTGTCTATGCCGAAATGTCCAGCTAGACCTACGCTATGCTTCTCCCGTATATTATTTTCTCTCATCGAACAATCAGGAATACATAACTGTCCCCCTCTAAACAATAGTTCCTCCTGCAAGTTGTAGTCCAACCATGGACTATTGTTCCTCAGCTAGGGATTTTTACAGGTTTCATACGCCTCCTTGAAATCTGTGTCAGCCTGATACAAGTCTTTCAAATGCTCAAAACCCAGCACTTGTATAGTACTTTCCTCTAAGCGCAAGACTCTTCTACTCAATGCGTCTGCCACCTTGTTGGTATGCCCGCTGATGTGTTTCAACACAAAGGTGAACTCTGTAAATACTCAACCCATTTGGCATGCTTGTGGTTCAATTTATGTTGTTGCATCACATCTTGCAGCGCTGAATTATCAGAAAATAACACAAATGCACTCCTTAACAGGTAGTGTCGCCAATGCTTTAGTGCTTGGACGACAACATAAAATTCCTTGTCATAGGATGAATACTTCTGCCTAATTTCGTTCAACTTCTCACTGAAGAATGCAATAGGTTTCTCTTCTTGGATGAGTACAACGCCAATAGTTGTACCACTTGCATTGCAGCGAAACTGGAAAAGCTTATTAAAATCTGGTCACCTTAAAATTACCCTTTCTGTAATTTTCCCGTTTAGGAGCTGAAAGCTTTCCTCTGCTACCTTGGTCCAACAAAAAGGCTGACTTTCCTTTTTAATAGTGTCCAACATAGGCACGTAGATTTCACTAAAATTTCTTATAAATTTGTGATAAAAACTTGCCAGCCCATGAAAACTACGTACCTCAAACAAGCTTTTCGAAGATGGCTAGTTAATGATTGGTGCAATCTTTTCTCGGTCCATCTTCAACTCATTTTCTACAATTACAAAGGCCAGATAAGCCAGTTATCTTTGTACGAAAGTACATTTTTTCAAATTTATTAGCAATTTATTCTGCTGTAATTTCTCCATCACTCTTCGAACATGTTGAAGGTGCTCCTCCTTAGTCCTGCTAAAAATTAATATGTCATCAAGGTACACTATCACAAACTTGCCAATAAACTCTTTCAGCATTTCGTTCATCAATCTCATAAAAGTACTAGGGGCATTACTAAAACCGAATGGCATGACCAGCCACTCATACAACCATTCATTAGTCTTGAAGGTTGTCTTCCACTCATCTACTTCCCTAATCCAAAGCTGATGATAGCCACTCTTTAGATCAATCTTCATGAAGTATGCTGCCCCACTTAGGCAGTCCATCATATCGTCCATTCATGGTAGGGGAAACCTGTACCTAATGGTGATTTTGTTGATGGCCCGTGAATCCGTGCACATCTGCCATTCTCCTCCTTTCTTGGGAGCAAGAACTGTTGGTACTGAACAAGGGCTCAAGCTTTCCCTTATCAGCCCTTTATATAGCAACTCCTGCACCTGTTTCCTAATCTCCTCATTATCTTTGGGGCTCATCCGATATGCTACCTTATTTGGCCCGCTTGCTCTGGGTATAAATTAGATATGATGACTGATGCTTCTTTTGGGAGGAAACTTGTCCGGCAAATCATCAACTACATTGTCATTGAATTTCTGCATCATTTCTTGAATTTTTGCAGGCAAATCAGATATTTCTGTGTGCAATAGCACCGTCTTTTCCCTCCTCACAATAGCATAGTTCACTTCACTTTCCTCAATTTTTTTCACAAACTGTTTTCCACCTATTAGCAATGCTTTCGTTCCGCTTGCTTCTGTTGTCTCCTCTTCCTTGATGGGTACAAGCGTATGCTTGATTCCATCTTTAACAAACTTGTAGTAGTTCGTTTTCCCATCATGTACTACATTCAGATCATACTACCATGGTCTTCCTAGCAGTATGTGACACACGTCCATTGGCATAATATCACAGATAACTTTGTCTTTGTACCTGCCAATGTGAAATTCAACTTCATAATGTTCATCAACAAACAGATCGTAGCCTTTCTATAGCCATGACACCTTGTAAGGGGTGGGGTTGTTAAGCTGCTTCAAACTCAACTTCTCCACCATCTCGGTGGAAACCAAATTATATGTACTCCCACTATCGATGATCAACTTGCAGCATTTTCCGTGTGATTTGCAAACTATCCGGAGTAGTGCTTTCCATTGGGTCTGTTCAGCTGTTTCTTTGGCTGGTTTTAGCAACAATTTGTTCAGAACTAATGCCTCCCCCATTTCTAGTACATTTTCTGCTTCTTGGGGCAGTGCCTCAGCGTCCTTAGGATGTGCAACAAACATTCCTCTTTGGCCAACTTGTTCTACTTCAGGGCATTCAAAAGATTTGTGCCCCCACTTGTTGCACCTATAGCACTGGTTATTGGCTCCTCTACCTCGGCCATTCCCTCTTCCTTGCTGATATGGCCTGCCACCTCTAGTGTTGTCTCCTTTTTCTACTATTCTTGAAGCCTTGGAGCTGCTGCCCTCTTCGCTATCACTAGTAGTTCATCCTCTGCCATAGGATTGTCCTCATCCTCTTCTGGTTCCCCGTCCTCTCCTAGTATTCTATTTTCTAGTAATCTTTTCCTCAGCCTTCAAAGAACTCTGATAGGCTTCTTCTATATTTGTCGAGGAAATAACATTGATTTCATCCAGTGTTTCCAATCTCAAACCATTTACATATCTTGTTGTCTTCTTCGGAGTGTCATCAGTGTAACCAGCTCTCAAGTTCACTCGGTATAATTCTTCTGTATACTCCCTTGTTGTCATCCCTTTTTGTCTTAAATTCTGCACTTGTCGATACAATGTAACCTGGTAATCCCTAGGTAGAAATCTGCCTTTTAGTTTGGCCACCATCCTCGACCACTTCTTTATCGGTAACTTTTTCCTGCTTATTTTCTCTGCTTAGTCACTATCCCACCATAGGGCTGTGTGTCCCTTCAATTTTGTTACATCAAACTTGACTCTCCAGTCCTCGCTGACCTCTTCACTTTCAAAATAATTGTCCAACTCACTTACCCAGTCCAACAGAACTTCTGTGGACAGGCTGCCATCGTAATTAGGAATCTTTGGTTTGGGCTTGCTGCTGGCCAACAAAACCGACCTCAACAACCTCATCTCTGGTCCTTCCTCATATGATTCGTCTGTTGTAACTATGGCTTCTTCCTCACTATCATCTCCTATTTTTGGATCCCTTCTCCTTCCTGCTTCCACTACCTCCAAACATTAGTAAGGATCCTTATTTATTCCCTCAGTCCTTCATCTGCTGCTCTGCACACACCTCTCCCACATCCTCGTCTTCCAACTTCCATATACTGGCACTTTCAATTTCCTGCTCTGATACCACTTGATGGGTCCAGCCCCCTTGTCACACTTACCAACATTAATAAAAGGATTATGAATGGCTTTAAATGATAAGCAGTTTGATTACATGTGATATTTGTTCATTTGGTGGTTGATTACAATGATTTAATATTGATTTGGGTTCCAACATTGATGATTTGTACCCACGCTACTAGTTATTGGACAAGTGTCCACTCCTCAAAAACATCACTCTCGCTTTGGTAAGAGGTCCTCAAACCCTATCTCCCGGTCATTTTGCTCATTGAGCTGTTGAGGTTGAGGTTTTTGTAGTATGGTTCTTTTGTGCGGTTTTCTCTATAAAATGTTATGTTGCCTCTGACATTCTAGCTCAACTCTTGACCTGGAAACTTATTCGACTTCTTCATCTGGTAAGGGACTCTTATTGACACTGGTTTTTTCTTTGTTTGTTTCTCTTTCTGGTGCTTCATCTCTCTGCTGAGTTATGGATAGTAGCTTGCTCGTTAGGATTTGGAACCTTTCTGTGTATAAGGTTAATACTGCTTATTTTGCTAGACTATGCAACTGCTCTTGTCTTGACTTCTTCGTTGCAACTGTTTGTTGGGTTCCCTGGTTACATTTCTCTGTTTCGTGGACAAGTTACGGTCTTAGGGTCTTTGGCTTCAGTTTCTACTGTAATGTCAAGGTAAGACTTCTTCCCCTGCTATCAGTCCTTTCTCCTCTTCACGCTTTTATCCAATGCACTTGCTCCTTCATGAGTAGAGTGACCCTCGGTGACTGCGATGTAGGTGTCCTATCTCTGTAAGGTAAGTTCAAACACTTTTCTCAATATTTTCTTTCAATCTCTTCTTTCTCTGCCATAGAATGCTCACAAATTTATGTTGGTGTTTGTCATTGCAGGTGGTTTTGTTTTGGAGGGTTTTGGTCTCGGTTTCTCGGCGTGCTAGCTAGACCCGGATAGGGTCGCTCCTTATTATTCTTGTCACTTGTTTTATGTTCACCGTAGGCTAGGGTTATAGTATCTTGTTATGATGACTTGTGACCAACCGACAATATGTAGTTGAGGTCCGCTAGACTTGCATTGTTTCTTTTATGGGTAGTTGCTGTAGGTTTGGAATATGGATAGGGTTTCTAAACTCGTCTGCTATGATAAACTCATTGAAACTTGTATAGTGTTATTTGCATGGATTGTTTGTATATTGAATCAAAGATTTGTGACTATATGTATTCAAAACAGAGGTTTTGTGATTATTTTGTAAATAAAACGAAGAGGGTTTATTCTTCAGAAATACCTGTGTGACTCATCTATCCTTATTGTTCAAAATTCATGCGACTTATCATTATCTTTGATGCTCGAAATGTATAAAACCTCGAGGAATCCTCTGCGCTCTTTTGATTGATAATTTCTGGAACTGTATGACCTTGTTTCTGTAGCGTCCTCTGTAGTTATGTTTGCAAGCTTGCTTTGATTTATTGACCTACTTTATTCAACACAAATAGAACCATATATGTGTATATGCTTGTCGAATAAGAAACCAAAGAATGTGCCTTCCCTGTATCAAGCAATTTAATAGGATGATAAATAGAGAGTTACAAGATATTATAAAATAGATTGTGTGCTCAGTGATATTTTATTATATTTCTCCTTCTCAAAAAGTCAAACCTCTTACAATTGCATTCTGTCTCTTTTCAATTATTGTCTGGAAACTATTTTCTCCTAATTGTTGTTGGTTACATTTTTTAGTTCAAAAACTGTTTATTGTCCTACATTACAACTTGTAAAAGTTGACATGAAAATAAAAATAATTACTTGCAACAATTTCACTAATTAATCCTCTACCTTCCTAAATGTTGTTCTTTAATAAATTAAAATAACACAAAAAATGACTACAGTGTTCGCTTTGCAATTTCCTTCTTAGTCCTCTCAGAGACCAAACAACCTTCTGTCATGATGACCCGTCAGCTAGATGCTCCTGCATCATATATCCACCATGCAAAATGTATACATTATGCTCTTGTCTACTTTTGTATGATGAAAGATTAAAAAATATAAATGTTAAAAACTATATTCACCATATAGAATGCATACATTGTGCTCTTGTCCATTTTTTTATGATGAAATATTAAGATATATAAATGTTAAATATGTATAATGAAAGGTTAGAAAATCTAAATGTTAAAAACTATATTCACCATGTAGAATGCATACATTGTGCTCTTGTCCACTTCTTTATGATGAAATATTAAGATATATAAATATTAAATATGTATAATGAAAAGTTAAAAAATATAAATGTTAAAAACTATATTCACCATATAGAATGCATACATGATGCTCTTGTCCATTTCTTTATGATGAAATATTAAGAAATATAAATGTTAAAAAGTACAGTACATAATTTTTTTTTATTTTTTTTTTAAATGATAAAAATAATTAATTATTTTTGGTATTTTATTTATATAATTAAAATATAGTTTTATAAGTTTTTAATCTTGCTATCTGATTCATTTTTATATCTTTAGATTCGAAAATAAATAATATAATTTAAATAAATAAATAACTTTAATTATATAATTTAATTGTATATTAATTATGTATAAATTTGGAATTTTTGTTTTTTCTTTAAATAAAATAAGTATTTTTTAAATTTTATAGAGATATAACAATATATTTTTTTGAATCACGGGTAACAAGAAAATGAACATTGTGGAGATAAGAACTAATTTTTATGAGCTTTGGAATGAAACCAAGCGTTGGTCAATTACCAAAACATCTTGGGATGAAAGACTCTATCACCCTTGCAATACTAATAAGGTTGAAGATGAAAAACAATTTCTCTTGGATTGCGCTACTCTTACTCACATCCATTTTTATTTCTAAAACCTCTACCACATTTCCAACCTTCTTAATTTGATAAGTGACCAAAACTATAGTGATCTAGTAACACTTATTTCCCTTCTTTTCTTTCTTATGCTTGGATAAACCCTATTGATTTTAGTGGACTTTAATTATCATCATCACCATCATCACTTTTTAATATTTTTATTTATATAATTTCAAATACACTTATCTTATAATATTTATATTTTAATAAATAAAAATTATAAATATATAATTTTTTTATTTGAAAAGTTATTCATTAAGTTCTTAGAATTGAGTGCTTAGAAAAATAATATAAGAATGAATAATTTTTTATAATATATAATTTATTTATAAAAACTATCTACAATTATTTAAATAATAAAAATAATTAAAGTGATCCAGATTTAAGGGTTTTGAGAGGTGGTTGCTTAGGGTTTCAAATCCTTGCTTAAAAAAAATAAAACAATCCAACCAACCCTATTTCAACCAAATATCTTTCCAAATTTTAATAATTTGAACAATGTTTATGCTGGTTTGTTCAATCTTGCATTAGATACTGCTAAAACCATTGTTATGTTCCCCGTTATTTAACCATTGGATAAGCAATTTTTGGTGCCATAGAATCTCTTCTTGCTAGTGCCTTTTCTTGAACTATGTGATAACTCATGCTTCTTCAACAATTAGCTCATCCAACCTTCCATGGAGGATGGATTATTTTTGGATAGCTTCCACGCAAGCTTCAAGGTCTTTCTTGACAAGGAGAATATTTCCAAATTTTTCTTTGTTCCAGGAATTGAGTTGGATTTTTAAGTATTTGAGTTTCTGCTAAAATTGATACATAATGGTCCCTTCAATGTTATTTTCTTCCTTCTACCATTACTTAATGTTTTCCTAAAATTGTGGGTGTTGAATCTAGAACCCTTCTAAATGAAAAGGTCCATTCCTTGGATGGGCCTTATTGTTCATATCCAACTATAATGACTAGTGGTCCGATTGTGACGAGGAAGAATGAAGGGCTCAATGAAGATGTCTCAAAACTTTACGTTCTTGGAGAGGAGCTACTTATCCATACATGTGATTGTTTATTGAGTTCACCCTCTACAATTATTCCAAGTGTGTAAGCCATTGATTCTATCAAGGTCTAGCAAGTGGGTAGAGTCCATTGTTTCCTAGAAAAGGATGAATTTTTCTTCCATTTTGGATTCCCACCTTTTTCTCAAGATATTTAATTATATTAAATCCATTTCCCAAGATCTAGGGCATCAGGGAGATTAAGAGGTTGGTTTTCTTGATGGACTGAAGGAATTTATTTTTTTCTCTATAGATCAAGGGACCATAAACAATTGAGAGAAAACATATTTCAAATGACTATAGCATTTGGAATTGGATAGTCAAGATCTCGAAAGAAGAAAACATACTTAGGATCATGAACTCTTGTGAATTATATATGATATTAAGCCAACTAATTGTCTCGGGGTGTGTATTGAAACCAACTGGTAGTTATGCCCCCACTTCTTTACTCATTGGTTGACGGTATTACCAGACATCTTTGTTTCATGGATCAACATGATTTTTCAATTCTTGTTTCTCAATTTTACTTTCGAAAGCCTTTTTTATATATGTACAGTTAAAGCCTATGATGTTTCGGGAGACAATTTTCAATGAGTAGGAATGGGTTTGGAGGGATAGACCTCTAAAATAAGTTTGATTCTACCTAAGTTAACTAATATTTCTCCTTGTTCCTTCAATATTTTTGTTGGTTTAACTTTCTTATTTTTTTCTTATCCTCTCTATGTGGCTGAGCAATCTCTTTTAGGGTGGGACATCAACTCCAAGTGAGTTTAAATTGGATTCTAATTATGTAGACCTTTTAGCGTGTTTCCAAGACTTAAGGAAAGCTTTGCTAAGAATATTGACTTGATGTTATGGAATGGAGCTTGGGTATTTTCCATTATAAAAAAATTCAAGTTTGGGGTGGTCAAGGGCATCTATATACATGTCATTTATCTCTTCATTATGCAGGTTTGGATTGGGATTTGTGGTTGGGGACTATTACGGAGTAGGATCAGAGGGGGTAACTGGGGTGGGATGAGGGGTTTCTAAAGAATATTGGGACCAATAGCATCAGGAATATTTTGTTGTATGGGAGAGGAGTATATGGGTTGGGGCATGGAGGAGAGTGAGGCAAGGGGTTCCAAACTCTTACAAGTGGTAGGGGTTTTCCTTGTCAATGGAGTCAATGAAGGGTGTTTAAGGCCTTGACAATGACCCATGAGCTTGGAGAAGCCATCTTACTCTTCAGTCTAGGATGGTTCAACCAGGGTTTTTGAACCAATAATGGGAAAAATTTGTAGAGGTTCCCATATTCATGGCAACAATGAAATCTAAAAGGAATATTCTCGTAGTCGAGGGTTTATTTCCACAATTTATCTTGGTAGAAAATCTTGTTGGGTTTAGGTATGGGTTTTGAGATGTTCATGTAAACACATATATGAGTGTAAGAGATGCACCTTGCTTGCTTGGTAGCCTTCAATATTTTGACAAAGTGCCCCACAACATTTCCAATTATGCAAATCTTATCCCAAAATTTTGTAGCTATAGTGTCCCTTCTTGGTGATATAGCTTTGATGAAAATTGGAGAGGGTGATTTTGATGCTGTGATATAAATATTATGCATGTCAGAATTATGTATATGCTTGTATGCTATAGACCTGGTTTAGGTCACACGATTTCTATATGCTTATGATAAACATTGATTTTGGTAAAGACTAATTTTGCTTAAGTGAATATTATCAATGTTTTCTCTTTTGGTATCCTAGCTTGGACATAGGTGTATGACATGGATGGTGATCCAAGATTGAGACACATAGTTCCATCAATGATCATGGTTATGTGGAACATATGGTTAATTATGATTTATGCATGATACATGATTTTTATGATTATATATGCTTGATCTCGTATTAAGCAGGATGTGGTAGGGGACTTTGTTATTTGTGAACAAGGATGGTCAAATTATAAATGATTGTGGAAGTCATGTGGAATTCATGGTACGTGATTTGTATGATTATATATACTTGGTCTTATACTGAGCAGGATGTGACAAGGGGCATGGTTATTTGAAAACAAGGATGTTCAAGTTATAAATGATTGTGGACGTCATTTCTTCAAAACCAAAAATATTGTGGAATTCATGCACAATTCTTGTTCTTGGAACAAGACCTTAATAATGAACCGTTAGATGGGTATGGGCTCAGAATCAGTACCTTAAGGTGAAGCACAAAGTTTCAAAGAAAAGTAGATAAGAAGGCATCAGGGAGATTAAGAGTTTCATTTTCTTGATGGACTGAAGGAATTGATTTTTTCCTCTAGAGAGCATGGGACCTTAAAAAATTGAGAGAAAACAAGTTTCGAAGGACTATAGAATTTGGAATTGGATAGTCAAGATCTAGAAAGAATAAAACATACTTAGGATCATGACATCTTGGGAATTCTATATGATACCTAAGCCACCTAATTGTCTCGAGATGTGTATTGAAACTGATTGGTATCTATGCCCCCACTTCTTTACTCATTAGTTGATGGAATCACCAGACAACTTTGTTTCTTGGATCAACCTAAATTTTGGATTCTTGTTTCTCAATTTTAATTTCAAAAGAATTTGTTTTATTTATAACTAAAGCCTATGATGTTTTAGGAGATAATTTTAAATGAGTAGGAATGGCATTGGAGGGATAGACCTCTAAGATGCGTTTGATTCTACCTCCTCTAAGTAATGTTTCTCCTAGTTCCCTCAATATTTGTTGGTTTTTCTTTCTTCTTTTTTTCTTATCGTCTCTGTGTGGCTTACAAATATCTTTTAGGTAAGACATGAACTCCAAGAAATTGAAATTGCATTCTCCATATCAAGACTTTTTAGCTTGTTTCCAAGACTTGAGGACATCTTTGCTAAGAATATTGACTTGATGTTATGGAATGGAGCTTGGTTCTTTTCAAGCTTGGGATGGTCAAGGGCATCTAGATCTGTGTCCTCTATCTCTTTATTTTTCACGTTGGGATTTGGATTTGCAGTTGGGGGCTATTGGGGAGCAAGATCAAAGGGGATAATCGGGTTGGATGATGGGTCCCTAAAGGATATTGGGACCAATAGCATCAGGAATTTTGTTTTCCAAGGGAGAGGAGTAGATGGACTAAGGCATGGAGGAGAGGGAGGCAAGGGGGTCAAAAATATTACTGGTGGTAGGGGTTTTTCTTGTGGGTGGAGTCGATGAAGGGGGTTTAGGGCCTCAACAATGACCCATGAGCTTCAAGAATCCATCTTGATCTTCAGTCTGGGATGGGAAAACCAGGTGCTTTTGAACCAATAATGGGAAATTTTGGTAGAGGTTCCCATATTCATGGAAATGATGGAATCTAAAAAAACCATGTTTGTAGTCAACGGTTTATTTCCATAGTTTATCTTGGTAGAAAATCTTATTGGATTTAGGTATGGGATTTGAGATGTTCATGTAAACACATATATGAGTGTAAAAGATGCACCTTTCTTGCTTGGTAGCCTTTAATATTTTGACAAAGTGCACCAGAGCATTTCTAATTCTACCAATCTTATCCCAAAATTTTGTAGTTATAATGTCCCTTCTTGGTGAGATAGCATTAATTACACTTCGAGAGGGTGATTTTGATGCAGTGATACAAATATTATGCATGTCAAAATTATTTATATGCTTGTATTCTATAGAACTGGTTTAGGTCACATGATTTCTATGTGCTTCTGGTAAAGGCTGATTTTGGTTAAGTGCATATTATTGATGTTTTCTCTTTTGGTATCCTAATTTGGATATAGATGTATGACATGGATGGTGATCCAAGATTGAGACACATAGATCCATGGATAATCGTGGTGATGTGGAACATATAGTTAATTATGATTTATGAATGATACATGATTTGTATGATTATATATCCTTAATACTATATTGAGAAAGATGTAGTAGGGGATCTGGTTATTTGCAAACAGGGATGCTCAAATTATAAATCATTGTGGAAGTCATGTGAAAGTCATGTGGAGAATCATGATACATGATTTTTATGATTATATATGTTTAATATTGTACTGAGAACGATGTGGCAGCAGGTATGGTTATTTGGAAACAAGGATGTTGAAATTGTAAATGATTGTGGAAGCCATTTCACCTTTAAATAATAAAAAAACAAACAAACTCTTAAAGCAAACAAAAAGAAAAAAATATATCACTCACTATATCTATTTTATAATACAAACTATATCCACCGTGTAGAATGCATACATTTTTCCTCTCATCCACTTCTTTATTATGGAAAGTAAGTAAACATAAATGTTAAATGATATTGTACATAAAATATTTCTTTTGAGTTTTCTTTTTATGTCCTCAAATTAATAAAAATAAAAATGGTAAAAACATTTTTACTTTTGGGGTTTTTTTTATAAGCTTGCAGGCTCATTTAAATATTATTTTTTCCTATTCACTTTTAAAATAAAATTTTATAATGTTTTTTACTTTATTTTTTTAGTAGAGCTAAGTATTTTGACTTTAAGTGTGCAGGTCACAGATCATGAACGAAAAAAATTATTTTGGTATTGAGTACATTTTATCACTTTTTCAAACTCATTAAAACTTATAAAAAAGTAAAACCTTGGAGTTATCAACAGAATACAGTAACTAGAACCCAATCCAGAACCGAGAACACTACAACAACAAACAAAAGCAACTAAAACATATTTTATAAGGTATACACTACTTCCATGTGTTGATCCTGCATGCATACGCACTTTCCTCAAAGCGTACCAACGTACAGATATGCAAATCAACTTTATGATATATACATTGCTTTGATATGCAGAACCAGCGTGTGTACACTCCTTTTCTAAAGTGAACCTGTGGATATATCTGTAAATGATGATTTAAATATTCCAATTATTCTAGACTTCAGTCATACCCAAATCATCATATTTACAGACTACAACATGCGCTAGTTATTGAGATACATGATCAAACCACATAAAGATAATTCAATTCAAGCCTTAAGATCCTGATATATAATTAGATCTTATCCTTCATCATTAGCTAAGATTCATCCTTCGTTCAGATCCAGCAATGCATCATAACCCAATAACCTGTATACTAGATCTCACACTTCATCAAATATTCGATACTTCCACACTTTGGCCTAATGATCTTCTCCTCCTTTTATAGTTTGCAGACCTTTCTCAATACCATGGACCAAAACCACTTAGGACCAATACCTTGGACCAAATACCTAGGGTCAATACCTCAGACCCGATACCTTCGATGAATATCATGGATCATGGACCAAATAATTCAAACCAAGAATTTATTTTTCCAAGGTATACACGCTTTTCTGATGCAGGTGCATCTCACACTTTTGTTAATTAAAGAAAAATCCAAGTGGAGCGATGAAGAAGTGGACCACCGAAGCTGAACGAAGGGAGAAAAACAGAGGAAAGTCTACTTTAACGCAGAAAAACACACTTAAAGTAGATTTAAAGCGGATATGACTTACCATTGTTAACAGCCATGCATGCGTTTTGGAGAGCTTTCGTTGGTGAAAAACAAGGAGGTGATAATGGCTATCCTCAAAGAAAAAACACTTATAAAGCACAAATGTACGTGATTAAGAAAAATCATCAACGTCACCCT
>APFE030175541.1:0-12586 GCA_000404065.3 Pinus taeda
TTGCTTGCAGTGGGTTTTGATGATCCCCCGACTTCTGGGTTCACATTCTTGCCTCTAGTCTCTAGATGTGTAGCCTGAGCAGATAGCTCATCTATGCTAGTGGGATTAAACATGAGAATGGTATGTCTTAGATAACTATGTAGACCACCTACACACTTCAGCAGAGTTTCAGTTGAGTCTAAAGAAATTCCTATAATCCAATCTCTTTTCCTAAATTCTTAAGTGTAGCCTTGTACACTTTGCCCTTTTAATTGGTGAAGAGTTTGCCAACTCATCATGGCTTGCTGTGTATAGGCTAGTGGATAGAATTTCTTTTTAACTGTAGAAACAAATTCACTCCAGACAAAAAGAACTTTTCCATGATTATTCATGTCAACTTGTGTCCTGCCTTCCCACCATACCAAGGCGGTGCCTCCAAAGCATAGGCTGGCCAACTGAATCTTATTTTTGTCTGAGTCAATGCTCTGCACCATAAAATACACATTAATCTGTCTAATCCAATTATCCAGCTTCTCTGCATTCAACTCTCCATCATATATCGGCAAATCAAACTTAAAATCTAATTTAATCAAAGATGTTCCCTTTTACTTTAGAATGGTAACGGAGGAGAGATTTTTCTACACATTTATTTTGTTTGGAGTTTGTTGAATTTTCTTCTCTACCTTTCTTAAATTCTCTATACATTTCCTCCACCATGGATCTCATGGTCATGAAACTCTCATGAATTGGGAGTCTGATTCCAAGGAACTTTCTTCTGAAATTTTCCTCTTAGAGTAGACTTCCAATTTCTGGGTTAGCTTCAACCAATTCTTCTTCTCCTAATTTAAGCTTTGATCTAGTTAGCATTCAACAACAAAATCCAGCACAAGCTTTTCTAACCATAATAACCTAGAGCTCTGATACCACTTGATCTAGAATTGATCCAAGACAATTAATTAAGGTATTATAGACTCATTTGCATGGATGTGTCTATGTTATTTTATGCAACGGATTGATAATATTGTGAAATACATAGACGCTGAAGCAGTTAAAGAAGACACAACAAGCAAACATATAAATGCAACAAGTTTAATAAGTATTTCACCCAATACTCCTGGGTAACATCTCTTGGTCTAGTCTTTAGTGGTGGCATCTCTATTATGTTTTAATAGCAGATTTTTTACAACAATGAGCTCAATTTGAGTCTCACTCAATAGATATAAATCAGTAAGACCAAACTTGGATCCCCAAAGTCTCTGGCGTACACAAACTCTCCTTACTGAGACTCATACATGACAGGCATATACACAGGAGTTCACTTGAACCTCTCAAGCCTTCACTAGAGTACACATACTCTCTGACTCTCTCTGGCTCTATCTGTCTCAATGCTACCTTTACTTCCGTGGGTCAGTTTGACTTCTTCTCTGTTCTCATCTCTTAGATTTATCACCTCACTTGTTGTTTTTTTTTCTTCCCCTTCTCTCTTTGTCAGTTCGTGTCTTTAAATCCAATTTGCTTTCTGACTATTCATTTCCACTTCCCGACTTTCTGGTTCTCCTCCCTCTGTCAATTTGAATTCCTCTGTTTTGTGTCATCATCACTGTGTAACACCTCACAGGGAGGTGGCCACCTGTTTCATAATGAACTGAGTGACACTTTTCTTAGAAATGTTTGAATGGTTTTTAGTACCATTTGCTCTAAGATTTTCACGTGAAAAACAAACCTTTGCCAACTCATCATCCATGCCGGACATCAAACCTTATACAATTCGGCTTGTTTACCCCATTGAATTGAGTCATCCCTCGGATCGCATTTCCACTGTCTCCATCCATATCAGGCAGGTAAGTAGCATGACGTTTACCCATCCGATGTGAGTAGGTTTCTCTCTCTTCCGTCGGATGCATGGCACCCAATGTGTGGCATTGGGCGGGACTCGGTTGAAACCGTTTACCGCTTGAATCCCTTCTGACATCCTGTTGGTTTTCGTGTAGGACCCGCCTTTGGCGGAATCAGTGCGATATCCGTACGGTCTTATGAATTTTCAGTTCAGGGTTGCTCAGGGCTTTTCCTTCACTGAGGGGTTTGGTCGGCGATATGAGATTAGTGACTTGTCACTAATCGCATAGCAAAAACCTCCCCTGTTTCTCAAAAAGACCTCTTGTTTCGCCAATCATGACAGTGCTCATTACCATGGGCCAACCGTCTGCGCACTTGACCAAGGGTCCTCGTTGCTCCATGCTACTCACAAATTACAATTGTTCCGATGATATTTCTGATAAGCTCGACCTTTGTAAGTCTTTGAAACTTTGGCATGAATTTTTCATAGTTATGAAAACTTAGAGAGTGTTTTAGGATCTAATTCGGATCAAAACTACAATGGGTATTCATATAGTGATGCTTCCTACTAACCATCCTATGTTAGTAGTTAAATAGAATTACTAAGAAGTGCATTTAAAAGATGGAAAAACCAAAAAACGTCAGCACACAAGACTTTGTTTCATATGCCCCTGGGACCTCCCATGATGCGGTAGGTCAAGGTTAGGCTCTGATACGAACGCAAAGTTATAGAAAAAACATAATATCGTTCACATTGGTCAAACGAGTTTACAAAATGCACATATTATAGTTCACATTGGTTAAATGATGGTACATATAAATGGCGTAGTCTAACTTATATAAGAAAGTGTATTTCATCATAATTCGCCAAAATCAGACAATACAATTTAAATATTTTTGGTTATTTAAAATACATGTTTGAATGCATAAATGGATTTATAACTCTTGAAAACCCTGGAGCACTCGAATTATGCAGATTAAACAATTTAAGCTCAATTTTTTTAAAATTCTTTGTGAAATTTTTATTAAAACTAATCAGAAAAATTGTCATGAAAAAGGTCATCTTGTCTATAAGTTAGACTATACCCATATAAATATGGAAAGTGACTTATAAATATACAATAACTAACTTTCACACATAATCAATTAATTGAGAGAGTATCTCAACCACACAACAATATAGCACTATTAGTTGGAGGGAATCACATAACCAATTAAGTAGGCCTAAAAAAATTCGTAGAATTAACACACATTGATGCAAGTGGGAATTGCCTACTTTAACATGAACAACTATCATATGAAGTGAGTTATGATAGTCTGTTTACATACTAACAAAACCACATTAAAAATATTAATGTCTCTATATTCAAGCTTCTGTGATCCATAATGAATTAAGCAAAGTCTTTCGGTAGAGATCACATAAGAGAAATTTTTGACCGATGCATTTGGAATCAACAAGTGTGGTTCATCATTAGGAACAAATGACAGTGGAAAAGCTTAAATAGAGAGCCTTTGTCATGGTCTGGCTCTCCATCTAGTCCTAATGATGAACCAAACTTGTTGGTTCGAAACGCGTCCGCCAAAAATTTCTCTTATGTGATTTCTACGAAAAGAATTTGCTTAAAAATTAATTTCATTGATATAGCCCAAGACTTCATAAACATATAATTAAAAAACCTATTGCAAAAAAAATATTATTATTAACTTTAAAAATATTAATATGGCTGATATAGCCCAAGGCTTAATAAATATATAACAAAGAAAACTATCGTAACAAAAACATTATTATTAAATATTGCAACAAAAATATTATTATTAACTTTGATTTTAATTAACGGTTAAGAATCCGAGGCAATGATAAAAAGAGGAGCGTTGAAGAGCTTCTATCCTTTACAACCAAAATATAAGACAATTTTTCTAAATTTAAGTACGCTTTGAAAATCGTTAGGGAATTGGTGGGGGAAGCCACCTTGTAGGAATATAATTTTTTAAATTTATTAAAAGTCAATGCAACCTAACAACCATAGATGAGCATGCATATAGAGAGCCTATTCCCTTGAAAATCAATCTAAAATGTCAATTAAAAAATATAAAAGTTCAAGGGATTTCCATCCACCTTAATATGAAATAACATGCCTTTGACTAATTAAAAATCTACTCCTCAATTACTGAAGCACACGGGATTATTGTTATTGAAACACGATAATCGGTGTAGGTGTATCTGATGAGAAAAATGAGCAGACTGTAATGGTTATGCTTCCCATTAAGCTTGATGAGAAAATGACTACGATGCTTCGCATTAGATTGGAAGGTGCATGATAAGTAGTTGACTTTGATTTTTATGTTAGAATAATGGAGTGTTTGGAACTGTGATTTGTTTGGTCGATGAGTTATACTCTTAGTTTATTGACTTTCTAGTTAGGGTTATGAGTTGGTTTTTTTATTATATGAGTTATATTTTATTTTTTTGTATATTAAAATTTTATGATTTAGAATGTTTAATATTGGTATTCTTTATATATGTGATATGAGATGTTTGATTAATTATTTGTATAATAGAGTGTGATCTCATGTTTAAGATTTGTGAATTTTTATATATGTAATGCTTGATTAACTATGTGGGTAATAGAGCGTGATCTCATATAATGTGAGAATCTGTAGTTTATTTTATTTTTGCATTTTTTCATTTTTATATGGTTTTTTGGGTGCAATTTGATTTTGGCGTTAAAGTAGTTGGGACCATGTGGTTGGATCAGCGATACCTATGATATTGGCTTGGATCCACTAATGGATCTTGCATACAGTGGATGGGATGGCTAGCTTGAGAGTGATTTGATGATTAGTCACAAAACATAGCTTCATAGCAAATTAGGACTTTAAATTTTAATAACTTGTACATCACTATTTCCACTCAATTTATTCAAAATTTCATTGTCTAGAAGCTCTTAGAAAAAAAGTTATAGCAAAAACTTCACGATGTCTTGAATGAGCTAGCTAAACAACTAAAGACTAAGATCACAAGCTTTAATACAAATGTAATAATCTAAGCAACTTGAAAGTGACAAAAGATCAATCATTATAATTTTATGCTCCACATATAGGTTTTGAACAAAGGGAATCAAGCTAACATTATCTTTTTTAAAGCAACTCATGGCAAGAAATAATGAACTTTGCGTCAAAGTGGTTATGGAAGAACTTTGGGTTGGCTTCAATATGCTAGCATGGGTGTCACTTCATTTTTATCTTAGATCTAAAGTAATTAGTTATATTAATCAAATGTTCCTTAATCACACTATAAATGTGCTTGAATTGTTGAAGAAATTTGGTATGGAAGATTACAAACATTATTTTATGGCATGGAACTGAATTTGAAACTTTCAATATTTGAAAATAGGGAACTGGTTGATAGTACTAGGTATAATAAATTGATTAGAAGCCTCTAAGGAAAAAAATGGAATTAGGCAAAAAAAAATAAAATACTAAATTCATTCATGTTGGTCTTCCTTACAGGAAAAACAAAAACAATTCACTTTCATATGATATTTTGTAAAATAAATGGATGAGAGAATATTTATGGCTATTGTTCAAAGATAATATCTTCTATTGCAAAATATAAACAAAAGTTACTAACTCTTTAGTATAAGTGTTGAAGATATCAACTTAAGAAGAAACCTATAAAATTAGACTCGATTTTTCAAGATCTTAGTGTAATTCAACAATCTAGTCCCCTCATCTAAAATTAATGAGCAAAAGCCAATTAACAATAAAGATCACCACTAATTTGCATCTACAACAAATATCACTTTATCAAATCTCTCAATTATCAGAAACATCATCAAACCCCAATTTTGTTTATCTAAATCAAATTAATTACAACACTGGAATTAATTTTCTTGCATTTCTTGAGATGATTTTCATATCAATCCTTCTGGGTTGTTGTTCTCCATTATTTCCTTGATCTCTAGTATTTTTGTGTTGTTGTTCTCTAGTATTTCTGTGTTGCTGTTCTCCAATATTTCTGTGTTGCTATTCTCCAGTATTTGTCTGATCAATCGTTCTTTGTTTCTGCTCTCCATTGTTTCTCTGATTTCCAGTATTTCCTGGGATTCTTATCCGGCTCTGCCCATAATAAATACTTTGGACAATGACAGGTACATCATTTCTAGTATAATAAAGCGTTATCTCCTCCAAAATTGTGTCAAGGCTACATATCTTGTCAAATAGTATACCACTTTGTCCACGATCTAGATGATATGTTCCAATGAGTACTGATATTATGAGCAATAGCCAAGCATCTGAGCGCATTGCCATAGAAGTGATCCAATCATAGATATTCAAGTTCATTTCTGTGGCAATGCGCTCAGATGCTTGGCTATTGCACATAATATCAGTACTCATTGGAACATATCATCTAGATCGTGGACAAAGAGGTATACTATTTGACAAGATATGTAGCCTTGACACAATTTTGGAGGAGATAACGCTTTATTATACTAGAAATGATGTACCTGGCATTGTCCAAAGTATTTATTATGGGCAGAGCCTGATAAGCATCCCAGGAAATAGTGGAAATCAGAGAAACAATGGAGAGCAGAAACAAAGAACGATTGATCAGACAAATACTGGAGAACAGCAACACAGAAATATTGGAGAACAGCAACACAAAAATACTAGAGAACAGCAACACAAAAATACTGGAGATCAGGGAAATAATGGAGAACAACAACGCAGAAGGATTGATATGAAAATCATCTCAAGAAATACAAGAAAATTAATTCCAGTGTTGTAATTAATTTTCATAAAAATGAAATTAATTTTTAAATTAACTGTTACAACACTAAAATTAATTTTCATAAAAATGAAGTTAAATTTTAAATTAACTATTAAAAAAAGTTTATTTTTCAAAACAAAATTAATGGTTTATTTTTCAAAACAAAATTTAACACAGTCTATTAAGAGCATTGCAGAAATACATGCAGCATCAAGTAATTTTTCTGCTTTACTATAGATCTCATTTTTACACAAATAACTTGTAATTCCATTCATAAATGTCAAAGAAAAAACAATTATTTTTCACCATTTATGAGAATTATTTGTGGAGGGTTTAAGCATAGGCCAATATAATAGTTAAACATAACAGTTTCTCGTTTTCCTCAAGATACACATAATTTGATGGGTTCAGTCATCATCCTCAGAGCTATCGCTGACGTCAAACGGTAATTTCAGGGACCACAGGCAACAAATTACTCTCTTACTACGGGTTAAAATCTCGCCCGTGTCTTCCTTGTATGTAAGTGCCGTTATCGGACATCTCATTACCCACTTTCTCAACTCAGAACCGTTGAAGCATTAGGTGTAATCCTTGCCAGCTATTCTCCCGTAACTAAGAGAACATGTGTTCACGTTTATCATCCTATGATTAACGTCACCATCGTCATGCTCATACAATATCATCATTGTAATCATCATCATGGTCATACTGCCTAGTATTATATTGGGTAGTAAATTCATTGTAATCGTCATACTGCCCAATGTCATCATAGTCATACTGCCCAATATCATCATCATACTACCCAATATCATCATCATGATCATAGTCATAGTCATCGTCATCGGCCATCCATTCATCATCGCCATTGTCATTTGGAACGCAAACAAAAACGGAAATATGTTTTCCACATTTAATGAAAATACCACGTACCATCCACTCATCATCGCCATTGTCAATTGAAAGGCAAACAGAAATGGCAATATGCTGTCCACCTGTAATAATAATACCACCTGGAATTCTATCATTGGGGATAAGGTAGTACTTAAAATTGTGGTCTAGAAACATCTGGTACTCGTCAAATGTGACCTTAAGAGACCCCTGTGGATCACAAACATGAACTTCTCTATCATGGGTGGATCAAGTGTTTCCAAATAGTAAAGCGTCCCCACTACATTAAGTTTTGTGGATTTTATAAGTCGGGGAGTCTAGGAAGATGCATCGAACACATGTATGCATCGAATAATTAAGCCAATTCTTTCATGGTGTTTGAATAAATTTTCAATGTAATTTCATCTTTCCAACCAGTTTTGCCATAGTTACACATCGACATATCCCTATGTCCTGGAAACAAAAAGACACGAAGATCAGTTGTTTCAATTGTCTGCTCCGCTTTCCAATCAAACCTGACGGTATTTACCTATAAACCACAACAGCGGAAAGTTGTAGGAAGCAAGTAACAATGTGTCGAATAACAAGGGAACAAACAGTTGGCAACCTTACAATTATTTGGTCATCAATTAGTGAAGAAGATTTGAGATTGGAATTTACCGGAAGAAAGGGATGGTCTATGTTCAAGGAAAAGCATCAGGAATGTTACAGTCTAAATTTTCTTGCTTTTTTAGGTAGCATTCCAGTATCAATGGTACATGAACTACATAATAATAATTTGATTAGTATTGTTGATATTCTTTTTGAGTGCTCTATGAACTACATCAAACCAGTAGATGACCAGGTTACCAGGGTTTTGATTTTTGATCGCATTGTTTATGATATGGATTATGATGATGAAGAATGACTTCACTAATTCAATAATAATATTGGAGATTTGATGGCAAAGAAACTAATAAAACTACCAAGATGTTCTCAAGGGAGTTCTGGATTTCAGAATTCTATTTATTTATCTAGTCTATGCAGAACTCTTTCAAGAACATCTTGGGTAATTTTATTAGTTTCTTTGCCATCACAATCTGCAATATTATTATTGAATTCGCGAAGCCAATTCTTCATCATCACAATCCATATTGTAAACATAGCTATCAGAAATCAAAGCCCTGGTAACTTGGTAGTCTATTGTCTTCATGTAGTTCAACAGTACTAGTCAAATTATTATCATCTACTTCACATACTATTGGTATCACTTCACGTACCATTGATATTGGAATGCTGGTTAAAGAAGCCAGAAATATAGATTGTAACATTCCTAGTGCTTTTTCTTGAACAGAGACTATCTCTTTCTTCCAGTAAATTCCAATCTCCAATCTTGTTCAACAGTTGGCCACCAAATATTTGTAAGGTTGTCAATTGTTTGTTCCTGCCCGCTTTTCATTGTTGTGGTTTATAGGTAAATACCTTCAGTCCATTGATCTTGACAGCAAGAACACTTGAACGCACTCTGTGACTAGAGTTACCTCCATAAAGCAATGTACATATCGGAAATAATTGAGAATATAATTCTACTAATTCAGACATCTTTCCCTAGTTTTCTCCAAAACATCGACCAGTTCTTGCGGGTGGATTTCTAAAGAAAAGGAAAGTCTTGTTGGTGGATTTATCAAACAGAGAAAGCTTTCGATGCACAAAACGAACTGACATCTGTATAAATATATACCCGAGATGTGTTTAATACCCATAAAAACCGCCGAGATGTGTTTAATACCCATAAAAATGGTATTATTCGTTGTTGGGCAGATTACGAATATATACCCGAGATGTGTTTAATACCCATCAAAATTCCATGAAACTATTTCGGTGTCTTCTGCAAAAAGCTCCATATATTTTCCTCCTCTAATTGATTCAATCGGAATGCTTTGAAACTTTCGGTATGGATTTTCACCTTCATCTCTAGGAACTATTATGAAAGAATTATTATTGCTGTTAAAATATATGTATTCAACGTCCATTAGATTTTCAAATGTAGGCCGAATAGAATAATATCTTACCCGTCAACTCTCGAATTTTCAGGCGGCTGAAATAATTCATAGATAACCAGCCAGGCATACACCTTCGTATTGTTTAACTCGTAGCGATTGTTCGACTTACACGAGTCACTAATTAGTCAATAGTCTACTTCTATCACCCAGTAGGGTTTCGACAACCTTTTATCATCCACGGAATGATCTCCTCTGGAATGTGAACCATCTGGAATGCCGAAGGTCCCTTGGGGTTGGGCAGTATCTGGCTATTGGTTGTTCATCTGGTTGTTGAAAGAAGGTGAAGGGGCATTTGTTCAAAAGCAGATTGTGTGAGAAATAGTAAGATCACAACGTCTTTTATTATAGCTGCGTGTCGGGTTTACGGCTTTGTTTTCCATCTTTTAATCTGTAAATAAATAAGTGGCAAACATAACATAGGGTTTTCAAAGTTGAAAATTAAGTGTGTATTTGATATTGTTGTAATATATTTTTATGATTGAAAAATATAAATTTGACTAAGATTACAATTTTTTTAATGATAGAAAAATATTAAAAATGAAAATATATATCATATTGATTTAGTTTAGTCATTAATTTTATTATAATGGTATAATGGTTGCTATTTTAAATTCAAGATATGTAATTGGATACATGTAAGTATCTAAGGAATTTATTTGGAAAAGTAAGTATTCCAAAATGTATAGTAAATGAAAGTACTAATTAAATTCGTGAATATTAATTTAAATAAAGTTATTTCTTTTTTTTAATTAGTTGAGATTCATTTTAAGGGGCAAACTACCAAAATCATTTAATTTCTTTTTACTATAAAAGTGTTTTGCATCTTAAGATATTTGATCGCTCTGGGTGCTTGGTAGATCCAAGATAGGTCTAAACTAGTTTAATTTCCACACTTAAATAGACTAAAACAAAATTAAAATAATTATTTTTGAGCCAAGAGACCCTATATCTTCACTGTTGGTTAGATTTCAAGTATGTTGAAATATTATTTTCAACTGCAGGCCCACTCCTTTGCCATACCCTCCAATGATGTATCCCCATTAAACAGTTGCAGCGCCAGCCCTTGCCTGAATTCACCATTACACAGTGATTTATTACGAAATTGTGCTCATTCACAGAATGGTGGTAATTTATTGCAGTTGGTAAAAATAGTAGACACTAGGTTTTACTGCGGACATGGAGAATGTACCGCAACATCCAGAAATTTTAGGAATTAAACTTATTTGTCAGCCCCTCCATACCTTGTTTTAATTTCTGGTCTTGTCATAAAAATTTCAAGTAGTTTTTTTTGGTTCACGCAATCTTTTTTTTGGTTGCCATATATGAAATGTAATGTTTTTTTTCTTTCTAAGTAGTGTGAGCTGACGACAGACAGAGTGCTCTTTGTAATGCACAGTAGTGCAGAGATAGTTTTTTTTTTTGTAATACGCAGCAACGCATATGTATGAATGAAAAATTTACAGACACTAGTGTAAGATTTTTGAGCTGAAATAGAGTGTTTTGTAGATGCACAGCAATGCAGACACAACAGTGCAAAGTGCAGACGCAACAGTGCAAAGACAGTGTGTTGATTTTAAGAGGAGACAGAGTATTTTGCTTTCTGTAATGTACAACAGTGCAGACATAGTAATGTAATTTTTTTTGAGAGAGTGAAGTTTTTGAACTGCCTCTGAAGCAGCCTTGTTGTAATCCCTCTGTTAGAGGAAGTATTGTTAATGAATACAAAGTCCCTTTTTTTGTGCGTTGCTGAAACTCTGTTATCAGAAAATATTATTTTTGTTTCGTTGCGTCAAAAACAGTGTTGCTGAAACACCAGTTTTGCGTTGCTGAAACACCGTATTCTACAAACGATTTTTTTTTTTTAAATTTCCTGTGTTAAAAATAGAGTATTATTCTCTGTTTGTCTGTTCTGGAATTATCAGAAATTCCCAACATGGTATCAGAGCTTGTCCAGGCTTTTTGAAGGTGTCAAAGAAGTGAAGGAATTATTTCTTGCTGCAGCAGCTTCTCCAGCAGAGTGAAGATAGTCAAGAAAGGATGTAGTTATTTTCCATATTAGTTTTATGTGTTGTTGTTGAAGACAGACAATGATTTTTAAATACACAGTCTGTATTTTGAAGCATAGTTTAGAGTGCAAGAATGGCTAGCTCCAGCACCAGCACAAGCACTAGCATGAGTATGTTTAATACTCAGCTCCCACAATTTAATGGGAAAAACTATGACTATTGGGTAATAACCATGAGAGCCCTGTTTTCCTCACAAGATCTATGGGAATTTGTTGAATATGGGTTTGAAGAACTAGCAGATGAAAATGAGCTTAACAGATTAACTCAGGAAGAGAAATATCTGTTGAAGAGCAATAGGAAGAAGGATTCAAAAGCCCTCATATTTTTGTATCAAGAAGTGCATGAGAGTGTGTTTCCAAGGATAGCAGCAGCCAAGACATCCAAAGAAGCATGGAAACTCTCAAGACAACCTACATGGCAATGGAGAAGTGAAGACAACAAAACTACGTTGTTGAGGAGAAGGATTTTGAGAATCTTTGCTGGAGTCAACACAATATTGACTCATTCTTTCACACATGTAATTGTCTGGTCACACAGATAAGGACTCATGGATAAATTCTTGAAGAAAGGAGGATTGTGGAGAAACTATTGAGGATCCTACCCTCAAAGTTTGATGTGATTGTCACCACCATAGAAGAGACAAAGGATCTCTCAAACTTCTCAGTTGATGGGCTACATGCATAACTGATAACACATGAACACAGGTTGAGTATAAATGAAAAATCATCTCTAGAGCAAGCCTTTAAGACCCAGATGTCTTTTGGAAGTGGTAGAGGTCAAGGCAAAGGAAACAAGAGAGGAAGAGGCAGAATGTTAGGCCCCTATACTACTAGTATAACCCCTTATTGTTATTAATACAACCCCCTTATTATATTGATGTACACATGTAGTGCCCATATTGTTACTATTGTGCCCCATAGAAGCCCACAATTGTTATTATTGTGCCCTTACATTATTATTGTTATGTCGGCTCTGATTATGTTATGAGCCCTTAGACTCCTATA
>APFE030175557.1:0-140818 GCA_000404065.3 Pinus taeda
CTGGATCAGAGAAGAACTACAAGTGGGTATGTGTTTAACCTATTTGGAGGTGCAGTTAGTTGGATGAGTAAGAAACAATCTGTAGTGGCACTATCAACTACAGAGGCAGAATACATGGCAGCCACTCATGCAAGCAAGGAGCAGTTTGGTTGCAGAGATTGTGTTCAAGTACGGGGTTAGTACAAGGAGCTATAAGGATAGACTGTGACAGCCAAAGTGCAATTTTCTTGGCAAAGAACCGTGCTTATCATTCAAAGACTAAGCACATTGATGTTCAGTATCACTTTGTGAGGGATATGATAGGAAACAAAAAGGTGTTGCTAGTAAAGGTGGACACTTTGAAGAATACTGCAGATGCATTGACAGAATCTGTTAGCTCTCAGGAGTTCTCTTTGTGTAGAGAAAAAATGGGCATTTCAAGGCTGGAAAAATGACTAAGCTCCCCTGTGGCCCCTTATGGAAAGAAAACAACAAGTGGGAGAATGTTGGGTTGTGTTATATTCTTTCCAAGTAGTTAACATGGGGTTTGAAGGGCACCCGTAACCCCACTTTATGGGGTCCGAGGCAGTGCCCCGGAAAATTTTGGTTTTGGACCCTATGTTAGGTTGGGCGGACCCACCTATGGTTTTGTGCATGATTTTCGCACATGTTTTTTGGACGCGATGGTTTTCGATCCATGGTATTGGATACGATGGTTTTTGTGTCCATGGTATTAGACGCGATGGTTTTCGGTCCATGGTATTTGATGCTTCGACATGTATAAATATGTATTGTAACATTGAAAGGAACATAATGAAAAATCAAGCTGGTAGTCCCGGTTTTGGGATCCCATGGGAAATCTCTATTTTTTTTGTGTTATGCTATCGCATTTTTATTTTTCCTGTGATTTAGAATTCATATGCAGGTAATTTTTGTACGGGGTTAAAATCTACAGAAGTCATAAATATTTTTTATCCCCCATCCTCCCCATTCTTTTGGCCTTGCCACTTTCTCCCAGGCGACCCATGGAAGGACAGAATCCTCCTTTGAACCAGCCCAGAGAAATCTACAATATATCCTTCTTATTTTATCCAGGATCCCTTTTGGGACCCATGTTAACACTGCCAAGTGTACCGACATGGCTAGAAGCATTGATTTGATTAATGTCAATCTCCCCACTCTGGACAGCCATTTATAACTCCAATGCATAACTCTGGCTTCAATTTTAGCAATCAGCTAGTTCCAATCTTTTTTCTTATAGGCATTGGGCTTCAGCCAGAAGCCTAGATACTTGAAAGGAGTTTCCATGTTACGCATATCAAAGGGAAAAACTGAAGAAATCTGTGCTTTCTCTTACCTGTTCAAACCTTCCAGGATCAGCTGAGATTTCCTGAGGTTTATTTGCATTCCTGTAGCTTTCATGAAAAGGTCAAAAATATTTTTAATTCCTTTATTTCATTTGAATTTCCACTTGAGAACACCAAAATATTGTCAACAAAAAGGAGATGAGATATAAACATGTTGACTGGCACTTCTAGGCCTTTTACCTTGCCTTCCCTTTTGGCCTTTTGAATCAGTTCGCTCAATCCTTCTGCAACTAATAGAAAAAGGAAGGGTGACAGGGGGCATCCTTGCCTCAAACCCCTTTGCCCTTTGAAAAAGTGGGTGGCTACACCATTTATAAGAACTGCAAAGCTGACATTTGTGATGCACCCCATGATCCAGCTGATGAACTCCATTTTGAAGCCTAAGAGAGTTGGGAGCATCCTGAGGTATATCCAATTTATTCTATCATAGGATTTTGATAAGTTGATTTTAATAATAGCTCCTTTCCTATCCATCTGCTTTACACTATGCAATGTCTCTTGTGCCACACCTATAGCTTCGTGGATATGCCAGCCATCCAAAAACCCTAACTGTCCGTTGGAGATGCATCTTGACAGTATTGGCTTTATTCGGACTGCGATCACTTTTGCAATAATCTTGTAGATACTATTGCACAGAGAGATAGGTCTGAAATCTTCAAACGATTCAGGGACTTCCTTCTTAGGAATGAGAGCTATGAAAGTTGCATTGAACGGGGTGTAAAATTCTCCCTTCCTTCTGAACTCTTCAACTACATTTGTTAATTCTGCTCTTATCTGGTCAAAGAAATGATGAAATAGTTCTATGGTCCACCCGTCTAGTCCAAGGCTTTTGTCTCTTGCCATTGATTTAATAACACTTTCTACTTCCTCCTTTGTGACTTCACTCATCAAATCCTTTGCTTCTTCCTCCTCCACATATCGAGGGAAGCTTTGAGTAGTCTTCATTACTTCTGCAATGGTAATCTCACCTTGATCAGCATACATATTCTGAAAATGGCTTCGTCCCAAGGTTGAGAAAGACTCAAAGGTATTTGCCTCCCTACCTTCTTCATTCTTTAATTTCCAAATTGTATTCACGTTTTTCCTCCCTTTTGCATAATTATGGAAAAATCTTGTATTTTCATCCCCCGCTTTTAGCCATAATGCTCTGCTTTTTAACCTCCATTCCTCTTCTCTAGCCAAAATAATTTGGCTCTTATGTTTTTCAAGAGAGAGAATATTCTCCTTTGATTCCTGGGAAGCATAGCCATCCGACTCAGTACTTTCTAGCCTTTGGAGTTCCTCATTTATCTGGATTAATTCCTCATTCTTCTTTTGGTTGCTGGCCTTGGCCCATTTAATAGTAGCTTTCTTTAATCTTTTTAAATTTCCCATAAACAAAAATCCCCTTCCCTCTGATGTGCTTATGACTGGATGCACCCAAGTTCCTTTAAACGGCTTATTGAAAGAGTCCTCTTGCAGCCATGATGCATTGAACTTGAAGGGTGATGTTGGCTTCCGAGGGGGCTTTGAAAGCTCTAGAAAGATTGGAAAGTGATCCGAAGATCTTCCCTCTACTACCCATTGTCTAAACATTGGAATTTTGGAGGTTAGCTCTTCACTTATAAGGAACCGGTCCAATCTTTTAGCAACTCTTACTTCTCCTACTCTTTGATTCCTCCATGTCGGTTTTAGTTTTATTGGGTTTACATCTATCAACTTGTTGGAGATTAAAGAATTTAGGAAGAAATCTGAAAGAGGGTCCTGCCTGGCCGAAGGTCCCCAAGCCTCAGCACTTCCAATGGAAAAGTTTAAATCTCCACCCATAACCAAATTATTGCTTTTCACTATCGATTTCGACAGGAGTTCATTCCAGAAATTCACCCTCCCCTGGCAAGGCCCATAGATGTTTAAAATTGTCAATGGGAAACCAAATTCAGGTGATTGAAACTCAATTCCCATCGCCTGCTTCATACCCCATTGGTTTACAATATTCATTCGCCCTTCCCTGTATCCAACTGCAAGTCCTCTTGAGTGTCCAACAGAGTCTATAGCAGTAAAATGCTAGCCTAAGAGGAGGGTATTTAAAGCTGATTCAACTTCCTCACTTTTCCCTAAAGTTTCTTGAAGAAAAATTATGTCGGAATTTGAAGTCATAGCCATCTCCCTAAGAGCCAATTTTTTGGGTTTACTGGTTAAACCCCTACAGCTCCAGGATGTAAATATCATTTTATTACATTCTCATGGGGTTTCACTACTCTAAGTTCCCCAGGGATTGACATTTGTTTGCCATCAGTAACATCATACTTCTCTTTAACCTGAGCTTTTGATAGATTGGACTTCCTCCCCCTTGTTTTTCTCTTCAGGCTCTGGGGAGGAATCAGACCTATTCCACCAACCATTTCTAAGGTCTCAGGCTTTTTATCTAGAGATCTAAGGTTATAGTGGCATACAAGATGAGAGGGATCAGACTTTGCCTCCTCATAAGGATCATCTTCACGATTCAGATCTAAGGAAGGGATGGCTGCTGAGATGTTGTCAACACAATTTTCAACATAATTTACATCATGGTTTTCAACAGGAAATTGATCATCAGGGATGCATTTTTTAATATGTGTTCCACAAGACAAGCAAGCATCTTTTATTTCGGAAATAGATAAAGATGGATTACTTGAATCTACATACATACCCTTTAAGTCCTCTCTGAGAATTGTATTAGGAATGGCTGCCGATTCTATGATGGTCTCCTGAGCCAATACTCCATTCCTGAGCTCGATTCCAGCTGTTCCCCTTCTGTCCGAAGTGACTTGAGTGGCTTTCTCCGTTGGCTTCCCCTCCTAAGAGTTATCCACCTCCATAGCCTCCAATAGCCTCCTCAGCATGAATCGTCTTCTGATACCTTCTTCGGCGCCTCCCCAATTGGCAATCCCTAGCCAAATGTCCATAGACGTGGCATCTATGACATCTGAAAGGAAGATGTTCATAGCCCAATAGTTGTTCGAAAATGAATTCTTTTATTGTATGTTTATTTTCTCAGCTAGTCCTCCTCGAAGGTTTAAACTAACCAAAATCCTCACCATCTCTTTGTTCTGAGTTTGAAGATAAGACATATCTGCTTCCAGGTAGGTGCCCATCATGTTTCCTATGGACTTGAACACTGATTCCACCTAGAGGAAAGACGGCAGCCCCGGGGCACGAACCCATACTGGAAAAACATTCGTCTTCTCATGCATTGAATCAAACATTGGGCTCCACCTTTTGAAAAGAACAAGGATATTTCCAAAGGCCTAGTTCCTCCCTACAACCCATTATGCCACTTCCTTGTTCTCAAACCTCACCATGAACCAGCCTTTTGCTAAAACCGACACCTTAAAACTTTTGATTAGGTCTGACTACCAATTCTTCTCTCCCAGGATTTGATGAAATTGGCTGTGTATTTTTTACCTCTCGCCCTTCCTACCAGCGTACATTTAGCCACCTCTAACGCCTCTTCTATCTGCACATCCATACCCATAACCAAATTTGCTTCGTAGTCTTTTGTCTTTATCGGCCTCTGTTTTTTCCTTTTTTCCCCTGCCTTTTTGGTCCCGAAACCCTCCTCCCTTATTTGCTCACTCTCCTCATTCCTGTTCACCTCCTCTTGCCGTTCTAGCTCGCTTCTTTCCGAAATGGGGTTCCTCGGCACGGAGGGGTCAAAAGTTACTTTTCCGCCTGTGTTATTGACTGGCCTTGTTAATTCAAGGTCCACAACTTGTCTCTCAATTCGATATCCAGAGAGACTCTTTCGTGGTTCTAGTATCCCACCTGATCCATATTCCTTCCAACCTTCATTCCTGCTAGGGCTTATCAGGCCTTTGGCTAGGATGGTTGTGGTGATTGCCGACACCCTTTCAATTCCCTCGTCATTCCTAAACCCTAAGGTCGAGCCATAATTCACAATATCTTTGAGTCCTCCTGATAGAAAGGGGCCAGAAGAGAAAATCTTACCTTTACTCTCTTGGATGGGGTGGGATAATCTTGAATGCAGCTCGTTTTCCTCCGGAACACTTGCGTCCTGTACACCCTTGATGTTGTGATAGCATGAACCGCCTAGATCCAGGTTTCCTTCCAATGAGACTTTTAATTGTCTGGTATTCCTTAACCCTACTAGAGAGAAAGAGTCGTTCTTGTGACCTCCTGGTGCCCCGAAATACCATTATAAATTTCGGGCGGTTAGATCCTTCCCATAGACCGATAAGATGTCCTCTGGAGCTAGGTCCAGGTTTACAAATTTGCTAGGGTTAACCATGGTTACTGAAAAGAGTCACGATAAAACCGCTCAGGTCTTGAATCTTCCTGCAGGTTCGATGTTGGAGTTGTTCGGGGGAAGGTGCCAGCACGTTACGCTTTTCCCCAGGGTTCGTTGCACAGTAACAAAGACCTTCCTCGATATGAAACGCTACCTACCGGTTTTTCCCCAACTGTCTACCTCATGTCCTTATCTGCCACTTGCCCCACTAACACCACGCTCTAACCTCTGACGTACTGCCAGCCTCCGTCCCTGTTCTGCTCCTTTACCTGAAAAGGATTTAGGCTCTCAGCCTAGCCGGCCCTGGTTCCGCTTGTGACCCTGCATCCAAACCCTAAGTCTAGCCATCATCCCCTCCCTCAGTAGAGTGAACTTGTACAAAGTTCCACATATCATTGTTTTCACCTTCAAAGCTAGAAATGATACACAAAAAATGACAGTCTGTCTTATTTTTGTACCTTTTTACGAAATTTCAATCTAATGCTCAAAGCGAGAGTTATGACGATGTTCCCTCGGTCACCTGATTGAGATATAATTTGAGAGCCTTCAAAAACCATAACTTCCTTGGATCATATCTCTGAAACTATAGCGATATGTGGTCAGAAATTCATACCCAAGGGTCACCATGATTTCGTCTCAAATGGGTTTTAATTTCATCTTTTGCAACTACGTCAAAAAAAAGTTATAGAAAAAATACCACATTGACCTGTTTGAAGCAGCAAAACCCTAAAATCCAAAGCTCTGATACCAAATGTTATGCAACCAGCTCACAAAATAGAAGAAAAGATAAATAAACAACTTCAAAAACAGCGTCTTCGACGGGGAAACCTCCTTTAAATTACACAAATGAACAATTCTTGGATGATACAAATGACAAGACCTCCTTTTTATATATAGGAGTCTAAGGGATCACAATATAATCAGAGTCGACATAACAATAATAATGTAAGGGCGCAGGGCACAACAATAACAATAGTGGGTTTCTATGGGGCACAATAATAACAATATGGGGACAACATGGGCACAAAAATAACAATAAGGCGATACAATGAAAATAATAATAAGGGAATACAATAGTATTATAGGGACCTAACATTTGATGGTAGGAGACCTTTGACTACTAAGAATATTATCCAAAATCTTAGTACTATCTTGAAATCGTAAAAGTTTGTCATTTTCTTCTAATTTACCTTTTAGGATATTTACCTCAGCTTGATATTTCTTTTTCTTTTCTAGATACTGCTTCTTCATGATTTCTTCAACTTTTCTTCCTTCCTCCACTAATTTTTTTAATTTGAGAATCTCATTTTCATGTTCTTGAAATTCTTGAAGTAGTTCTTCATTCTGCTTATTTTCTTTTTCAAGATATTCTTTTAGAGAGATGACCTCAACTTCAAGACCTTCACAATAATTGGTTCTTTCTTTAAGTTCCTTGGCTGTTGTATCCTTTTCATTCACTTGATTTCTTAATGTTGTTACTTCATCTTGCATCCTTTGACATTGATCTTCCCTTTCCTTGTACCGCATCCTTATTTTGTTTCCTTCCTCCAACTGATTTTTTAACCTAGTAACCACTTATTTGTAGGTACATTCCCTTTTATCAAATAGATCTTGTTGATCTCTAATTTTATCAATGAGCCTTTTAACTTATAATTCTATTAGATTTATTTCACTTTCACCCATAAGAGAAAATTTGGTTGTTTCACTGTCATATTCGTTATCTTCATATTGCAAGAACAGAGAAAGGTATCACCAAAGGAAAAAAAATCAGTACCTGATAATTCTTTTGCTTGTTCATCTTCATTCTGAGGTGATTCTAAATCTAAATATTTTCTTCTACCTAATATTCAATCGTCTCTAGCATGTCACTGTCTCTTTGATATGTCTTCTACTTTTGAGGTGCTTTCTTTTTTTCCTTCTTTCCCATTGTCTCAATGGATCTCCTTCAACCGATCAACCTTCTACCAAAGGACCTGGCTCCGATACCAATTGTTGGGAAAAATACTGAGAGGGGGGCAAATCAATATTTTCAAATTAATAACTTTTTCATTTCATATTCAGATTTCTATATGCGACTTTAATGAAAAGAACCCGCGTGTGTACATGATTTTTCTTAAGACAACTAACGTACATCCAGTAAACTTATGTTTTAGTTAATTCATCATATGTTCATCTTCAACCAGTAGATCAATACTTTATTAAACATTAGATAAACAATAATAATGTACTGTAAGAACAAAATAATCCATCGCATATAAGAAACACACATGAACACCAGGATTTAAGGCAGAAACCCAATGCAGAAAAAAACCACCTTTTGTTGTCATCTCTATCTCCTTTTTAATATAAAGAAAAATATTTTTACAATCTTTTATTGGTTCAAACTTATACTAGTATGCAATCACCCACCTATAGAAGGCTACAACCTTCGCTCATTCCCCAGCTCTTGCTGGAAGGGAACTCCAACCCACTAGTTCTTGTACTAGAATAAACTTGTACCGGTACGCAGTCACCAACCTGCAGAAGGCTACAATCTTCACTCGTTCTACAACTGTTACTTGAAGGGAGCTCTAACCCCCTTATCTAATTACCAGCTACTACTGGTGGGAAGCTTTGACTTCCTTACTGAAGGCTCGAACCCTCAACAACTTCCATGGACCACGTTTCACAAATTTTCATACTGGATCCATCTGCTTCAACACATCATAACTTGTAGGCCACTTTTCATCAAATTTCAAACTGGACCCATTATAAACACTTAAGCTCAATATCAATAATCAAACTATAACTCATCATTGCAACACAGTCATCAATATTTGACACAACTGAATCAACCAATCATTGAAACTCAATCATCAATTTCTGATACAATTGAATCAACCATTCACTTAAACCCCAATCAACTGACACTTAATCAAAACTCAACCAATCAACTGGAATAGTTAGATCACTGTAACCAGTACAGAGAACTAAATCCAAAATACTACATCAACACATAGAATCAACTATAGTCCTAATCATTCAAATTTCAAAATGCATATGCTACTTCACTTAAGGAAACACACATGCATACTCGCTTTTCTGGAGAGAAACCCATGTATAGATCTTAATATATTGAAAACTAAAAGCTTGACCACTATAATTCTGAAAAGAATATTGAGTCATACTCAGATATACTGCAACACTCTGAACCAACCACAAAACTATCTCTGATCTTTGATCTTTGATCACAATCAACAAGTAATCTTAACATTTTTCAATCAATCCATAACCACATTAAACTTCATCATTCAATCATTTCTACTTTAGACATTATTACTTAACCAAGATCAATCATGAGAGCATCATTGACAGACAAAAGAGAAGTAGCACCTCTGATTAGATTGATTAGTCATTTATGAACAGAAACCCTTACTTTGTATACACGACTTTGAAGAATCTAACCCGCATGTAGACAAACTTTTCCCGAGACCAACCAGTGCTTAGATCTACATATTTTGACCTAAAATTGTGCATCACTTTAGAACTTTAGAAAGACCCAGATAATAATACTAAGAGATAAAAACATGCGTCAGTGCTTAGATATAGTCAATCCATGAGCAGATCATACAATGAAAATTCATTTCAAGTCTAATGATCCTGATACATCATTGTATTCATTAGTGCATAATTATTTCAGCTCTATTGGATCTCATCCGTCATCAAACTCTTAGGTGCATACTTAGTTTAGGTCAAGCAAAGCATCAAAAACCCATAACATGCATATTTTCTTTTGATCTAAATCTTCATAAGGTTTCCATCACTTCCCCCGTAGCACTTTGATCATCACCTCTTTATATAGTTTAGCCCTTATCCAATACTACGGGTCAAAACTACATTAGTGTCGGTGGTAATAATTGATGGGATCAATATCCATTATCGTGCATATTACTATGGGCCAATATGATGGTATGAACCCCTGGTATTTAGAATACCATGGTGTAAATACCATACACTACTTCTCTTCACTAAACTCGCGTTCATAAGTGACTTGGCTTAACAGAACTCGTGTATAGTTCTTTAACTTTCAACTTTATTATTCCTCTGAATTTCCATGCATTCTATCACATCTGTAAACACATATTGTTTATACCTTTAACAAGTAGATTTTCATCAAGAGACAACTTATCAGGTAGGATTCCATTCATCAAATAGATTTTCATCAAGGACAACTCATCAGGTAGGTTACCATCAAGGACAACACCTAATTCATAATTCCAACAATCTCCCCGTATCAAACTTCTAGTTCTGATATGTAAACCTTTGACCCACCATTTTGGTATTATGTTCCATTATTCTATCACCTCTGAACTGACCTATGAATTCATCTAGTTGCCATATACTTGTTCTATTAAAAGTGAGTTTCCATCAAGGACAACAAATGCATCATAATGCCAACAATCTCCCCCTTTGGACTTGATGGCAACCATTTGGTGTTTGGTCACCACAACCTGTAAATAGCATTAAGCCAAGCACCAAGATTTTCAAAAACATCAAGCTATTCTCCAAACACCAAGCTACTCTCCCCCTTTGACATCAAGGGAAAAGGTTTGACCAATGTTAAATGAAGACTTCCATATCTTAATTTTTGAATATGATGACCATGCTCCCCCTGAGTACGCGTTGAATTCTTTCATCATTCTCTCCTTGAGCACATGCTGAAATCTTTGACGGATGTACAATTAATTACATGACTCTATGACTCAACTAAGTATGACCTTCCTATCACCAAGGACCCATACTTACATCAATTACCCAACCAAGTGGGGATACATATTTGAATCAACCACCCAATCAATTGGGATTAGATTTTTGACATGATCTCAAAAGTCTATACATGACTAACTATGACAATTATTACATCATAGGTATTTACATGACCTTTACATCAAATGATATACATGATATTTATAACAAAGACCAAAGTCAAGAACATGATAGTTATTAGCAACTGTCATACACCATATATGATTTGCACCATAAGCATCTATCAGCAGCATCAAGAACAACAACCTAGATATGTTCATCATCAATTCACAAGAAAATACAATGAAGCTTTAATATCATCAACCTGTCACTAAATATGCCGCATATAGATTTTCTTATATATCTGCTATCAACTTCATCCTCTTGACCTTATCAAGATCAACTTTCTCTTTTTCTTTGGTAGCAAAATCCTTTATCTATGTTTATAAAAAACACAACCTTTCATGAATCAACTAATCATATGCCATATCCCCAAGAAGTAATTCCTATTTGTTCACAAAACTATTCATATCATATACATGTAAAAGAACCATAGTCATCATCCACGAACACACATCATCATCAAATCATCGTAGCAAGAACTTCATGTTATTTCCTCAATATATCAAGCATGTACCATTACTAGAGAGTTTTCTAATATCTCACATCTAATAACCATCAACCATGATAATCAACATATGTGAGAACCAAGCCTAGTAAGAGTTCATCATCATTATGTGATTAAGTAAGCCATGTCCCCAAATAGTTATGTCTTCATGAAACCTGAAATAACAGCATTCTCTTGGCCAATTTTCTTCATACAAGAAGATCTTTTATATTGACATCATTTACCAATATGCAACTCAAGTAATTATCCATGTGATACTTATCTTTAATGAATCCATCATAGAGATAGAAATATGTCTCTAGATTTTCATCATTGAGAAAAGTAAACAATGAGCTCACAATCATTTGTCAAACTTTATTGATATCATCAAAAGCAACAATCCTCAACCATGTGAGAGCTAAGAACTATAGGAATCCTCATCCATAACTGCACCATACAAAATTTATGCATCTTTGAAGATATGATGACAACAGCATAAAAGTAATGAGTTACTTATTATCATCAAATAATGTTGTGTACTCAAGATTTGTTTTTCTCCTTGAACCTATGAAGATCACCATGTAAGAAACAAAACATGTGTATTATATCCATCATCTAAAGAATCATCCATAAATCTTATCATTGAGCATCAAAATAGCTATGTGGTTCAAGCAATATATAAGTATCATTTGTGAGTTTATCATAGGCAACCCATGACCGCAACATAGCATGATGCATCATTTAAACACTTTAGCAACATAAGAATCATCACCATTGATAAGCCTCATTATGTACCAAGGACTTCTAAAGAAAACACAACACCAACAATGAATTATTAGAATCATAGCAAATCCTCCCCCTGAACCTGTGTCAACTATTCATTGTCAGATCTTATCATTTCATAAATCGGTAAGAATCATCAAGGACTCATGATAAACTAGTTATACATCAAGACATCAACAACTTATGAGGTCCAAAATCACTTCAAAATAGCATCAACAAACTATAATCATAAACCATCAAAATAGAAAAGACAATTGATCATTGATTGAACCATATATCACGATGACCTGATTATAGACTGGTTCAGTAGAGCGAACTTGTACGAAGTTCCACATATCATTGTTTTGACCTTCAAAGATGGAAATGATACACAAAAAATGATAGCCTGTCTTATTTTTTTACCTTTTTACAAAATTTCAATCTGATTCTTAAAGCGAAAGTTATAACGATGTTCCCCCGATCACCTATTTGAGATATAATTCGGGAGCCTTCAAAATCCATAACTTCCTTGGATCATATCTCTGAAACTATAGAGATACGTGATCAGAAATTCATACCCAAGGTTCATCACAATTTCATCGCAAATGGGTTTTAATTTCAGCTTTTGCAACTACGTCAAAAAAAAGTTATAGCGAAAATACCACGGTGACCTGTTTGAAGCAGCGAAACCCTAAAATCCAAAGCTCTAATACCAAATGTTATGCAACTAGCTCACAAAATAGAAGAAAAGACAAATAAACAACTTCAAAAATAGCTTCTTCAAGGGGGAAACCTCCTTTAAATTACACAAATGAACAATTTTTGGATGATACAAATGACAAGACCTCATTTTTATATATAGGATTCTAAAGGGTCGCATTATAATCAGGGTCGACATAACAATAATAATGTAAGGGCACAACAATAACAATAGTAGGCTTCTATGGGGCACAATAATAATAATATGGGGACAACATGGGCACAAAAATAATAATAGGGGGCTACAATGACAATAACAATAAGGGAATACACTAGTATTACAGGGACCTAACATTTGATGGTAGGAGACCTTTGAAAACTAAGAATATTATCCAAAATCTTAGTACTATCTTGAAATTCTAAAAGTTTGTCATTTTCTTCTAATTTACCTTTTAGGATATTTACCTCAGCCTGATATTTCTTTTTCTTTTCTAGATATTGCTTCTTCATGATTTCTTCAACTTTTCTTACTTCCTCCACTAGTTGTTTTAATTTGAGAATCTCATTTTCGTGTTCTTCAAATGCTTGAAGTAGTTCTTCATTCTGCTTATTTTCTTTTTCAAGATCTTCTTTTAGAGAGATGACCTCAGCTTCAAGACCTTCACAATAACTGCTTCTTTCTTTAAGTTCCTTGGTTGTTGTATCATTTTCATTCACTTGATTTCTTAATGTTGTTACTTCATCTTGCAGCCTTTGACATTGATCTTCCTTTTCCTTGTACTGCATCCTTATTCTATTTCCTTCCTCCAACTGATTTTTTAACCTGGTAACCACTTATTTGTAGGTACATTCCCTTTTATCAAATAGATCTTGTTGATCTCTAATTTTATCAATGAGCCTTTTAACTTATACTTCTATTAGATTTATTTCACTTCCACCCATAAGAGAAAATTCAGTTGTTTCACTATCATATTCATTATCTTTAATATTGCAAGAATAGAGAAAGGTAGCACCAAAGGACAAAAAATCAATACCTGATAATTCTTTTGCTTGTTCATCTTCATTCTGAGGTGATTCTGAATCTAAATATTTTCTTCCACCTAATAGCCAATTGTCTCTAACAATGTCACTGTCTCTTTGATATGTATTCTTCTTTTGAGGTGATTTCTTCTTTTGCTTCTTTCCCGTTATCTCGACGGATCTCCTTCAAGCGATCAAGCTTCTACCAAAGGACCTGGCTCTGATACCAATTGTTGGGAAAAATACTGAGAGGGGGGGCGAATCAGTATTTTCAAATCAATAACTTTTTCATTTCGTATTCAGATTTCTATACGCAACTTTAATGAAAAGAACCCACGTGTGTACATGATTTTTCTTAAGACAACTAGCGTACATCAAGTAAACTTATGTTTCAGTTAATTCATCATATGTTTATCTTCAACTAGTGCATCGGTGCTTTTTTAAACATTAGATAAACAATAATCATGTCTTGTAAGAAAAAAATAAGCCATCACACATAAGAAACACACATGAACACTAGGATTTAAGGTGGAAACCCAATGTGGAAAAAACCACCTTTTGTTGTCGTCTCTATCTCCTTTTTAATATAGAGAAAAATATTTTTAAAATCTTGTACTGGTGAAAACTTATACCAGTATGTAGGCACCCACCTGCATAAGGCTACAACCTTCACTTTTTCTCCAGCACCTACTAGAAGGGAGCTCCAACCCCCTGGTTCTTGTACTGGTGTAAACTTGTAGCAGTATGCAGGCACCAACCTATAGAAGTCTACAACCTTCACTCGTTCTCCAATTGTTACTGGAAGGGAGCTCCAAGCCCCCTATCTGATTACCAGCTACTACTAGCAGGAAGCTTCAACTTCCTCACTAAAGGCTCCAACCCTCAGTGACCTTCATTGACCACATTTCATAAATTTTCACACTGGATCCACCCACTTCAACACATCATAACCCGTAGGCCACTTTTCATCAAATTTTCAGATTGGACCCATTATCAACACTTAAGCTCAATATCAATAATCAAACTATAACTCATCATTGTAACAAAGTCATCAATCTTTGACACAACTAAATCAACCAATCACTAAAACTCAATCATCAATTTTTGATACAACTGAGTCAACCATTCACTGAAACCCCAATCAACTGACACTTAATTAAAAGTCAACCAATCAATTGGAACAATCAGATCACTATAACCAGTACATAGAACTGAACCCAAAATACTACATCAACACACAGAATCAACTGCAGTCCTGATCATTCAAATGCCAAAATGCATACGCTACTTCACTTAAGGCAACACGCATGCATACGCGCTTTTCTGGAGAGAAACCCGTGTATAGATCTTAATATACTGAAAATTGAAAACTTGAACACTGTAATTTTGAAAAGAATATTGATTCATACTTAGATCTACTACAACACTCTGACCCAATCACAGAATTATCTCTGATCCTCAATCATAATCAGTAATTAATCTTAACATTCCTTAATCAATCCATAACCACATTCAACTTCATCATTTAATCATTTCTACTTCAGACATTATTACTTAACCCAAATCAATCATGACAACATCATTGATAGACAGTAGAGAAGCAGAAGTTCTGATTAGATTGATCAGTCATTTATGAACATAAACCCTTACTTTGTATACGCGACTTTGAAGAAGCTAACCCGCGTGTTTACGCGCTTTTCTCAAGACCAACCAACGTATAGATCTACATATTTTGACCTAAAACTGTGCAGCTCTTTAGAACTTTAGAAAGACACAGATCATAATATTCAGAGATAAAAACATGCGTCAATGCTTAGATCTAGTCATTCCATGAGCAGATCATACAATGAAAAGTCATTTCAGGTCTCATGATCCTGGTCCATCATTGTATTCATTAGTGCATAATTATTTCAGATCTATTAGATCTCATCCATCATCAAACTCTCAGGTGCATACTCAGTTTAGATCAAGAAAACTTACATCAAAACCCCATAACATGCATATTTTATTTTGATCTAACTCTTCATAGGATTTCCATCACTTTCCCCACTAGTACTTTGATCTTCACCTCTTTATATAGTTTAGCCCTTATCCAATTCCATTGGTTGAATCTACATTATTGTCGGTGTTAATCTTTGACGAGATCAATATCCATTGTCATGCTCATTACTATGGGTCAATATGATGGCAAGGACCTGTGGTGTTTAGAATAACATGGTGTAAAAGCCATACGTTACTTTTCTTCACTAAACTTGTGTGCATACACGACTTGGCTTAACAAAACCCATGTATAGTTCTTGAAATTCCAACTTTATCATTCCTTTGAATTTCCATGCATTATGTTACATTTGTAAACACGTCCTATTTATACCTTTAACAAGTAGTTTTCATCAAGAGACAACTTATCAAGTAGGATTCCATTCATCAAATAGATTGACATCAAGGACAACACCTAATTCATAATCCCAACAATCTACCCATATCAAACTTTTGATTATGATCTGTAAACCTTTGACCCATCATTCTGATATTCTATTCCATCATTCTATCACCTTTGAACTGACCTATGAATTCATCTAGTTACCATATACTTTTTTTGTTACAAGTGAGTTGCCATCAAGGACAACACATGCATCATAATGCCAACATTTGAAGCAAAAAAACTCTAGAATCAAAAGCTCTGATACCAAATATTATGCAGCCAGCTCGAAAAATAGAAGAAAAGATAGATCAACGACTTGAAAAATAGCCTCTTCAAGGGGGAAACCTTTTTTACATCACATAAATGAACAATTCTTGGATGATACAAATTACAAGTCCTCCTTAGTATATATAGGAGTCTAAGGGGTCATAATATAATCAGAGCCTACATATCAAAAAGAATGTAAGGGCACAACAATAACAATAGTGGGCTTCTATGGGGCACAACAATAATAGTATGGGGGCTGCATGGGCATAACAATAACAACAGGAGGATACGCTAACAATAACAATAAGTGCGCTACACTAATATTATAGGGACCTAACACCCAACCTTAATAAGTAATATATTCCATAATGTACACAGCGATACCTTTCCAACAATGCAAGAATTGCCTCAATTGGAGCTCGTATGAGAAAGTTATGCCCCCCAGAACTTGAAATATCAAAATTGACCACCATAATTTGATAGGATGCTACATTAACGCCTTTTATCAGTGGAAAAGGGGTTATCCACGTGATCATGATGATGAATTCTTTAGAATATTCAATACTGTAACTCTATTTAAGAGTTGTAGGAGTCAAACCTAACCCCTAGTAAGTGATTGGGTCGTGTTATAACTAGCACACTAAGAGGAAAATGATTTCCATTCTTTTTTAGTACATTTTATTCCATAGATGATCAAAGTAGTCGAGAGGCATAGGGAGAGAGAACATAGAGAGGATTTTTGCATTGTAGTAGCCCAAGGTCCACAATCCTTACTTATTTGTACTCACAACCACTTTCTATTCATAGAAATAGAGTAGAGTGAACTCACCTTCCAACCAGGTTTTTTCCCAAAATGGTTTCCCATCATGCATCTTGTATCAATCAAGGTTTGTAAGTATTTATTTCATTGCTCTCTATTTTCTGCATAATTGTAATTTGCATGCATATGTAATTAATATTGATTTATAGATCTAGAAAACTAAAGAGAAATAAACCCTCATAATGTAGAATTTAAATTTTTTAAGTGTAATTTCATTAGATATGTCGAGAGGAACTATCCAATGGAATATCCACTGCAGTTTACAGATCTATCATCTTCATCCAAACTACTCATGGTGTTATTTCAAATGTTCTCTAATGAGGTATATTGAACCGCTTTTAAACATCATACCTTATTCATCATCTTTATTCAAATTTTACCCCTTTTTGAAAGATCCACCCATTGGCAAAGCCATTAGGTCTCTCTAAAAGATCACACCTTTCAAACATGAGTGACATCCCATCAGGATATTTCAAAATATATTCTTTTGGATAATCATAATAGGTCGTTTAATTGTTTCAAAATATCTATTTTCAAATATTCCTAATAGTACATTACGCCATTTTAAAGATCTTGTTTCGAACATGTCTTATAGGCCATCAAATCATTTCAAAAGATATTCTTTTGAACACACCTGATAGAACGTTATGCTGTCCAAAAATATTTTCTTTCAAATATGCCTAATATCCATTAGTCCATTTCAAAAGATATGTTCTCAAATGTTCCTAATGGTTAATATTGAGGTGGTGTACTCTTTACAAGTGATCTTAGTCAATTGGATTTTAATGAGTTACTAAATTAGTTGAGAAACACAACTAGGAATGAACCTCAACAAGTCTGGCTATGAAGAATTAACTAGGGACAACAAGTCAACAGTATAGCTGAAGTCATGTTAATGAGAAGACAATTCACAGGTTAAGTTAATATGATGTCAGTTAAGTCAAGTGAAATTACCTCAGTCGAACAATAGGTAGTCGAGTAGCTAACAAAAGTCGATAATCAACTAGAGAAGTAAAAGGGATCATAGTTAAGCACACATGCATAATTAACTTAGACGATGGTTGATTGGAGGTCAAATGGAAATCAGCTATATTTGAAACTAGTGAAAAAAAACTTGGGAATCCTAATTTACTTGGGATCTTTTCCAATGGTCTTTATCCACATCTATTGATTCGAGAAATTTCGAATTAAGGTTGTATGTGCCTATAAATAGATCAATAGGTAAGGCTAATGAGAGAATGAGATAATGAATCTTCACAATTGGAAGAGATGGATTTTTGTATGCAAAAATTGGCCTTAGGTGTGGACCAAGTTTGACATTCATTATAAATTGGCTATAATATTCAGTTGAGAATATAAGAGCGGTGAAGCTCACAGGTTGGCTAGTTTTCACATTTAAGGTTTTCTGAGGTAAAATATCAATGTCCTGTGTAGATATTCATGTTCCAATTTCTAGGTTCCCTCATGTGCATTTAAATGTTTATGTCAATTGATCTTTTATTCTAGTTTATATGTTTGATTGACTATGTATTTGTAATATTGGTATTTAACGTGCTTATTAGGTGTATTAAGCCCATCTAGTATTAAAGCTCATCTTGGCTATGGATGGATGTGTTATGTCTAATCGACTCTATATTTGAAATATTGGTATTTAAAGTGTTTATCATGTGTATTAATCCCAACATCTAGTATCAAAGCTTGGCTACAAATGGATGTGTCTACTACCATGGAATGAGGATAATGAACCTATATTAGTTCAAGAACATTATTCTTAATTAGATATGAGATTATCTTGCTTCGATGGGAGTCTTATGATAGAATAGCTAAAGAAGGATGGGTACAAGTATAATAATTGAGATTAAGAAGTTTAATGGGAAAAAAAAATTGAACTTTGAAAGCTCAAAATGGAGGATATCCTCATAAAATGGGAACACTAGATTGTCTTGCATCCTATAATACCTTCAACTAGCATGTCAAAGGAGGAGTGGGAGAAACTAGTGAAAAAAAAACAAGTACAATTAGACTTTGTATTGCAGAATTGGTGTTTTGGAATTTCTTAGGGGAAGATATTGCCAAAAACTATGGGGTGAGTTGGGAAACTTATACCAGTGAAAATCATTGGTCAATAATTTTTTTGTTCAAAAGAAACTCTACCTTTTAAGGATGAAAGAGGATTATTTAGTTAGAGAACACCTACATGCAATCAATATTATGACCATTCACCTATTGAGTGTGGATAGCTCTATTACAAAAGATGAAAATTGTATCATTTCATTGTGTTCTTTTCTAGACTCATGGGATAGTCTAGTTGTGGATATTGGGAATAATACAAGCACATTGACTCTTAATGGTGTGGTGGAATCTCTAGTTTCTAAGGATATGAGGTGAAGACACATGCAAGGATTGACCAAAGATATGTTATTGGTAAGAAGTCAACCAGTAGGTAGAGTCAAAGGTAAATTCTCCCAAGGGAGATCTAGGTCAAAAGGAACATATAAGCCTCTTGCTAAGTCAATATGAAGATGTTGGAATGTGGTAAAAATAAGCATTATAAATGAGACTTTAAGGTAAATATTGCTAAGCAGAGAAAATAGTATGATGAGAAGTCAATGAAAGGGAGAAATTCTTTAAATGGAGGATATGTGTAATGATCTTCGAAAAGTACATAGAGAGATCATGAGGCATGGTTAATTGACTCAGGAGCACCCTATTATATGACATGACACACCATAGAAAGTTGGTTTTGTGGATATAAATAATATGATGGAGGAGATGTCCATTTTTGGGGGATGATTCAACAACTAAGATAGTTGATCAAGGTCAAGTTTAACTAGTATTAAAGGATGGTTAGACTAGAACATTGTCAAGGGTACTATATATTTCACATTTTGCAAAAAATGTGATATATGTCAGTCAAATAGGGAATGTAGGTGTGGATATTCTATTTTAGGATTCATGTAAAATGTTCATGGTGTGATAGTGTTGATCATGAGAGTTGTTAATATTGGGACATTATACAAATTGTCAAAGTACATTGACTTGAGTGGATGTAATAATGCAGTGATACTTGATACCAATGAGTCAACCTTTGGTCTAGTCAATGAGACCGTTATGTGGCACCAAAATATGGCACGCATTGGTGAGAAAGGGTTTCGAGATATTCAAAGCAAAGGTATGGTAGAAGGTTTACTTGGTAACTCTCTAGAAGTTAATTTCTATGAACATTGCATTTATGGGAAGAAGGATCATGTTAGATTCCCATTTGGTGTTGCAAATGCTAAGAGAATTATAAATCTAGTTGATAGTGATGTATTTGGCCCAGTACTAGTACATTTTCTAAGTGAATCCATATATTATGTTTCCTTCATTTATGTTTTCTCTAGGATTACATGGTTATAATTCCTGAGGAAGAAGCTAGAGATCATTAGAAAAAATTCAGTTGAAAATGGGCCTCAAAACAAAATGTACAACCAAAATTAACTTTATAAGAACCAATAGGATTCAAGACGATGATGTCAACCATGAGGGATTATTCACCATTTTTTGAGTAAAAAAGTAAGAATATTAAAAAATTAAAAATAATAATAAATAAATAACTACTTTTTCAACTCGTATTTTCAACTTATCTCCCTACTGTACTCAAATTTCGAGCGAGAGCACTTGTTGGATGCATAATTTAATTCTTCATCCAAGGATTACCCATGTTGCATACTTTTGACGGGCCCTACTACAAAAATGAGAAAGACCTGAAAATGTGATTGAAATCACATTTTTCATGTATTTCTCATTTTTCATGAGGTGAGGTCCATAAAAAAATATGCAACATGAGTACTCATTGGATGAGGAATTAAATTCTACATCTAACGAGTGCTCTCACTTGAAATTTGAGTAAAATTGTAGGGATATAAGTTGAAAATACGAGTTGAAAAAGTAGTTTCTTCCTTTTTCCCTCTAAAATTTGATGATGTAACCTAATCTTATTTGATTATTTCCACTAATATTTTATAATATTCCTTAGGAGGCCCATTTTAGACCTCAAAATTTCTCTAATGTTTCTATAAATTTCAAGAGTTTAAATATCTTGTGGAGAACTAAATAGATAGGAAGATAAAAGTGTTGAGAATTGGCAACAAAGGTTAATTCTACAGTAAAAAGTTTGAACAATTCTAAAAGCAACATTGAATAATGCACTGATTGACTATTCCATACACTCTTCAGTAGAATGGAGTTGTTGAATGAATGAATATGACATTGATGGACAAGGAAAGGAGTATGTTCAATAGTGTAGCATTGGCATAATATTTTGGGTGGAGAAATCTACACTACATGTTACCTGGTAAATAGGTCTTTGTCATCAATGCTAGTTTCCAAAAATCCATGTAAAGTATGGTTTGGTAAAACCCATCACTAACACATATCATATTTTTTTCCTATGAGGAAGAGGGAAAAGATGGAAAACCAGGCTATATAGTGTATTTTCATCAACTATAAGGATGGGATGACATGATATAAGCTATGGGTTCCAGTCACAAGGAAGACAAATTATAGTTGAGATATGATATTCAAGGAATTTATGTGTACTTCTAAGATTCAAGAGACTCCAAAAAAGGAAAAAGGAAAACAAAAGTCAATATATAACTTGAAGTCTGAAGAGTGTGACTCAAATGAAGAGGTTGAAGGACAAAATTTAGTTTTGAGTAGGTCTAGTCAAATAAAGAAAGAACTTGAAAGCTATACCCCACTAGATTTTTGGTCTTCCTTTGTGTTATCTGCATTCATGATGAACCCGGGTCAGTTGTGAAGGTAGGCAACTTGACAAAGGGTAAAATTTAGTCAAAATCCATGAAGAAATGGGTTCTTTGGACAAGAATGATACATGGGATTTGATCAAATTACTTGAGTGAAGGAATCCCATTGGTTCAATAAAAAATTGAATGCAATAGGTCAAGTCAAGAAGTACAAGGCTCAACTAGTGGAAAAATTTTATTCCCAAATCAAGGGAATTAACTTTGATGAGATATTTTCACCTATTGAAATTAAAGTTAACTTTGATTAGAGTACTAATGTCATTGGCTAGAACATTTTATCTAGAGATAAAGCAAATGAGCATAAATATAATACGTTTTCATGGGGATTTGGAAGAAGAAATTTGCATGAAGTAGCCTACAAATTTTGTAGTAAAGGGAAAGGAGAAGTTGATTTTCAAGCTTAATAAGTCCCTTTAAGGTCTGATGTAATCACCTAGGATGTGGTATCAGAATTTTGACACATACATTTAGGGATTGGGGTTTGTAAGGAGTTGAATTGATCACTATGTGTATCTCAAGTCAAAAGGGAAGTGTTTCATATATGTAGTGTTTTTGCCTAAATTCAACATAAAAGATCTCAGTGTTGCACACTTAATTCTTGGAAAGGAGATCGAGAGAGATCGTGTAGTTAGGAAACTATGGGTAAGTCATAGAAACTACGTTGAGACAATTTTGAAGTGTTTCAACATGATGGATCATATACCTATGAAGGTACCAATTCCTATTGGGGAAAGAATAATTATCGAATAGTGTCCAAAGACAAGAAGAAAATGATGGCATGGCCTATATTTCATATGCAAGTATTGTAGACAGTTTGATGTATGAAATGGCCTGAAATCGACCATATATTTCTCATGCAGTGGGAGTTATAAGAAAATACATGGAAACATCTTGTAAAGAGCATTGTTTAGTTTTCAAAAGAGGACTTGGATATTTTCCATTGAGCAATTTGTCATAATAATTTTGATAAAAATAGACAAAAATTGAAATCTAAAATATGAAGGTCAATTTTCCTTAGATTTATTGATCTATTAATTATTTTTTTATACTTATGCATGCAATAAATAAAATGCAAAAAATAGAGAATAGTGAAATACAAACACACACCAGTCACAATGAACACCAATATATGATCTAGTGAACCCTTTCAAGATAAAACCTAGCCAGGAGATTGGGTTGCTCTGCTTTCTTTTGTCTAAATGGAAATGATGCAAATACAGAGGAAAATGAACTTTCTATGGAGTTTCCTAAGACCTGTGGCCCGTGGGTTTCTACAAAACACAAACCACCTCTGCTCAACACACTATCTCTCTATCCACCCTTAGAAACTTTCCTCTACCATGGAATAAAATGCACTTAAATAGAATGGAACCCCTTTTCCTCCTAATGGCCTATTTATAACATAACCCTATAACAACTAATGGTTATTTTTTTTTTACCAGGAAAAATATCACAACTTTATTTATCGAAAAAAAAAATTACATTTTGTAGAGATATCAAACCAAGTTCGCATTTGAATAAAATATGCCCAGATATAAGCAGAGGCCACAGAGAAATCCAAGTCTCCCAATAGAAGACACACATATTAACAAACTAACCCCAGATGTCCAAGCAAAAATACCCTAAGAAAATAATTGAGATACATCTCAAGCCTTCTAATAAAAAAGTAGAAAATATTACAGAAAATAAACTAAGCCAACACCCAAGAACAAACAACAAATTGTCCACGAATACAACCCAAAAACTCATAGGCGAGTAGGAGCAGAGGGAAAAAGAGAAAGTGAGGCAACAGAAAAATCTGAAAAGGTCAAAGCCTAGAACAACTTCATGACAAACAATTTCAAACCTCGACTAGAGTAAACTCATAGCAACACACCAAGTAGTGGAAATGAAAAAAGAGTGAAAGAGGCGACAAAAAATGATTGCATTAACCAAAGTTAATAGCTCCATGATAAACACCAATAAACCCTTCCCAGAAGAAACCCACAACATCCAGTTTATGATGGAAACAAGGAAAAATTGAGAGAGGAAGGAGAGGTGCCATTATAAATAGGATGAAACTGACATAGAAAGGGGAGGTGATGGCAGAAATCACAACGGACCCAGCGCAAATACCATGGAAACAAAACCCAAGCACGGGCCAACAAGAAGCACCAATGAGGTGAGGTAGCAATGGCATTGGAAACAAGGCACTCAACAACCAAAAACCAGAGAAGGGAGATGGCTAGGGTTCCCCAGTTGCCCCCGATTTGAGATTTAATATGCTAGTGTATGTTCAACTAATGGACAAGTTTTAATATGTAAACTCTTAAATAGAGTTATAACTCAACCCTTGTAGAGTATTTTTAATAGAATTCACGTGGATTCCCCCTTTTCCATGAGTAACAAGGTCTAATGTGGCATCCCCTTGAATTATGGTGGTCAGACATAATAGGTCAACTTCCAAGAAGCATAATGTTTGCATCTGAACTCTCATTGAAGTGATTCTTACACCATTAGGAAGTTATTTTAGGGTATAATAGCTCAAAAGGTGATATTCTTAAGCAGAAAATTTTTACCCCCAAAAAGACATCATTTAAGGCCTTAAACTAGCCTTGAAAGGTTTCTGACCCTCATTCTCTAAACTAGGCCTTATCGCTAAAACTACTCCTATAAGCGGATTTGTCTTATCTTTCCACCCTAAAACCACTAATATGGATGAAAAACAATATAATGATATAATATATATCAATAAGTTCACAACTAATCTAATGGGTAAATCTCCACACTTCCCATAACTTAACCAAGGCTCACAAAAAGCATAGCATCAACAAGAGAGTCATGGGATGTCCATTTTATTCCATAAGAAATTATGAGATTTAATATCAATGAAGAACATTAACAAACTAACAATATCATTAATGAGTACCACTAAGCTAGATTAGACACATTTTCATACATGTCTATATAAATATCCATTGAGATGGGTTCAATTAACTAGATGGACCATCACACTAAAATAAAAAAATAAAAATAAAAAATACAAAAACATTTTCTTAAATGTTTTTAAGATGATTCAAACATATGTCTAAAAAAATAATTTCATTGTAATATGGTTTAATGGCATATGATGATTTTATGTATCAATGTTTTCTTTTGATGTTTGGAACATTGATTAGCTATGAAAAAATTATGTGCAGGAACAATGTTACTAAGCTTAAAATGAGCTAAAAATTGATGTTTAAAAGCTAGAACAGGTATCATGTTTTCCCCTTATGGTGTGGTGATAAGATGGGAAGATGGATGAGAATGGGTCACCCCTTCCTGATGCCCTCAAGGTATTGACCTTCTAATCTTGTTCCTCCTCCATAAAGTGGAATCAAAGTGATTTTAAAAGAAAGAGATTATAAGATATAACATGATTATTTAACCAATCTATGAGTTGGTTAATAAACCTTCTTCCATGTTCAAAGTAGAACACATCAAACTAACACAAAACTTATTTTATCCAATTAATTTTGATAACCATAAGCCAATAAGGGTTGTGATTCTTCTCATTTCTATGATTTGTATCCATCTTTGAGTACCCTTAAAATATGATATTCCTTTATCCAATTACTTTTTGCTAACAATAACCAAGTGAGAGTTATGAATCTTGTCATCATATGATTTTTATCCATATTCAAGAACCCTTAAATGATGGTTTTCTTAAATCAAATTTTAAGGGAATATAATATTCCAATGGTCACAGCTTCAAATTTTATGTTGATTATTGGTTTTTTTATCCATGAAACATAGGAACGTGGTTAAGAAAATTCCTTTATGATCTGTAAGAATGCCTCTTACTCTTGTAAAAACAACATTTCCTTTAGATGCTCCATGAAAATTAAATATAATCAATCTAATGGATGATAAGTGACATCTATCGATGCAAAAATGGGATGAAAATTCTCAAAGTGTGTAGTGAAACAATGAAGAAAACAAATTATTCACATACACAGAGACACACACACATACCAAACACAACATTTGATTCTCCTTAACTTGGGTTAAATGATTTGGGTTATTATGATAACATGTTTACACATTCACCGAACAAGGTTGAAATCTTACCTTATCTATACAAATGATCAATATACAAATTCCAAAAGCCCCTTATTAATTGTCACAAGGAAATTTATACACACATTTTCAAACTGAATCATCCAAAAAATAAATTTAATTGTTGTGACTTCCATCTCTTCACTTTGAACAATAGCGTGTTTCCATATCATCAACATTCCTTTTACTTCCATCATTTTACCTTGTGTTTATCGTGGGTGTCCACTTTTTCCCTTCTTCTTGACCACTTAATATTCTCGCTTAATAATCATAGTGTTGTCCCACCTCATTGACAAACCATTTCCCTTTTAAATTATTATTTCATTAGTAAGCACCATGTTAGTAATCACCTCTAGCAACACTTGTTTTATTGATAAACTACATGTTAAATCTAGTTGTGTTAGCAAATTGTTTATCGAGTGCCCTCTTATTAATGACTAACTTATCAGTGGTTGTGTTGTCGATGACATCTTTGTATGTCAGCATTGTTGATGCTTCCCTTGTTGACAACACCTTTTTCAATCACTCCTTTGTCAACAATTTTCTTATCTATTATCAATGTTGTTAATGAACCAATTATCAACAAACATCTTGTTAACACCCTCCTTGTGAGTGACTCATTTATTGACAAATGCTTTATAAATTGTTATCTTTTCAATACATATGAATTAGAGTGGCCTTTAGATTATCCTTTTGTGATGGTTTTGTACTATATTCTTTGAAGCTAACCCCATGTGTATTACACTAATAAGGGAGCAATATGGCATTGGGCAGAAGGGGTAGTGGTGCTTTTTAGGCCCTGTTTGTTAAGGGTTCAGAGAAAAAAAAAGTATTGTTTTTGCATCCATTATTTATGGTTTTGGATACATAATTTTCACTTATAGGGATTCATATTGTAATATAATCTAAGCCAACAAATTAGGGTTTTCGATGCAAAATGATTCTCTATATTATATTGTAAATGATGAAATTGATTGATGACAAAAGTTAAAGTCGTGACTCTAAACATTTTGTTGGTTTTCCTAGTTAAAGGTTTCTCGAGTAAATATCTTGGTATTATGTGTAAATATCATTATTTAATTTTATGTTTATAAAAAGTCTATATATACATTATTTATTATAAAGGTTTAAAACTTATGCTTTATAACACATTACAATGTTATATAAATTTAATTCTCAACCATAATAAAAAATTCAAACTTAATTAAAATTAAAAGCTAAAAATGTAAATATTTTTAACTAAACAAATAATAAATTTATCAATCATGCTCTTACATCATCTCTGTTAGTTTTTTGTAGCATCGTACATGTGTTCTAGTCTTTATGGTGTCTAAGAGGCTAAGGAACACTAATCTCCAAAAACTAGAAAAGTTTTTGTGAGAAAAGCCTTAGAGACAACTCAATTAGATTAACTAGCCTATAATTAAATATTTCCTAAGTCTAACTTAAGGAAGGTGGTTAACTAAATCAAATTAATTGAGAGAGGTCTATTTTTCTCTATAAACTTCTAGAAAAGTTAATTGACAGAGTCAATATGATCATAGCCATCTATTGAGATGTGATCATGGTCGTTGGTTTCCCAATAGAAGATTATAAGAGCAAGGTCAATGTGGATGGAGAGATATAGTTGAGACATCATTTGTGAGTCAAGTAGTTCGAATTACCCAGTTGCAGTGATTCAGCAATGGTCCAGTTGAAGCTAGGGACACACCAGAAGTAAGGGTTTCAGCAGAAATTGGAGAGAATATTTCCAGGGAAGATTTCCACAGGGATTTCCACTATTCTCAAAGTCAGAGAGAGGCCTAAATTATCTCCAGAGAGGTCATACGAATTTTCCAGTGCATAGATCTAGGTAGCAGATCATTTTCCAGTTTCCAGAAACAGATTCTAGAGGAAGAGCGAGTTGCCTAGTGTGAGTTACAAGCAGATGAAAGTGTTGTAGGATCAACTTTCTAGTAGCAACTCGAGTTCCAGTTTAGCCAATGCACATTTCCAGTTGTCAATGCGTAGAGCAGGAGGGAGTGTGAATTACTAGAGGAGGCTAAGTTAGATTTTGCAAAGGAAACAACGAGTTTCCATATTGATTTTCTAGTTGGAGTAGTGGAGATATTACTAGTGTTAGACAAGCATATCATTGTACTCCCTAATTTGCTAAAGAATTAATAATAAAACCCTCATCTATTGAATTGTTTTTCCCTTTGGGGTTTTTCGAGGGACAATTGTCCAAAAACATTGGTGTCAAATTTATTGTGTGTGCATTATTTTCTCAGTTCCAATGGTTTATATTCCACGACACTTTTATTTGTGAAGATTTGCAGTAGTGGACTATTCGTTATTTGTCGTAATATTAAATTACAAAAGAAAAATAAATGACATAAGTTGGAATAATAATTCCCAATAGTTGCAATCATGGAAATCTCACATGGTATCAAAGCAGATTAGATTGAAGAGGCCCTAGAGCGAATATTGGTGTAGTTAAGAAGGATATCTGAAGCACTGAAGAGCAGATCTGTGCAAGCCAATCAAGCAGTGCAAATTGTATAGGATGCAATTTGATTTCGAGTCTAGAGAGGTGATCCAAAGGACGTTGGAGTTGTCTTAGTGAATAGCAGCAGGCAGCAAGGTTATTGTAAAGGGTTTTTGGAGGCAAATTAGATTTCGTAGAGCGGATCTAGGTTAAAGGGTTTGCAATAGTAGATTAACATGAGGTCTAGAAGAGAAAGCACATGATGGTTTTAACCTAGTTTATAAATTTCTCTAGTTTATTTGAGTTTTGCAGAGTTTCCCAAAGATGGCCACAATGGGATTGAGATATTAGGACAGGGTGGATGGAGCCCCCAACTTAGGTATCCGGAAGGCCAGGATGTCATTTCTATTGGACAAGCATGGTTTGAAGGAGTTTGCTACAACAATGATAGTTGTACCAACAAATCTAATCCAGATTCATGAATACAGGAGGGATAATGCCAAATCCAAGAGGATGATCCTTGATGGAGTCAGGGATCACATAATTTTGGATATCCCAGAAAAGGGAACAATGAAGAAGATGTGGAATTCCATAGTCAAGTTTTACTAGGAACCATTAGAGAATTGAAAGATGATCCTCAAGGAGAAGTTGAGGATGGTCAAAATATAGAAAGGTGAGGATGTAACCACCTATCTCACTAAGATTCAGTCTGTCAGAGACAAACTTATAGTGGTTGGAGAGAAGATGACTAGTGATGAGTTAGTGCATATAGCACTCAATGTGTTTACCAAGGAATGGTGTATGATTATCCAGGTGATCTCTTGGTGTGACAAGATTCTAGATTGCTTATGGATTGATTTCACTAAAGAGGAACTGGGGCTCAACTTGGTCGAAGGAACTACCAGAAGCAGTGGAAAGGGACAGAAGGTGAAGGAGGAGCAATAAAATGTTGCTCTTGCAGATAAAGGAAAAGTGAAGAACGGTCTCAACCAGGGACAAGCCTCAAAAGGAGAAAATAAGAAAAAGGACTTGTCAAAGGTCAAGTGTTTTGGCTGTGGAAAACTTGGTCACTACATGAGCCAATTTCCTAAGAGGAAGAAAGACAAGAAAAGGAATCATATAATTGCTTCAACATATATTGAGGATTTTTCTGCCAGGTTGGAGGATGAATTTGTACTAGTAGTAGCAATACCTCGAGGAAGAGGAGGAGTGTGACACTCTGGTATGTCTGATTGGGCAAGGCCTGAGAAGGAGTAGAGATCTATATTAGAGTTAGGAGGGCTTCATCAGTAGATCAGATCCAATTGTCGTGTATATGATTCCTCAGTTGGACCTATTGTAGCCAAATATTGCCTGGTGAAACTGACACAAATGATGTTGAGAAAATGACCACATCTATTGATAAGATGCTTTCATCACTAATAAAACAATAATAAATCAATATTTTTTTGGGTATTTAATTGTGAAGATAATAGTGTGGAAGGTCATTTTCCATTTGGTACACCTGAAGATATTCACCTCCATGATACTTGCCATCAAAAAATTAGAATTTCCTAGTTTGTAGAGACAGGTACACATCAACATTATGTGAATAAACTCAACATAGATTTATATGGGTGTACAATGTTGTCAGTATTGTGGGTTGCTTTGGCATCCATAGTTTGTGTGTCTTAGGCAGTTTATTTGTTTCCAAATCAATCACTCATAAAAGAGACGTGGAGGAAAATACCTTGAAAATCGGTTCCAAAAATGTTGATTTCAAAGATAATTTAAAGAAATGTGTTAGAATTGGTCGTTTTTTAGATGATAGAAAAGATGGTATTCCAACAAGGTGCAAAAATTGGCTTTTTATAAAACATATTGCGCTCGAGAGACCCAATATCCAAGTCAATTCTTTCAATTCACAACCAGCAACCAAAACAAGCCAACACTTGTCTTATCAAACACCAATTCTTTCAATTCACAACCAACAACCAAAACAATCCAACACTTGTCTTATCAAACACCAATATAAGGCACCAAGAGAGAAACCCACAAAGAGGCCAATAAATTTGCACAATGCTTTGAAAGAAAGTGTGAACGTTGGTGCATATAGACACCAATGAAGAACACCATATTATAAATGTGGGATATTTATTTTAAAAGCATATATATAATATGTTCCATCTGAATTATCACTTTTCATAAGTTTTCTCATTGCCTTGGGCATTTTCGCTATGACGAATTCCTCCATGGGTTCAAAAATGAACATGATTCAATTGCATCCAAAGCAAAAGTAGTTGGATTTCTCATGGGTAGTTGCTTCGTGATGTAATAGGAAACCTCTTTGGTGATCTCGGTAAGATCCATTAATGCATTCTAAACTTGGCTAGAAATGCAATCAAATTCACTCAAAAAGGGTTTGTTGACATATACACTAGACAGTGTGAAGATAGTTCAAAATGCTTAATTGCACGACTGAGTACTAGTAATTCTAACCTGATGACAAAACTTGCAATAGAAAGTACAAGAGATTTACACCACAATAGTTACCCGTTGAAAAGTTGCATATTTTGCAATAGAAAGTACAAGAGATTTACACCACAATAGTTACCCTTTGAAAAGTTGCATATTGAGCATAAGAAGAGAATCTCTTATGCAGGAAAGTAATTTCATAGGTAAAACGCATGGTAGATCCATGGGTGGTAAATATAAAAGAACAGGAAGTGAGTATGTCGATGTTTCTAGAATACCTTCAGTATTTTATAATTTAAGATCAAAGGAAGAAAACAAAATAGAAAACACTCCTATAGAAGATTATAACAAAGTTGGAGATAAAATGGTCATCTTTATTTTCTCAATGTGTGATACTTGTTAGACAAATAATCCTCAAGATTAATATTGGGTTAGTTTGAGTAGTTATTGGAGTCCAAGAAGACCCAGAAACTAATTCAATTGTTTCGTGTATGTATTAATATGTACACATTGTACATCATTGATTGAAATCAATTAATATACAACTTATTTGGTTTCCATTTTGATTGTCTTATAGTGGTATCAGAGCAGGTAGTTTATCCACCTATTGATTAAATTGAGCCACTAGTTTTGTGGCATTCTTGAGTGCTCCTCCTTACTTGGTGGACTGCATTGTTGTCTCACTATTCGTTTTTGAAATCAGAGTCTCAAATTTGTTGTCAAACTCAGATAAATATTGTGGGAGTGTTGGAAACAAAGTTAAAAGAAACCAAGGTAAAAGTGATTACCCACCAGTAACTCTTATTGTTGGCACAATCAACAATGAATAAATAACATTGATTTCTTGGTGGATTGCATTGTTGTTTCAGTATTCATTTTTGAAATCAGAGTCTCAAATTCGTTGTCAAACTTAGATAAACATTGTGGGAGTGTTGGAAACCAAGTTAAAAGAAACCAAGGTAAAAGTGATTACCCACTAGTAACTCTTATTGTTGGCACAATCGACAGTGAATAAATAACAATGAATACTAGCGAAGCTTTGAAGCATTTTTTTGGAAGTGAATTATTAATTATTTTTAGTGAAATACTTTTTTCATATTTGGTGTTTGAATTTAATCCACATATTGTTGGAAAGTAGAGAATTCTTCAAGGTTCATGAAAGTGAAAGTAAAAAAAATATTTACATAATTTTTTGACAATGATTTGTAAAAATTAAATGAATATGGAGACATTTTCCAGAATGTGAGACCACAAGTAAGGTGAATACAGTTCCTATATATTTTATATAATTTCCTAGAAAGGTGAAAGTGAACAAAGAGAAAGTGAAAACTAATAGGACAAAAGTTGGGGAGTATCAAGTGAATGGAAACTATATCAATCTGTGATTAAAGAAAATGTTTCTCATTAATTTTAACAATTATATTTAAGAAATGTTTCTCATTTATTTTATCAACTATATTTAAGAAAACGAAAATGGTTAAAGAAAGGTGGAATCAGAAAGTAAAAGTAAAAGTGGCTAATTCTGAAATTAATTACCCTAGAGTTAAAAGAGGTGGAAACTATGAGATTTGAACTTAGTCCTCTAAGGGACTATTTTTGAACCCTACCATCAAATCACTAAGCCATTTTTTATTTAAAACATAAGAAGAAAGGGATTTATATTTTCTTTTAAAGGGCTACTTCACATATTTGAAAAGGATTTGTTCAAAGAATTTATTTGGCTGCAAAACAATTATGACTTCAATAGTTTCCATAGTTGGAGTTGTCCTTAGTGGAAAGGAGAAATATTAAGAGTATTTTGAGTGTTTATAAAATTGGAGTATTTGGGATTCTTGAATGCACAATGAAATTGAACTTGTAAAGGTAGTGTGGTTAGAAAATCTCATATAGTTACATGGTGTGTTCAAGGTCACAAGTTCAAATCTTTGTGGTTGATTTTGTGCTTGATAATTTAAAAAAAAAAAAAAAGGGAAGTTTATTTTGGAGGTTGTGATACTCACTATAATGGTTGTTTGCAAGGCAACATTTTGGTTTGCAAGGAAAACATTATGTTTTCAGCAATCTGATAATTTTTTGTTGAAATTATTATGTTGTAAACAGGTGAATTTTTGGTTCAACCCGACACCCGGTAAAATCATTGTAAATTCATTTGTATTGGGTACATTTTCAGTAGTAGCCGAAACCCCATTTTTCAAAGTTGATTGTTGGAGAAAATAGCTAAACTCTATGATTTTTTACAAATATTGAACAATTTAATGTTGTCTACTATTCATAACTGTGTCCAAGTAAACAAGGACACACTCTTTGACATCCAAACATGTTTGTAAAATGCTAAAAGAAAAATTGAATCCTTGGAGCTAGAATCCCAATTTCAGTGAGATGAATTACATGAATTATAAAAGAATAATTATGAACCTATTCTTGTTCAGCACAGTAATTTGTTTGAGCATGATCATCAATCAGAAAATGATCAGAGTAATGAAGTGGTTTCAAAAAAAAATTTGGATTCAGCAGAAAGTAATGTTCAAGTGAGGGTATGCAAGAGTCATTTGCATACATATGTGAAGTCTGTCATTACCAAAACTTTTTAAAAGACCGTGGGAAGAGATTACTCATAATAAACACATAACTAGTTTGGGATATAATGTCCTAGATGTATCTTTTCACATTCCATATTTTACTAAACCAATACAATTCTGAAGTGCTGGAATTTGAGATGGTGTTGTTCCAGAACAAGTTGATCAATGCCAATAGTGTAACAGAGTTGGACATGTGAAAGATCAATTTTTTATCTTCACCCATGTGAGCATTATGGAAAGTGAAATCACCATACAAACAGATGTTCCAAAAACAAGACTACTACAAGAGAGAAGCTAAATTTTGAATGGATTTCTTCTTAGGATTGGACAAAAACAACCAATAAGATTTATAGGTCATATCGAAGAATATGTTCGAGAGTGATGACTAGCATTGTAGTGATGAAGAATACTTCTCACCCTGTATCTGACAAGGGGGGAATTGTTGATGGTCTACTACAAGTTTGAGTTCGATATGTCAAGCAAGCCTGAGTCAAAGATTAACATTGAGATTGAGCCACAACTTGTACTAGTTAGACCCAGAGTTGTGAGAATTTAGCTTTTGTTGATTGAGTTGATTAAGTTGTTTTTGAATGAGCACTTCCATATATGGAATTGTTCGAGGAACTACTATGATAGTTCTAGAGTTTGTGGTCACCTTAAAACTGCATTTTTTTGTTGTTCTGAGAACTGCTATGAATGTTCTAGAGTTGGTGTTGGTTGACACCTTGAGTTCTCCCATATTGGTTTTTGGTCATCCTTAAAAACCATTTCTTGAGAGACAGTTAGCTCTTGGTTGAGATGCATTTATTTCATTTTGAGCTCTCATTCTTGGACTTTGGTACATCCCTTCAGATTAAGGGGGGAATGTTAGACAACTAATCCTCGGGATTAAGCTTGGGTTAGTTTGAGTAGTTATTGGAGTCAAGAAGATGTGGAAACTAATTCAGCTATTTCCTATATTTATTAATATGTATACATTGTACATCATTGATTGAGATCATTTAATATACAATTCATTTGGTTTCCAATATCGCGTGTTTTACAATATTGTCATTCATTGGTTCACAATTTTCCAAAGCCACAAGTGGTTGATGATGTGCACATGAGGACAATATCGAGGACCCACGAGATTCACACTTCACATTAAATTCCATTTCACTTCATATTTATTTCATAAAATCAAAAATTTTCATAAAATTTGTGGCTCTTTGTAAATATTTTGTACATCGATGGATTTATTTTAAAATTGTATATATATATATATATATATATATATATATATATATATATATATTATATATATATATATATATATATATATATATATATATATATATATTATATATATATATAAAATATATATATATAATATATATATTAATATATATATATATATAATATATATATATATATCAATTGTAATATGAACCATTGTTATTTCATAAATATTTTCTTTAGAAAGAGGAAGATAGTTGCATAACTATTTTTAGAAATCATTTTTATTACTGATTAGAAACAATTAATTCTAGGCAGGAAAATAAAAGTCTGAAATAGTGACTCTGTCAGGGTTCGAAGTTTGAAATCCATGACAATGTGTGATGAAGACATCTCTCTCAAATTGAATAATAAATACTAGTTTAGATTCCAGTTTTTGGGGTAATTGCAAAATTGTTGTCTTCTTATGTTTCCTTCATTCATTAATGTCTTTCTTCCACTAGTATGAGTGTAATGAAGTTGTTGGTTGATTTCAATCAAATTTATGAATTTACTTGTAACTAATTGTACTCTTGTTTTTAGTTTGAATCCCTTAATAGGCATTCCACCATATCGGGCATTCACCCATTTGTCTTGCTCTTTTCACCATTTCCTCTATAGGGTCAAAAACTGAGATTCTTAAGTGCCACATTGATTAAACCTTGTCCTTCTTCATTTGTTTCTAATCATCTCTTGAAACCCTAAACCTTGCAACTCTCATCTATCTAGGTCAGTCTAGTTTTAAAGATAGGTTTCAGAATTAGATCACTCATTGTTGTGCTCATGGTCTATCCCTTTGGCCACATATTTAAAGTTTTTATCAATCTTTTAGATGTCATGGGCACTAACCTCCTACATTCAAAGGTTGTCTCCAGGGTTACAACAGGAACAATACCTTTGCATGGGAGGAAAAATATTAAGTAGAAGCAGGATCATTGGAAGATTCATGATATGGGAGGTACATGATTTTAGTGTCAACAAGGCCCAGTCAGATACTCAAGAGACAATTTCGTAGCCAATTGCAAGGTAAAGTTAGATACTTGGGAGTAGGTGCAAAGCTAGTTGTAGTGACATAGTAGATCATGAGAGATAAGTACACACAATTGCAGTGGTAGTAGCAGAATAGAGGCATCAATAGTGTGAGATCAAAGTAGCACAATGTAGTGTAGATTCATTCAACTATAGCATGTTGTAGGTGAATCAAAGTGTCGTGGTAGCATGATAGACAGTGATTGTTGGAGTATTTTCTTCACAAATATTTCCAGCTTCTTTATGGTAGAGAGAGATCTATTTGCAAAAGAAGTCTTGGAAAACATAACTAGGTTTGGTCTTCATTATTATCATTCTACTTTTGTCATTGTATATTTTATGTAAATGCAAAAAGAAGAAAAAATATATTTTTGAAGCATGGGTTTCATGCTCAAGTCAAATTATTATTTTATTTAAACATGTTCTTCATGCTCATTATTATTTGTATGTTTCAAAGTCAAAGGATTAGTTATAGCCTGGAAAAAGAATTTTTCAAATATATAAATTAGGTCAAAGTCACCTCTTGATGCCAAGTCGACCCTACCCAGGAAGAGACATCTAATTGAATCCCTCTAGAAAGTATAAATAGAGGAAGTGTTGAGCTCATTTAAGAGAAAGAAATTTTTAGGGTATGTTTTGAAATATCGCAAAGAGGGACAGCGAAGAAAGGACGTTCGAAGTCTGAAATTAACAAGTGTAAAAGAAGGGTTTTTCTTGAGCTCGGTTTTGTGGAAGTTCTATCATGATATCTTGTTGAAAGATTGTTCTTGATGCTATACATGTTTTTGATCTTTTGCTAGTGATGGATTTTCTATTTGACTTGGCATCTTGAGGATTGGTTTCTTGTCATGGTCAGGTCTTGTATATCTCACTTGGCTTTGATTTTATAAGAAGAGAATTCTTTTTGGATTTTCCCCCTTGTTGGTTTCTTGCCCTGGCTTGGAGCCTATATCTTGTGTTTTATGTTTCTTGTGATCTTCATGTTTTGTATGTATGGTAATTATTTGATGAACAAAAATCAAAATAAACATTAATAAGAAGCCAACACTATTCACAAGAAATTATCAAAGAATTGAAATCTACCCTAATATGTAATCAACTTGATTTCTCAACACGGTATCAGAGCTAAGTTTCGCAGTCTAAAGATCACACTCTATTGGCATTTTTGGTGAAGACTCCTCAGTTTTGTAGCACTCATTACTACATTCAAAAGAATGTCATCATCATTATATCTGAAGCTCGAAACATCCAAGATATCTAAAACTTATATTATTTGTTCACATATCCAAGCTCAAAGAAACATGTTTGATGCACTCAATCTAACATATTCACTCTTGGTCTAATATGTAGAGATGGATAGAAATTTCAAAACAATAACGTAAAAAGTATCTAGGTCTGAAATTATGGAATCCTGCTTTTGAAAGTTCAAGTTGTGATTCACAATGGTTTGAAGATCATCTATATTCAAGGAATTTGAGTTTTAAGGCTACAAGGTCGAAATTTTGGCTTATTTACACTTAAAAGGATTTGCATATCTAATTAAGGCATAATCCTATGTGAATAATCCATCCAAAGTTCTAGACTCTTTGTTTTAACATCCGATTTTTTGGAAAAGGATTGTGGTATAATAACTATAGTGATAATATCTATGACCAAACCACAACATGACATACAAGGATCCTAGCATATTATATTAAGACTGGCATGAACAATAAAGGTATGAATACTTATCTCAATGTCAAGTTAAGAGACAAGCACCCAAATCTCAATGTGACATTATATTGCATTCAAGGCCCTTTATGAAACTTCATGCAAAGTGACTCCACCTTTAAGGATCCTAATTCTGGTGGCATTATATCTCTATATGAATCTCATCCATATGGTTTGAATACTCTAGTCCAAATACCAGGGTATAAGGATAGAAGAGTAGAAGAGTTTGTGATTTGATCCAAGCTTAATCATTATAGTAACCCTAAACTGAGAAAATGAAGTGTAAGGAAATGAGATTGACAAGAAGTCATAATACAAAATCTGAAGTTGAAAGATTACTACAGAACCTCAACCTTAAAGGATCACATTTTCTGACACACTTTTGGATATGTGAAGTCTATGATATAATTCAAAGTAATTTTTTACAAGAGAAATAAAAAATACAAAGAATCAACTTCAAATTGATCTTTTTTTTCCCTCCAATAGTCAATAAGACCAAATTTTGCACTCATAATTATAAGTCAAGTCTACTATGCACTGAAGACTATGACATATCCTCTTATGATATTTGAATGTGAATATTAATTCAAACTTTTTGTATCCAATCCTTCTCCATAATTGTGGCACTACATATCGAAAACACTCAAAAAATATGGAAAAATGCATCCAAAGATTACTAAGAATACATTTAGGATCCCATCAAAGACTACTAAATGTTCTGAGAAGAAACTTTGAAGAAAAGAACTTGAAGGACATGATCGATGAATTGAGTTGTTATTTTGAGATGACCTCCTTACCAATTTTCAAAGTCCTATACATAAAGGAAGGACCTACCAATGAATTCAACCTATCAATGATGTTTTTCAAAGCAATAAGAATTTCTATGGTTCATAACTACAGCACTTGAAGCTTACCCTATTCAAAGAAATTTGATCTATGTCAAAATAAGATCTCTACAAGGAAGGAAAAGTGACATGCATACCTTGTTCTGTGGATAACATATTAGAATATCTCATATCTACATTTCTCTGAGGCTCATTATAATACACTATGGATCACTCACATTATAACTACAGTGGCATCGTTTGATTATATAAGCCAGTGGCATCACTGCTATATAGTTTGGATGGCATTGCATCATTTGAGGCTCATAAGATTATATAGTGGCTCACAATCACCTTAAGTGACTCACATTTTTTTAGAATCTTGCATCATCATATCTATCACAATGTGGTATTGCCCCTTGACTCATTGTTACAATGACTCATATTGTCTCTTGGCTTCTTTATATTCATATATCCTCCATATGGATCAAATTTCTTCCTTGTGGTTCATGAAGCTAATTTTCTACAACTTATACATACTTCTCTATGGCTTGTCATATGGCTCATGTGCCTTGCATCTATTTCACTTCAACTTGAAGGAATGATGGAGATCTACAAAATAGTGATGACAGTTACCAATGTTACATAATAGTGACTTTCCTAACAGTGTGAAATAGTAAACTAGTTACATTAACCTTGTTGGCATGACCTTGAAAGATGATAGTGACAATGATCTTGATATGGTATGACAATATTTGATGTGACAACATGACAGTGCCTTGAATATTTGACAGTGATCTATCCTAACTTGACTAACATAAGGTTAAATATGAATATGAAGAAGAAGGAGCAGTTTGATGTATACATTCAAGATGACAACTAGATGGCAAGAAATTATGACAGATGGAGGGAACTGTAAATATATTGATGAACATGATTGAAGACTTAGCAAAAAGTTTGGAAAATAAAAGATGATGAATAAGAAGTTGAAGATTTATTTTAGTTGATTGATTTATGATGAACACTTTAAAATTAATAGTGTTGATGATGATAGATTGAAAGAACTCTATTGCAATACGGAAATAGACAGAAATGTGGAACTCGGAGGGAGCAAGAAAATGAATCTAACATAAAGAACTTCACATCTTAGAGGCTATATTAATTGAATTATGATTTGTTTGGGATTTGGTTTGGCTCCCTAAAAAAGACTTATAGCAAAAGTATGTATAGAAGATAGAAAGATAGTAGTTGAATTAATGCCTATTGTTATTTAGTTTGATTCAATTTGAAAGAAAATGGATTCTGTGGATAGCATTAATGATGGCCTAGAAAGACATGAACTGATTTTGGAAAACTTATATAAATTATTGAAAAATATGAGGCAGAAATTTGTTATGAAGGATAGAAGGCATGTGCTAGAAGCTATGAGGAAGTTTGGCTCCTTGAAGTTGATAGATTAATCATTTGATGACAAAATTACATGATGATTGGCAAAGAAATGTTCAATTTCAATATGTTGTGATGTTGTTAGGAGCTGAGAAACCCTGTGATGAAGATAGAGTGTGAAATAACTTGGCTACGTAAAATGTTTAACATCCAAGAAGGTTGAATCTCAAGAATGATGTAATGTGAGAAAGGATCCATGCAACTACAACTATATCTCCACAGAAGAACAAGTAGTTGATGTATTGATGAAGTATGAGACCAGCTAAGGATTATGGTCATGTCTCACTGGTTTAGAGGGAATAAGGATCTCCTCCCTGGTTGAAAGGGGTTGATGATGGACATCGTATTCTCCATTTATCATGCACTAGGCCAGGACTAACAGTCGTAAGTATACTAAAGGAACTAGTAGGGTGAATGGAGGATTGGATAAGCATGTAGGACCAATACTCCTTGAGGATTTGGAATACAAGATAGGTGTAGTCTCATAGTCTGGTATTCTTTGAGGATAGTACAGGGTATCCAATATAAGAATAGTTGAAGAGGACCAATATTCTTTGAGGATTGAGAATACAAGATAAGAATATTCATGTAAGGACATACTTGGTGAACATCTAAATGGGTTATGTGACTTGAGAGGTGGTGGTGGTGGTGTCCAAATGTATTCCTCACAACATTCTACTCTAATATAGTGGAGAGTTAGAGCTTGTTAGTCAAGGCATTGTGATATTTCAATTTGACAATGTTGGTGATGATGTTGATTCTTGATGATGGCTTATCAATCCGACCCTTCTTATGTGAATATTTTAATTTGAAAGTATCCTTGTATTCGGTTGTGGAATTATGAATACCTACCAAGTTAAGAGGGAGTGTTGGAAAATGTAACTAGGTTGGGTCTTCATAATTATCAGTGTACTTGTGTCATTGTATATTTTATGTAAATACAAAAAAAAATGTTATTTTTCAAGCATGGATTTCATGCTCAAGTCAAATTTTTATTTTATTTAAGCATGTTCTTCATGATCATTACTTTTATGGGTCAAAGTCAAAGGCTTATTTATAGCCTAGAAAAATATTTTTTCAAATATGTAAATTGGTTCAAAGTTATCTCATGATGCCAAGTTGGCCCTGCCTAGGAAGATACATCTAATCAAACCCCTATGGACAATATAAATAGAGGAAGTGTTGAGCTCATTTAAGAGCAAGAAATTTGTATGATATGTCTTGAAATATCACAAAGAAGGATAGGAAAGAAAGGAGAGCCAAAGTCTAAAATTGACAAGTATAAAATAAGGGATTTTTATAGCTCAGATTTGTGGAAGTTTTGTCATGACATATCTATTGTTGAAAGATTGTTCATGATGTTATACATGTTGGTATTTTTCTGGTGATGGATTTGCTATTTGAAAAGAGGGATTGACTTGGCATATTAAGGATTGGAATCTTTTCATGGTCATGGGTCATGGATATCTCACTTTGATCTGATTCTATAAGAAGATATTTTTTCTAGGTTTTCCCCCTTATGGAGTTTTCGCCTTGGCTTGGAACCTATATCTTGTGTTCTTTGTTTCTTATTATATTCATCTTTTGTGCATTTGGTAATTGTTTGATGAAGAAAAAAATAATAAACGTTAATAATAAGCCAACAAAATTCACAAGAAATTATCAAAGAAGAGAAATCTACCCTAATATGCAATCAACCTAATTCTCAATAGGAAGTTTACAATCTCTTTAGTAGAGTGAGTTGACTGAAGTAGAGGGAGTTACTAGGGTGACGAGGAAGTTTTCTAGTTATGTTGATTTGCAGAGGAGAATCAGTTCCATGGTTGATGGTTTGGTTTCCATTAGAGGTAGCGTTATTTTCACAACAATGCGAGTTTGTCGAAGAATGTTGAAATGCAGTTGCAAACATTGATTAAGGGTCTCAAAGGGAGTTCAAATTAATTTGGAGGGGTAAATTAGCCTCTAGAAGGTCAAATCAACTAGCAAAAGCGAAGGAATGAATTTACTGAAGGTTTTCTAATTTATGGTTTGTATCGCAAATGTTAGACACAAGAAACATGGATCAATTCAGCTATAGCATGTTCCCACATATTAGCAAGTTGTTGATATACTCATGAAGGTCTTGGGTAAAGAAAAGGAGCAGATGGGAGTAGTCAATAACACCTTCCTCACTAAGAGGGAGTGTTAAGTTTATGTAGCAACAAATAGGTGTTCTAGTCTCTATGGTGTATAAGAGGCCAAGGGACATAAGATCTTCAAAACCCATAAAAGGTTTTGCAAGAAAAGCCTTAGAGACACCTAGATTAATTAATCTATTGATCCAGGTGGATATTAGTGGCCACCCACCTATTCCACCTATATGGTTATACCTCTAGTCAGTTTCATCAATTTCTTTGATTATAGCAGCATGTACTATTTTTAGCATTTTTTCGGCTTGAACTTCTGTAGTTGTTTTGACCTCCTAAATGGCGTTTTTTTCTAGGTTTGCAGAAGGCCCATAACTATAGGAAGAGGCATGCAGTGAATCATGTAGTACTCAGAGAGATCTTTCCAACGAGGTAGCATATGTCCCAAATGGAGATCATATGACCAAGTTACGACCCCGAGAAGTTGTTGCGCAACTAACATTAGTGAGGCCCACAAACCCTTGGATTCCATCTCCTAAGGTTAGAGTTTGGGTTGCTTAGGGTTTTCCCTTATTGTTCAATAACAAAAAGTCCCTTGAGCCTCATTGTGACACTGTTCAAAGGCATGTAACTGCCACATCTCTTCTCAAAGATAGGCTACCATCGCCCGAGTTAGTTTATTTCCATTTTGAATGTAAGCATATTTCAATTCTTTGATATTAATGAAATTAAGTTTTACTTTTGTTGCATCATAGTGTTTATGTCTATATCTATATTTGGTTGTGTTCCTATATAATTATGGATCATTGGTATCAGAGCAATCTACTCTTTCTCTATTTTTCTTTGCAAGTCCCCAATGAGGTCAGGCTATAAGGAGTTAGGACTCAAACTAGTTGAACATTTGTAAGGCCAACCTCGCAAACCCCGACGGCTTCCCATGGTGGAAGAAAAGAAAGACAAGGGAGAAAGAGATTCTTTCAAAATATTTCTCGAGGAATCCTCAACCGACAAACGAGCATGATGATGGATAACTTTGCCCAGATCCTTCAATGCCTACCCATAGGTGACACATCCTAATCCAACAACCACTCTAGAGGTGCCACTACCTGTAAGGTACAAGTCAACTTTGACACTACCATATTTGAAGGCCAGATATATGCAGACATTGTAGCTAGATGGTTAAATCTGTTGGAAGGATATTTTCGATTCATGTCCTTTCCAATCAGGAAAGGATTACTTTTGTGCTCCTCAAAGTCGCCCCTCGTGTCAAGAACTGGTGGGAAACCTACTATGAACAAAAGGACGAGAGTGAAGCATCATTGTTTTGAGGCACACCCACTTGGAATTCTTTCCAAGGTGCCATCAAGGAACAATATTACCCTATTGGTAGTTATGAAGATAAATATATAAAATGGACCACACTGCGACAGGGAAGGGACCAAGATGTGTTGGAGTTCACAAATATTTTTCATACCCTTCGCACGAAGTTGGGTATCAAGATTCTGAGTAGAATTTGGTACTCAAGTAACACGACTGTCTACACAAGTAAATCAAAGATGAGATGGATTTGTTTGACATCTCCTCACTTGGTACCACCTATTGATACAATCAATATTGAGCAAAAATTTAAGTAGAAGAAGCAAGGCTTTGGATCTATGAATCTGAAGAAAGGGAAAGACGCCCCCAAAACGCAAAATAAAGGACAAAGTAAAGGCGGGGCAACGCAGGACAATCCATTGAAGCTGCAAGCAAAGAACAACACCACAAATATAAAGAAGGGCACAGGGAAATGTTGTGAGTTTCATAAGAGCCTCACTCACAACAAAAGTGTGTTTCGAGCCAAGCAGTCACTGGTGGTCAATCTGAAAGCTTCCAAATTAGATGTATGTCCTAACTCCCAGTCAAAACCCAATAAGAGAAATGAAAAAGAGAAGCAGATTATTGATGTGGAGCCCAGTGCCATTTTTTCCACCACTAAGATCCAAAAGACTGAGCTTGAAGTTCGAGAGGAGGGGGAGTGGCTCTTTCACTCAAAGATGTGGGTGAAGGGTTCTCTACTGCAGTTCATTGTCAATAGTGGAAGCAAAAATAACCTCATTTCAACAAAGGTCATGAAGCATTTGGGACTACTAACAACACCACACCCACAGTCATACACCATTGGGTGGCTTCACCAAGGACAAGATCTTCTCATCAGCCAGCAGTGTCTCCTTCTCTACAACATCAAGCCCTTCACATATGAGGTATTGTGTGATGTTTCTCCTCTTGAAGTAGGTGATTTATTATTAGTTTGACCATACTTATGGAAGCGTCATGATGTATATGGGTCTTGGTCTCGCACTGCTATTATTATTTCTTTGGGAAATAAGTTATACAAGATACCATAGGTAGCACCACCTATTGTCATCTCTTTGATATTTGCAAATGAATGCAATATGATCATTTCTCAGACCATGAAATTTATCTTCCTTATGATTGGTTGTCAGGGAAAGAATAATATTGTTGCCACATCCATGACCTCTAGACATGGACCCTTTGCACGGCAATAACAGATGGACAAGGTCATGGAGGAGTATAGGGACATCTTCACCTCACCCATGGGGGTACCCCTACACTATTAGGTCAAGCACTCCATTGATATGACCCCAGGAATGCCTCTATGCAAAGGGTCAATCTATCAATGCTCTTTTCTGGAGAACAATGAAATCAAGAGGCAGATTTAGGAGTTGTTGCAGAAAGGGCACATCAGTGCAAATTCATCACCCTGTGGGAGCTTGATCATGTTGGTACAGAAGAAGAACGAGAATTGGAGACTCTACATTGACTATCGAGTGTTGAATAATATCACTGTTTAGAATAGGTATCTAATCCCACAAATTGATGACCTTTTGGACCAGCTCAAGGGGGCCAAACATTTCAATGAGATTTACATGAAGTTTGGTTATCGCCAGGTACTAATTGAACCCTATGATGTGTGGAAGACTACTTCAAATCCAAGAAGGTCCTTTTCAAATGGTTGTTCATGCCTTGCGGGTTGACGAATGCCCCTGCAACCTTCATGAGGTTAATGGAAGACATCTTGCGATCCTTAACCAACTCATTCGTGGTAGTGTATTTGGATGACATCTTGATCTTCATCTAGATTTGGGAAGAGCACCTCCACCATATTCGATATGTCCTCCAAACCCCGTGACAACACAAATTGTGTGCCAATTTGGAGAAATACACTTTTGATATGACCTAGGTTCAATATTTTGGGTACATCATTGATGAGCGAGGTTTGCATGTGGATCTAGCCAAGATACAAGTTATTCAGGATTGGTCAGCCCCAACCACTCTAATAGAGCTCCGCAACTTTCTAGTTCATGATAATTTCTACCGCAGGTTTGTGTTGGGCTTCTCTCATATCACTTGGCCTTTGAGTCAAGCCACCAAGGGTGGAGTGAAAGTAAAGTTATTTTGGTATGAATCCCAATAAAAGGAGTTTGTCAAGTTGAATCATTACCTATGCTCTACACTAGTGCTCACATTACCATACCTTCAGTGACCGTTTAAGATTCATACAGATACATCTGACTAGGATATTGGTGCAGTTCTTACTCAGCATGGGCATCTAGTGGAATATTACAGTGAGACACTTTCAGAAAAGTCTGAAAGTATCCCACCTATGACAAAGAGATGTATTCCATTGTGTAGGTCTTTCAGAAATGGAAGCATTACATTATGGGGAAGGAAATGGTCATCCACATAGACCACCGACCCTTGCAACTCATACAAACAAAAATGAAAGTTGTAGAACAATCACCATCAGAAATGATCCACAAACCTGCAACAATTCCATTTGAACATTAAGTATAAGAAGGAAAGCACCAATAACATTGGAGACTACCTCAGTCGACCGTCGGTTATGGTGCTAACCACTGTGCTTGACTCTTATGGACATGAGACTTTGGGGTGGACACATCTTTATAATAACAATCAAGAATTCGAAAACACATACCATATGCTTCTGGAAGGCAAGCAAGTTCCTGATTTTCACCTCGAGGGTGCACTATTATGCCACCTAGGAAATCCTCCTCTATGTCCAACACAGTTACAACCAAGATCTCCATAACTCAACTCACCACAACCTCTTTCGGGTGGGATTGGGATTCCAGCGACTATGTCCCATTGATGTGGCCATACCATTTGCAGCTGCTTGGGTGGATTTGGCTCATGTCAAGGCCAAAGTTGACAATGCTAATAGCTTCATTGAGCACATTCAGCACATCCACCAGCTGGTCCATGACATATTGGACAGATCCAATGTTATGTACAAGCAATGTCATGATCAGCATCGGGTGCTGCACAAGTTCTAGGTGGGTGACAAAGTTTGGTTACTATGAAAATTCCTAAACTAGAATCCTATTGTAATAACTAGTATTATTTCTCCTAATTGTTAATTAATTAACAATTTATCTACTGCAACAAATATCAAAATAAACACAGTGCAACCTTCACAAATAAAAATTGTGTGGAAAAATAAAATGTTGGAAGTTGATAAATGCTAGCACACACACATAAAATTAACAAAATTATTTTTGGACAAATGTCCCTGGAAAAACCCAATGCGGGAAAAATGGTGCAGTAGTTGAGGGTTTTATTATTATTCACCAGTGATAAATTATAAATACAACTGGATGTCGATATCTAGCAATCCTACATAGAAAAACACTAGAAAAAATCTAGTGAGGAATTTCCCCACCCCTCAGGTAAACCGTGACACTACTTTCCTTAGAAAACTTGGCCCTATGACCCTCTGCATCAGCCTCTACACTGCTCTGCGTAGGCTTCTTGACGTCAACCCCCTAACTGGTCTCTAATGAAGTCATTCTGCCCTCTGTTGGCTGCAAAATGCTTCTCTGGCACTCTAGGACTCCTTCCTGACCTCTGGAATTGAAGACGTCTTTCCCTCTTTGCAAATCGAACTTGCCTCTAGAATCTATTGTGTGGCCCCTGCGTCATCTTCTCTATGGCTCGTTTCCTTCTCTACAAATGCACTCACTAGATCTGGAATATTTCCTCTAGCCTCACTGTCTCTGCCCCTCACACACTACTTCGATCTCTAGCTCTCTCTGGCACTTGATTGTTGCTACTCTGGAAATCGAACTGCTTAAGCGTTTTCTCCATCACCACATTGATACCTTCTTATAATCCAATGTTGGAGCACCAATGACCAAGATTAAAACTTAATCAATGGCTAGGATCATCTATGGATCAATCTGTGTGAATTTCTAGATGATTCTCACCTTATCTAAATTATTACTAATTATTTAACCATATTCCTTAAGTTTAGACTTAGGAAATATTTTAAAAATCAGTTAGCAATCTAATTGAGACACTTCTAGGTGAAATTTCTATAAACAACTTATGGGTTTTGGAGATCTCATATATTCTAGCCTCTCCACCAAATTTTATGGCTAGAACACATCTGATGCTACAAAAACTAACACTCCCTCTTAGCAAGGAATGTGTACTATTGTTGCACACCCTGCCACAACACTTTGTCTCTGTATCATCTCTTGTCATGCTGTTGATGTCTGAATTCTACTTCCCACCAACTACTGCACAACTCTGATGTTGTATTTGTGATGCTGCTGACACTGCCATACTGTTGCCATCACTACACTCCCTCTCATCTATTGTTGCAGCAACTGCAACATCTACAACTTAAAATCATCCAAAATATTGAATCAATTGTGTTCAATATCATGCATCAGTCTCTTGAGTCTTTGACTGTTACCAACATCTGCACTACGATTGAAGAATTTGCATTGCTTCCAACTCTACATTGAGCCACCTACTTTGTTGTCAACACTACACTACGCTCCTCAGCATCTGACTGCCACTAGTCTACAACTGTCACTTTGGTACTGATTGCATCTACTGCCATTAATCCATCCTGCTACTGAATATTGTGGGCCCTCATAGCTAGGTAATGATCCAAGAGGTGGATTCCTCAAGGACCCTTGCCATTTGTAGCTCTCTGGGGCAACAACTCCAAATCACCCCACCTCACTCCTAGAGGTATATTATCAAACATAGCGAAGTCTTCCTCCAACCTTGAGGAAAGCCTATCGATCTCTGCCGAAGCTACCTACTGGTCCTGTTTCTCCTCCTTGTCCTTCTTCCTGAAAGGACATTGGGTAATGTAGTGGCCAAGCTCACCACACCTGAAGCACTTGACTTTTGACATGTCCTTCTTCTTTTTTCTCTACTCCCCTTGTCCCTGACTGGGACCCTTTGATGTGAGGGCCACATTCTCCTCCTCCTTCACCATCTTCGATCTGTTGTTGTTTCTCCCACTGATGGAGCTCTTTAATAGAGCTCGCCTCAATTTATCCTGTTGTAAATTGGCCCACATTCTATCCCCGTATGGTAGCCTATCTATGCCCAATATTCTTTGGACAAAAACCTGCCAATCCTCTGAGATGCTATTGAGTGTCGATTACCCTAGCTCCATGGATTGAGGCGTTTCCCCAACAACTAATAGTTGATCTCGGACCTCCTGAATTTTGGTAAGGTAGGGCTCTATGCCTTCCCCTGTCTACATCCATATGAGTCTCAGCTTCTCCTCTAGGTACATCTTTCGTTGCTTGGAAGTACCCTGGTATAACATGGAGAGAGCATCCCACATCTTTTTGGCGGTATCTTTTCCAGCTATATGTGATACAATATGATCCTGTACTCCAACCAGGATCAACCGCTTCACCTCTACCATTTCCTTCTTATATTCCTTCTATTGATCTGCATCTTAAGAAACTTCCACTACAACATCAATGTGGCTTTCAAGCCATATTCATCTAGAAGGAAGGACATCCTTTCCTTCCAGATGATGTAGTTGGGAGCTCCATCCAACCTATCCTGATCATGAAGCCCAGTAGTGGTCATTCCAATGAACAATTGAAAACTTCCTCTTTCCTTATACTCGGCCGACGCTCTACTACTCACACTCCCTTATGGAGTGAGAAGATATGGTCACAACTACTGTCGATCTGTAAGGAAAATCAAATTTCTTGACACTAGAAGTTCCTTGACAAAAATTTTCCCTCTGTGTGTGCTCTTCTCTCTTCCACCTCAATGCTGGTTTTGCTTCATCCTACTATTACAAAATCCTCTGTGTCCAGCTAGAGATATGCCCAACAAAAGTACTGAGCTACTCCCTATGCTTATGGAATCACTTGATCTATAAGGATTGAATTTTTCTACCCCTCACTTAGGAAAAAAAACCTACCACACTGCCCTTGGCAATTTTGGCTTGATGTCCTTGCTGAGCAGCGAAATTCCTTTCCTTCATTTATGAGCTCTCCAGCTGATCAACTACGCTTTGATACCATGTGAAAATTCCTACACTAGAATCTTATTGCAACAATTGGTATTATTTCTTCCAATTATTAATCAATTAACAATTTATCTGCTACAAAAAATATCAAAATAAACACAGTACAACCTTCACAAATAAAAATTCTATAGAAAAATAGAACATTAGAAGCTGAGAAATGCTAGCACACACACATAAAATTAACACAATTATTTGTGGACAAACATCCCTAGAAAAACCAAATGCGGTAAAATCAGTGCAACAGCTGAGGGTTTTATTATTATGCAACAGTGAGAAATTCTGAGTACAAATGGATGTCGATATATGGCAATCCTACAAAGAAAAATATTGGCAAAAATCTAGTGAGGAATTTCCTCACCCCACAAGGAAACCCCGACACAACATGCCTTCAGAAACTCAGCCCTCTAACCCTATATGATGCTCTATGTAATCTGCTCGACGTCAAGCCTTTGAATGGTATCTCATGAATTCGTTATGTCCTGTGCCGGATGGAAAAATGATTCTTCGACACTCTGGGTCTCCTTCCCGGCCTCTAGAACTAAAGACGTATTTCCCTCTCAACAAATCGAACTTGCATATAAAAGTTATTGCGCAACCCCTATGTCAGCATCTCTATGGCTCTTCTACCACTTTGCAAATGCACTCACTGGATCTGGAATACTTCCTCCAGCCTGACTGCCTCTGCCCCTCACACACTGCTCCAATCTCTAGCTCTCTCCAGCAACTGACTGATGCTAGCCAGGAAGTCGAACTACACAAGTGTTTCCCCATCACCACAATGATCTCTTCTTATAATCCATTGTTGGATCACCAACAGCCAAGATTAAAACTTAATCAATGGAATCATTTATGGATAGATATGTGTGAGTTTCTAGATGATTCTCACCTTATCTCAATTAATATTGATTAATTAACCATATTCCTTAAGTTTAGACTTAGGAAATATTTAAAAAATCGGTTAATAATCTAATTGAGATACTTCTACGTGAAATTTCTAGAAACAATTTATGGGTTTTGAAGATCTCATGTATTCTAACCTCTCCACCAATTTTCATAGCTAGAACACATCTGATGCTACAAAAACTAACAGTTACATCTGCAGAAGGAGCACCTTCCTCGACCCCACTGTAAGCTTCACCCAATCTCATATGGGTCATACACCATCACCAAGGTTGTAGGGGAAAATGCCTTTGAGCTCAGCATTCCACCATTCCTTGCCTTGCACCAAGTATTCAATGTGGACCTGTTGCGACCATACTTTCCCTCGTTGTTGGACACATTCGACATTGTTGAGCAGCTGACACCAACAGAGCTCAACCGCAACTGGATCAAACATGCCACAACGGACAGGATCATGGAGACACAGGGTTTACTATTTTTAGCAGTTTTTTCGGTCCTAAACTCCTAGAGTTGTTTTGACCCCCTAACGATTTTTTTTAGGTCCACAACAAGCCCATAGCACCCATGGAAAATATTGTAGTACTTAGAGAGATCTTTCCAATGAGGTATTGTACACACCAAACATAGATCATATGACCAAGTTACGACCCTGGGAAGTTGGTTGCCCAACTAACCCCAACAGGACCCACAAACTCATGGTGTTCCATCTCCTGGGTTAGGGTTTTGGTCGTTTAGGGTTTTCTCTTGTTGTTTAGTAATAAAAGGACCCTTGAGCCTCATTATAACACAGTTCAAAGGCATGTACCCGCCACATCTCTTATCATAGATAAAGCTACCATTGCATGAGCTAATTTATTTCCATTTTGTATGTAAACATATTTTAGTTCTTTGATATTAATGAAATGAAGTTTTATTTTTTGATGCATCACATTGTTTATGTCTATATATGTATTATGTTGCATTCCTGTATAAGTCTGGATCACCTATAATTAAATATTTCCTAAGTCTAACTTAGGAAAAGTGGTTAATTAAATTACATTAATTGAGGGAGGTTGACTTTGCTCTAGAGACTTCTTCAAAAGTTAATTTACGAAGTCATGATGATCATAGCCATCGATTAAGATGTGATCATGGTCGTTGGTTGCCTAACATAAGATTATTATAGTAAGGTCGATGATGATGGACACACTTGAGACATCATTTCTTAGTCAAGCAATTTGACTCAGCAAGGGTGCAATTGAAGTTAGGGAGACACCGATAGTGAGGGTTTGAACAAAAATCGGAGAGAATATTTCCAGTATTATCAGAGTCACAGAGAGGCCAAAATTATCTACAGAGAAGCCGCACAAATTCTCCAGTGCACAGATCTAGGCAACAAATCGTTTCCAGTTGCTAGAAACAGGTTCCAGAGGAAGAGCGAGTTGCCTAGTGGGAGTTTCAGGTAGGCAAAGTGGTTGTAGGATTAGCTTTCAAGTAGCAGCTCTAGTTCCAATTTAGCTAGTGCGCATTTCCAATTGCTAGTGCACAGAGTAGGAGGGAGTGTGAATTATTGGAGAAGACTGAGTTAGTTTTTACAAAGGAAATGATGAGTTTCCATATCAATTTGCCAGTTGAAATAGTGGAGAGAAATTTTCAAAGCTTTGCCAGTGTTAAGCAAGCAAGTCATTGTACTCTCTAGTTTGTTGAAGAATTAATAATAAAACCCAACCCTCATATATTGAACTAGTTTTCCGTTCATGTCTTCTCACAAATAATTATCCAAAAACATTAGTGTTAAAATTATTTTGTGTGCAATATTTTTTCAATACAGTGTTTCATATTCCACACCATTTCTATTTGTAAAAATTTGCAATAACAGACATTTGCAATAGTAGACATCGTTTTTCTTCAATTTTCCAAGAATTATTTGTCATAACCATAATAATATTGGACATTGTTGTACTTCGATTTTCCATGAATTACTTGTCATAATACGAGTATAGGATACAGTTTTAGATTAGGATATTGCTAGTGTACAGACCCTTGAGAGTATAAGATTCGTTTTCCTAGTGGAAGCAAATGCTCCATTGTAGTTTCTGAACTTTGCTCCCTCCCATGCAACTGAGAGGAAGTCAAAAATCGTAACCGACAGAGGGCAAGTATTAGATTCTCACCCTTGGTGGTCACCAAAGGTTCACCTGATAAATAAATTTGAATCTACATTGACAGAGACAAGGTCAGGAAACAACGTATGTATCATGAGAACCAAAGTCAAAATAAGATCTACACTCACATTTATTGAGAATCCTGAGCACCCTCTCAACTATCTAACACGTTCGATTATTTAACATCACAAATCAATTCATAACTCCTCGAAGGCCATGCAAGACTGGTTTAGCATGAATAAACAATCCCTAATATTAATCAAATATCACCACACGACCACACACGTTCACATGCGAAGCACAAACAGAAACGATGTATATACATCTGGGAAGTTGCCACCAAATATCAGATCTCATCACTGGAGAGTTTGAGTTTGAGTTCAGTGATATATGGCCGACCTCGAGCCGCCCGCCTTCCAAAAACCCAGTAAAAAACAAAACATACGCAACTTGGGTTTTGTCTCAACGACTTTACATTTATTGAGATGAGATGAGATGTCAGGGTGGTCAGGTCGCCCTGTTTTCCGCCGCTTCTCAGTCGTTTCTGCCTTCTCACTGTCCGACAATCGCGCCTCCCCATGCTTCCTCGGACCTCCTCCAACGGATTCCTTAATAAAAATACGATTACACCACCTAATGAGCCAGGCCAGCAACCATTCACACAATCTCCGCTCCCCCCTCCCTTGCATTCTTCACATGAAACAGAATATCTGATTCCCTATAAATGGGATATGCTTATTATAAATTCATGACACCCATTCTTCTAAATATTTTTTAAATTCAAATTATTCTTCTTCCAATTCTATGGCCATGCTGTTGTTGCTGCTATTATAATTATTATTTTGCAGTGTCAAAACCAATCATATCAGTTTTCAGGTCTATACTTCTGCTATTTAGGTAGACATTTCAAAACTAAAGGGCTCATCAAATTTGGTAGTTTTGATAATTTGGTTATTTATTCCAATTTCATGTCAATACAATTGGGCAACAAATAAGTGGGTTGCCAATGGGCATTAAATGAGTGGCGGCTGTATATGCCAACAGTTGGATAACTGGATTAGCTGTATATGCCAATAGTTGGATAACTGGCTTGCCAAACTCCAACGGTAAATATATACAACTCACTCATTTAATATCCATTGGCAGGCTACTTATTTTCAGCCATGCAATTGCTGCTATTATAATTATTTGTTTTTAAAATATCAAAACCTATCATGTCAATTTTCATGTCTATATCTTTATAATTATTTGTTTCTAAAATGTCAAAACCTATCAGTTTTCATATCTATATCTTTATAATTATTTGTTTTTAAAGTGTCAAAACTTATCATATCAGTTTTGATATCTATACTTTGTTATAAGTATAGAAATTTCAAAATTAAATAAATCATCAAATTTAATCATTTCAACTTTAGTATCCATTCCAACCACTTTTGCCAAGAAATAAAGTTTATGGGCAAAAAAAAAATTTAATCTCAATTAATAAACAAATTACTCCAAATCAAACAATCAATCATATAGGTTTTCATCTCTATATCTTTATTAAATAAATAATTAAAATATCAAAACCTCATATTTAAACCTTTGTTATCATGGTAGAAATTTCAAAATTAAATGGCTCATTAAACTTGATAGTTTCAACTTATGTATCCATTTCAGCCCCTTAATAAAAAAATTACTCCAAAACAAACAATCAATCATATAAGTTAGAGATATCTTTTGAAAAAATATTGAAATGTCAAAATCTATTATATTACTTTTCATATATATATATATCTTTGTTGTTAAGGTAGAAATTTCAGAACTAAATAGATAATCAAATTTGATAGTTTGAGCTTCAGCTTCCATGCCACTTTTGGCTAGAACAAAAAATTGATGAGCAATTTTTTTTTTAATTCCAATTAATAAACAAATGACTCCAAAACAAACAAATTATCCATCAAATTTCATCCTACCTATTATAAAAAATTACTAAAAAATTACTCTAGAACAAACAATTTCCCTGATACTATAAACAAATTATTTGGGAACAATCAATTGACTCATCAAATTTCATCTCAAATACTATTTTTTCCCAGCAAAGAAATCAGTCATCTTTTACCATTAAGGCAAGGGTGAAGTTGTTGGTACCAAGCCATCCGCAGCTATACTCACTAAAGAGTGTTTTTCTATCCAGACATCAAAAACTCATCATCTTACTAGAGGGATTTTGCCCTAGGTGGGGAGGATAATGTGCCCAACCACCTAAGATAACTCCAATTAACTCATCCTTAATACAAATTATTCCAAAACAAACAATTTATCCATTACATCCTAATATCCCTAATACAAACAAATTTTAATATATACATATTCTTGATATTTCAAAGTTATAAACAAATTTCCTTTTTTCAGAGTGAAAAATCTATATAGTATTATATTGAGTCAATATAAGAGTACTGAATACAGCATGTCAAAACTGACATCATTGTGTACATACAGAGCCAATAAGTCATCATCACAAAGGATATTAGGAACATAGCATATAGTCTGTCATCAAATATATGGAAGATAAAAAGCCTATAGAAGGTGTTGTAGAGATAAAACATATCCGGTGAGAAGATAATAAGCAAATAAGTGCAGATCAAAAGCCTGGAATAAAAAAATCCTGTATGTGGAATGTGCAGTCATCTACAGAAATCATCAAGGACCATACACCGAGTTCATGAGACAGTCCACTCTTTGACAAGTGATTCGCCTGTATATTATGGGAGCGGGGGATATGTGTGATGGGAAGCTATTTTAATAAATTCCAGAAGTACATTATCCATGCCAACCAGCCCGAAAGATGTGGATAATTGATGTGGCAAGCACCCTTGACGTGATGAATCATAATTTTTGAGTCCCCATATAAAGAGATGCTCTGTATCTCCAAATAAGAACAAAATGCAAGCATTCCAGCTAATGCCCTTGCCTCAGCCAGCTTGTTGGTACCTCATCCCCCGTTCCAGGATAAATGATATTGAACCTTGTCATCCATAATTATATGAGCCCCACAACCACAAATATTCCCCTGTTCGGCCCCATCAAAGAATGCCGCAAGAAATGAAAAGTGTGGGGCATACCCATCTTTCTTCCTAAAATTGTCTTTCTTGGGAAACTTGTCAGGCAGAACACCATGTGTAACAATGATATGGTGCAATGTAGACCTCAGAGGATCTTTAGATTCCTGAAAGATTTTTGCATTCCTCCACTTCCATAAGCACCATAAGGCAATGATGAACAAGGATCGCCACGATTTTTTTTGTGTTCACCACCATTGAAATGCTTCTTGTGCTGTAACAAAAACACTGTGAGAAAAACCAAAAAGCAGAGACAATTCATACCAGCTCTGCTGAGAGGATTCGCATTGGAAAAACATATGGAGATTTGTTTCCTCTGCAGCCTCACACATGGGGCACCAACATCTTCACCACAAGTTGTCCCATGACAAATTCTGGTTGTTGAAAACCAGCCAAGAGAACAAAATCATTTAGAGAGGACAGCTCGATTGTTGAAAACCAGCCAAGAGAACAAAATCATTTAGAGAGCACAGCCCAACTTCCATAATCTATTAGAAAAGATAGAACCTGTGATTTGGAACTTTAAATGAATCATATCCGTGTAAATGTCGCGAACTCCGATATTCTGAATAGTTGATTATTCATTTTACTTCCCAAAAAAATTTAACAAATGGCATAATCCCTGTATTCAGATAAAAACAGAAGCTGTAAAATAATACTATTTGTTACATAGGCATAGTGAAAATGCAATCTAAGACTACTGTAATATTCTGAATCGTTGATTATTCATTTTACTCCCCAAATTTTTTTAACAAAGGGCATAATCCCTGTATTCAGATAAAAACAGAAGCTGTAAAATAATACTATTTGTTACAGAGGCAGAGTGAAAATGAAATCTGAGACCACTCATATTCTGAACAGTTAATTATTCATTTTACTAAAAAAAAATTAACTAATGGCATAATCCCTATATTCTGATGATAACAAAAGCTGTCAAATGGCATAATCCCTATATTCTGATGATAACAGAAGCGGTCAAATAATACTATTGGTTATAGATGCAGACTGAAAATGAAATCTGAGGATTTGCGCTTCACATCCTTCCAAAAGTTCGCTGCCATTAAAAAATTCATTAGTAAGATAAAAATAACATTGTGAGATACCAAACCTGATAATGATGGTGAGATGATAGGAAATGATCTGTGTTGGGGTATTATTTTTAATCCATGGATCTTCTATTACGTGTACCATGTAATGGGATGAGTTCAGTAAAACATTAAAAAAATAAAAGCAGAGAGGATGAGAATTTAGTAAATCAATCAGGAAATGCTTAAAGAAATAATAATCTCATGCACCCAAATCATTAATCGACGCATAATTACCTAAGTGGGCTCCTGGATTATTATATTTCATAAAATAATGCTACTAATAGTAACTAGTTAATTACATTTGGCCTTCATGGCGAGAACCCATCACTGAAGAAATTGGGTGGGAGACAAATAAGGAATGAGAAATATTCCACACCAGCTTTGGCAGAGAGAATTTGTGGGCATCTAATAATACATATATAATCAGTACTCAAATTTAGTTTTTTTAGTTACAGTCAACACAACTATTCGTCTCAATTTTTTATTTTTTTCTGAGCAGAGACCTTTACAAATCTCTGAACAATCACAGCAATAAATTTTAAAAAAGGGGATGACCAGTCATATAGATAGTGCATGCGTGTGCAACCCTATTCCATGGGGTGATTGTAGGCGTTTGGTCGGAAGGAAGTCTGGGTGCATAATAATGGCAGGCGGCTGAATGGGGCCAGAGTTGCAGGGCGTAGTTGCCGACAAAGGGAAATATTAATGTAATTAATTGAAGAAAATAAACAGGATTGCAGGGTCATGAGGTTCCAAGTTCACCCATTCTGAAATAAATTAAATTACATTTGTTGCTGTACGTGGGGGCCGATTGGGACCCAATGAAAAGGCGTCAGAAAGAAAATATGGAAAGTTAAAAGCGAAGGATTTCGGCGGTTGGCCACGAGACAGTGGAAGGTTTAATACACCGTGGTCCGTCCCTCCTCTTTCCTCGTCTCGTTTCGTAGACACTCTGCCGTGCGTTCCGCGCAAATATTGGGTTCGTGCTTGAGCTTTTGCGGCGCTCTACGAACCTTATTCCTTTGAACGTATTGCGGCTACATATTTTGTTGGCCAAAACTCCCTCCTCAGGTACCTGCCGTTAATGAACTTTTATTTTAACAATTTATTTTTACAAGGAAAAAGATTTACAGTGGTAGTAACCAAAATAACATTTTCTACTTCAAATTTTTTTCTATGAAATTGAGTCTTAATTTAAATCTCACACAAACTAATTAATTTACATTTTGTAGATATGATTTATTTTATACACAATCTTATTAACAATAAAATAATAATAATTTAATTTTAATGTTTTTACTTAGTAAAATATCAATTTTATATGTGATATTTATTTGCTTTCAGGATGATGGAACCCCTTTAAAGAGCTATTTCACCATTTATTTTATAAAATAGTACATATCCAATTTCCTAAATTTGAACCTATACTTTCCATGGAGAAGACACATGTAATATTATGTCATTAGTTCATAAAAATTAGTCTAGCCATATAAGTTAAATTGTTAATGAAGGCCCATAGGATTAAGACACAAATTTTCAGGGTTGGAAGTTAACTAAGTGACTAAAAAATAATTTAATAAGATAATCACAAATACCAATTTATAAATGCAAGCAACTTAATAAATTTAATCACAACTTTTCATTAAGCGATGACAATGAAGAATGTTTTTTTATTATTAAAACTTCAATATTCATATAATATTTATGATAAAAAAAGTCCTAGGAGGAATGGGGTAACTTGGAAAGCACATGAAAATGTAAAGTAAATGTGAGCACATGGTCTCATGTTCAAATCCCTCGGTTGTCTAAGCCGTGACCACCTGCTAGGGACATGGTGGACTTACCTAGGAGTTATAGTGGTAGAGGTCAAAATCAACCCTGTGTCACAAGAGTACGAGCCCAACCCTGTTGTTAGTTCATATATATAAACTCTAAAATCTAGCACACTGTTTCCAATATAAAAACGTCTATTAACATAATTAAGAATATAATTTTCTGGATCTATTGAGTACATTCTACAACACATATATAGGTGTTACATGTAAACAACACAATAAAATAAAATAAAATTCAAAAAATATGAATAAATAGCTTAGATTTTTCTTAATCAAAGGTCTCTCAAATCCCTTGAAGCATAAATATCAAGTCTTTTACATCTTAAAAAAATATTCAACTTTGAGGCCTTTGATCCCTCTAAACACTTGATAAATCTAAAGTTAACATGAAACTAGGCTAGCAATATGCTTAAGTTATAATAAATATCTAATAAGAAGAAAGTTATGCATAGACAACTAACATAGATATCTATTGTTATTGGGAAAATTTACTCCAATTATTCATCATTTTGGAGGTGAAGATAGACGTCAAAGAACACACAAGGTAAAGTTATGTATTTGTTAGCGAAGTACTACTTCACATATGTTACTTGTGTACAAAGTTGTGTGCACCACATGGAATACAAACACCCTAATTTGTTCATAATAATGATCACACCAATTCTAAAATGTAATGTCATGCCCCAAATCGATATTCCTATTGTAGTTCCTTTAAACATGTGAGTTTTATTTAATGACCTTTATCCTCTTCCATAATTTTGAACAAAATTAAGCTCTATAGTCTTATATTCAACTTTTAACCTTTATTCATATTTAAATAGTAGAATTGCAAATTTAAATGTCAAAAATCATAATAACATAACTCCTTTACAATAGTTCAAAAACAACATCATTCTTTTCAATCTCCTAGTTGAATATCAGACTTAACATTTTCATTTTTTTTTCTTTCTTAATTTAATTTAACTAACAAATTACAAATTTCTACCAATATTAATCACATACATCATTTAAAATAAACGAAAAATAAACTAATTTCTTTTCTTTCTCTAAATTACATGATCCATACTTACACTTTCAACTTTTTCTTTTTAAAGGAGTAATCAATTCTTCCCCTGAAAAAGAAAAAGTAATTTAAGTAAACTACCTAACAAAGAAAATGATGGTTTGTTAATTATGATTGCATCCATACCAATGCTATTCTCATCAAAGAAGAAAAACAAGGTCCTTCAAAGAGATTAACATTTCAAATGTTTTTACATCGTTTGTAGTCCTATATGATTTATCATAGAATCCTTCCACATTCAAATAATTAAATTTACTGTTATTGCACTTTTTAACTTAAAATTTGATTGATTTATGGTTACTTTCAAAACACACTGACAATAAAACCTGAAAAGCAATATAATAACCGCCTCCAACTATGATTATGATGTTTCAGTAAGGTCGAATTATCATATTATTACATAGAACTACACTCAAGTGTAGCCAACTCAAAATCAAAGCAGATCCCAAGCATTTACATCATAATGTCATTTTTTTTTGTTTTTCACTTACTGTTTACCATCGGTGGGCCTCCATGGGTTACACGAGTTCCAATTATGCAAAAATGTTAATACCTTTCAAAGTCTTTACAAAACATCTAATCCCTACCACTGTGAAATTGTTTTTCCCTTAGCCCACCAACCCACAATTTCAAAAGTTCATGATGGGGTCATTTTCCCCTTATTGACCACAATTACAACTTGGTCATGGAACCGACATGCTAAACATTCCCATGTGAAAATGTGGAGAATCTACCCACTTTCTAATGCAAAGTTCACATGGGGTTCTCCTTAATCCATGTAAAATTGAATCAATGTACTTCTATCTAACAAAGTTAACCTTTTTCCACACAAACACGTGTAGCTATTCCAAAAAAACTTGGTTAGTCTTTTCTAATGATTTAAGACACCTACCATACAACTTTGCTAAGTAGGTATTTTATAATGAGTGTTTAATTACTTTATCACCACTTTTGACTAACGTATTTAGACTTTAGACTTCGAAATTGCTGCATATAGAAAAGCAACCTCTCATTTTTTGTATAGTTTTCATGTATAACCTTCCAATGAAGAAATATAGAAGGTAATCACATTAAAAAAAACCCAAGCATGTGTACTAGTCGAAGTACGATTCCTCTTAATGATATATTTAAAATTGTGTTGTGGACTTTTTTATGTAATTTTCTCAATGATTTGATAATATAATATGTGCCATTTTCAAAGCTTTTTTATATATTCCTTTCTTACCTTTATGCTTTGATATTCCAAAACATTTCAATAAGAAATTTATATAAAACTAAAAAGTGTATATATTATTCAATTGTATGGTTTACATGTGAACTATAAACTAATGTATCCATGTTCATGTTGTTGTTAATAAATGCCATGACAACTTTTTAATGTCACTTCATGACATTTAATATAAAATGCCATGACAACTTTTTAAGGTCACTTCATGACATATAATATGCTTCATTTGTTTTCGCAACAATTATCATAACTTGTCTTAGGCTTGTGGACTAATATGAAGATAACCCAAATCACTTATTTTAAAAATAATGGCTTCTCTCTTAAATAGTAAATATATAGGTGTCTAAGTGATTGTTAGTAGGATATGGATTTTGGTTATATATATATATATATATATGATTTTAAATAATTTATTTATAAAAATAAATTATTATATTTAATAATTATTTGAATTAATTTTGAAAAGCTAAGAGATAGGTGATCTTTTTAGATGTATTAGTTTACATTTTAAGATTAGTTGCAACATGAAATTGTGGTCATTGATAGTTTGCAAATGAGATTTATGGGTGATTAAGGATATGTATAGGAAGGTTGTAATGATATATATATGTCGTTAGAGGAATTTAAAAGGAGGTTAAGAAATTGGTGTTGCATACCCAAGCATATTTCATCATGTGCTGAAACCATTTCTCAAGGAATGCAACACAAATTCTATTCAAACATATATACACATAGTAGCTTTGAAGAGTCTCTATTTGTGTTTGTGATGTTCTTTCCCTAGTTATCAAATTTTGCATACGTAGAGTAACTCATTTGATCTTATTAGCACATATTGCTAAGTTATTACCCATAATCATTAAACTTCTCCATTTGAATAGAGAAAACACATGAATTTACACACTTGGGTTGAGCATACAAGAAGGTGAATGCAACTCAAACACAAATGGATAACTTTCAAACCTAGTGTAAAAATAGAAAATCCCATTACATAAACAAATCGTATGACATAAAGATTATAAGGAACTCACCTTAAGAATGAAATTGAGCATGGGGAAATAACTACCAATAGAGCATTTAACATGATCCTAACCATAAGAATTCAACACAAATTTGTCTCAAGAGATGGTACTATGAGATAGTATGAGTAAGGTTATTTATATGATTACTCATGGATCTAGATGAGTAATTGAGTAATATGAAACTTACCCAAATGAAACCCCTCTCACAAATTCTTTTGATAGTATGAGTTATAAGAAGAAACCTCTACTATATATTACAATAATATGGATAACTCTCTAATATCCATCACTGCTAATATAAGAAAACCTCTACAAATATTTTTATTGGTATACGTACACTATGTACCAAACTAGAAATTGGCACATGAAATATCCTATTAGGATATAAGCCAATATGGGTTTTGTACTCCATAATTTTCTCAATTCTATCTCCTTTATAGTCTAGAATGGTTTAATTCCATAATGTACTAGCTTAGCCGGAGATATCCACAAATCAATAGGATTTTCTATTATTTCTCTTTATCTCCCTTGCCTAGCATGAGTTTTGCATATGTGAAAATGAGCTTAATAATCCATGGTAGAAACTAATAAGCCAATTAAACCCACAAATATTTTAAGGTGTGGATAAGAATTTATATGCATAGGAGTGATGTATCCAAATATTCTGAAGGCTCCACTATCATTACTCATTCCACCTCTTACTAATTACAAGGAATAAGTTAAGTGAGTTTTGCTTGTCATATCATAACTCCCCTCTCACTACACTATGATTGAAGACATCTTTCTATATTTTATATTACTTAATAATTTGAATTACATATGATTCATATCTCCTTAACTTATGAAAGAAAAAAATATTTCTAGGAATGAGTAACATTTCCTCTAGCAAGGCCTTGGCCTTGAGCTCCTACTAAAAACATAATATAATTACATAAATTTTTAAGTATGTTATTTACATCATCAAGTGAATCCATTTACAAAGCCCATGGAATAGTAGGAAAAGTATTAACATAATTTTTACATCATATTCCATGTATAATATTTGGGCTACCAAAATGCAATGCTTTTTTTTATAGAAATAGTTCACCCTATCCTCCTCCACTTTAATGAAGAATGAGGAGGATAGTATCTTGGCAACACCATTTTACATATTTCTCCCCTTTGTGACATCTCTATTTTGACCCCCTATTTAAATTGTAATTATTATGTTTGATATTGAATTTTGCTTTGGCCTGAATATTTGGTTACTATGCTAAGTTGAACTAATAAATCAAAGGCAATGTATATATATCTTATTTTAATTAATGAAATTATCTAGTAGTTGAGTAAGACATGAGCCCCTACAAGGACCTTGATACATGAGTAATTAAAGATAAGGGGTCTAAGGAAATGCAATATGCCTAGTTATCTAAGTCTCCTTCCCAACTTGTCGTTCATTTCATCTCTACTCATTTTTGGTGTTATTATGAGCCTAACATATGGTTCAAAGAAAATATGAGCAAGTGAATGTAACCTTTCCTAAATTTATGCAAATTTTCTCCTATATTACTGGAAAATTGTTTTGTACATTTCTAAAACTAAATGTGTTGGGATTTGTATTGTTATTCATGTTTTAACTCATGCAAAGAAACAAGGGATTATTCAAATGGAAAAAGGGAAAGCTCCAAAAGTTAGTAAGTTTGAATCAAGGCCCCGAATTTGTGAAGAGAAACTCCTAAACTTTTAGAAGTATGAGGAATGTGATTTAGTGAAAACTTAGGCACACAAGAGAAGTACAATGGAGAGGAGTAGCCAAGTGATAGTATAACAGTGAAGAGTAGCACTCTCATGTTGTGCAAGCCAAAAGAGGAGTGCCTACAGTTCATGGAGAACCTACACTTAGCAAGGAAGGAATCCCTACTAAATATATACCTAAAAGATAGTTTTTCATTTGAAAATAAGATTTATGTGTTGGTGAATTCACCTAGTGGTATCATGGTTTGGCTAGGAGGTGGCCAGTTGTAGATAGATTAAGTGCTTGACTCTTTATTACAAGTTCGTAACTATTACAGTTAGTGTAATATTATGAAAATGTCTCTTTCTCCCTACAATCCTTTAATAAATAAATTGTCACGGACTGAGGATTTTTCTTGGAAGGAACTTTTTGGTTAAATTCCATGGGAAAAACTCTTGACATGATAAATTGTACGAGATTTGTATGTGTACTTTATGACCTTCATTATTGAATTCATATATGTATCTATGAGGTTGTTGTCCAAGGATTTTTGCTAGTTTGAATGAGTATGTTTGATGATGGTTTTACTTATGGTGTACACACACATCTGTGTAAGCATACAGATATAAAAGGCTAGGTCTTTCCTTGATAAAAGATTAAATGTATACTATGTGGTGAGATACTTGTAACCCTTTGAGTGAGAAGGAAAATCTGTAATTTTAATTGAAGTGAAATTGTTAAGGACTTATATAATGCTTAAGATGAAAACTTTGGGATATTGATATCCCTAGCATTCTAGCCCAATATTGGAAGGATGCATTTATATTTATTGAGGCTCAAAATCCTTTGATGCATAGACATCCTTCTTGAGAATCCATTAAAGAAACCTATCCTCTTACAAATACATCTGATTAACTTTAAGTTTAAGGCTTTAAAGTATTTTGATTCCTTGTAGAAGTCAAGGGAAGCATTAAAGAACTACATTTCCAACGTGGAGAACACTTTACAAAAATTTGGAAGAGTTTTGAAATATGTTTAAAGAAAAATTGGCAAAATTTCGGTGTATCATATGAAGTTATTTTTCATGTGATACAACATGTATTATCATGTGAAGTTATTTTTCATGTGATATAGCTTGTATTGCATGAAACAACTTAAACCCTGAGACTTGGTGTGGATTTTGAGATTATCGTGCACAAGGAAATGTTATGTTGGTGTCATGTATTGCACCAAAAATATGGTAGTATGATACATCACACTAATAGAAAAGTTTTGGGCACATGAAATCAGAACTTTCATAGGATTGGAATATCACAAGAAAAATTGTTTCAATTGTAATAAACATAATGCATGCTAAATATTGTTCAATTGTGATACCTATAACATAGGTCAAAGATTTTTTTTTGGTTGTGATATTTATATCACATGCCAAATATTTTTCAGTTGCAGTACATAAAACACAAGTAAAATACTTTTTTGGTTGCAAAACATATATCACATGCTAAATATTTTTCAGTTGTGATACATATAACACATGCCAAATATTTTTTAGTTGTGATACATATATCACATGCCAAATATTTTTCAGTTGTGATACATATATCAGATGCCAAATTTATTTCAATGCATTACTTATATCACATACCAAGATTGGTTTCAAATGTAACATGTGATAGAGTGATAGATAAGTAAGGGAACTTGTCACAAAAGAGAAAATGTTCTCAAATGAAACATGTTCCCTCAGACATATTTTGAATGCAATATGAAGGATTTCCATTGCGTGATAAGCCTAAAGAAAAAATAAATTGCCTCAACAAGTGAAAAATCCAAAGGGTGACCTTATAAGACCAGATGAGGAATTGTATAAATACCACATAGGTAATATTGACATGTCTTATGTACAAAGATTTATGTGGTAAGAGAGGGAAATATCTTTAAGAAACCTTTAGAGGGACACAAGTTCATGCTCAAAGACAATTGTTGGAAACCTCTTGATGAGCATAATGCCTTTGTGAGCTTATAAATTTCTCTAGAAGCATGCCTTGAGAGGGAAATTTAGAAATACCCCCCTCGCTAGAAGCACTTAAGGGGTTTAATATGTTACACCCTCCTCCCTAGTTTTCTAGATAGAAGATGGTATTAATTCCCCACAATAATAGAGGCTAGTGACCTTAACGAACATGACACCAAAATGGGGTATTACACCTTAATTATGATACATGTATTAAAGTAGATAAGAGATAAATAGATTCATTACATGTTATGAAGTTAGAAATATTGGCATGTATATAAAATGTAAATTAAATGGAGCATTTATGCAATATGAAAACATAGACATGAAAATGAGAACACAATAACATCCAAAGTACACACATATATGGTTAGGACAAAAAATTATCCTTCATTATTTTAATCAAGTAAATATTAGCTTAAATAATAATAAAAGACATTATTATAACAAGAGCATGTCATTTGTACATATAGATTAGATGTATTTATACATAAATATGGTTGAAAGTATCCTCTTTTTCCATTGAAAAATTCAGAGGATTCTTCCCCACATTCATGAATGGGATCCATAGCAAACTTCTTAACATAGACTAGTGTGCCTCACCTAGGGGAATTCGGATGGAGAACCTGCCTCATGGACCTAGCTAAATTTCCAACAACATGAGTGATAATTTATTGATATAACCCAGTGGGTTAGTTGTAACCATCTTATTCGTTCTATCTATCTAGAATTGGTAGAACTCCTTAAAATATGGGAACTTCCATCAATTCAAGTAGATTGTACAATATTTAAGATGATAAAAATATAAGGAACTTTTTTTTCCTAAGTACTTAAGATGGATCTATCATTCAAATTCACTTGCAAATGTTGGCCTCCATCCCATCATCCTTCCTTCTTTAATGTCAATCAAGTGATCAAGTCAACATATCCAACTTTGATAGCTAGTGACATAGATGCAATAGGCCATAATTTTATCGTATTCAAGTCATTAGATAGGTCTTCTTTTATTGGCCATGGGTTGATGGACCCTTGTGGAGTATTTTGACTATTTAAAATTTAACTCTCGCACCATTTGCAATTCATTTGGTAATCATCTCTTTGTTGTTGCATTTCACTAGCCATACTTTTATATACTTCCACATCTCTCTAATGAAATAATATTGAGCTGTTATGTGATAAAACTGGGAAAAATAATTTGTATCTTCCTTGTATGATTAAATTGATTATTGCAATGCAATGGGCATTCTAATATTGAAAATTATATCCCTGCAAAATTATTGAATGCAAACTACCTCTTTACATGTTTATATTGTTTCCATGTATTATGTTTCGGTGCTTAATAGTTATATAATGCATTTCTTTTTGACAACTCCAATTTATATACCTATTACTCATGTTTATGACAACTGAATGGTGGATATTTGGTATTGTCATCACCAACCCAATATATATCATTCTATCCAAGTGGCTTTACTTGTTGGCAATGATTTCCATAACAAATATCACATTCATTTTTAATTTTTAAATACACGAAAATTGTTTCACAATCGTATGTAGACCTATTACATATATCTATGTTTATATGATAGATCTTTTTTTATATCTTCTCAGTGACAGTCTCAAGGATCTATATTTTTCCTTAACTCTTGAACTTGAAACACAACTAGGTCTATCTAGAATATAATTATAGGAAACTACATACAAAAGAGAACAAGATGAAATACATGAAAGATGCCCTTGTATTATGAAAATAGAAGAAGGAAACTAATGTTCACTTGCCTCTTGATATGGGGATACCTTTCATTAAACAAAGTTCCAGACAAAACAACACAAAACAAGCATTCCATAACCTCTTATCTCTTTATATATATATTTTCAATAGTAAAACCATAATCATTTGTGCTCCCATCACTAATGGGTACCAACTACCTACTAGGCCTTATAAAGTGGACCCTTTTACAATAATAACTATCCACTACTATCTATGTGTCCTTATTCAAATGGCCAATTAAAACAAATGGCTAACTCTTAGTTAGCTTAAAATATGGAGGTTAAGCTAGGACCTAACATACCGTCTCCCTTAAAAAGAAACATTGTCCTCAAGGATAAAGATGAGGAAATTACATCAAATTGTAGCTATTTCCCAAGTGGCATCTTCAAGTTGCATATCCTTCCATTGGATCAACACTTCACAAATTGTGCATTGGCATAATTTATGTTTTATAGTATCCTTCTTTCATCTAGAGCCAAATGGAGCCTTATTCATCAAGTCATGGTATGCTTGTTTTCACCTTGCACTTCAATCCCATGACCTTCTTTAGGAAATCCAGATGGAATATTTGATGAATCTTGGAGTGGGTGGGAACAACAAACTTATAAGCCACTAATATAATGTGCTGGATGTTATCATATGGTACATAAAGCTTTGGTTTTAAGTTCTAGGGTATTTTTCCTTTCATTGATGTTTATTTATGAGATTGAATGAGAAGAAACATATTATTCCCTACTACAAAAAATCAAAGAAATGTTGGTTAGCTTGTTGCTTCATTCTATTTTGAGATATAACTAAATTGTCCTCCATTGGTTAATGAATGGATTCTTTGATATGGAGTTTTTTATTCATTGCCTAAAACTTGGAGGTGACTAGTAAATAGGAAGTCACTAACAAATGGTTTTTTCCATAGATAACTTCACATGGGTTCATTCTAGTAACTCCATGATAAGGGATATTGTATCAACATTTTGTAAGGGGAAGACACTTTGCACATTGGTGTGGTTTTTCAGAAGTAAATCATCATAAATAGGTTTCTAAGCACTTGTTTACCACTTCATTTTTACCATTTATTTGGTGGTGATATGCATTGCTCATGTTCAAATGGGTACCCTAAATTTTAAACAATGCCTACCAAAATTTGCTAGTGGAGTTAGGGCCTTGATTTGAGGCAATGGAAGTGGGAATTCCATGTAACTTAAGCATTTTATCCATAAATACTTGGGAAGCTAAAGAGTGGTCAAATGGATGTGGTAAAAAATGAACATATTTGAAAAGAAGGTTGACTACCACCATGATCATTGATTCATTTCCTTACCTTGGAAGTACCATTATAAAATCCATCAACATATCAATTCATATATTTGTTAGGATTGGTAGTCATTGCAATGCCCCTAAAATATTTACTATATCTCCCATGTTTCTATAGCAAGTGCCATAAGTTGTCAAAAATCCTATATGGTTAGTTTCACGCTTTCCGAGGAGAAAAATAACATAATTTGTGTATGTGTTTTATGAAATCTAGAGTGACTTGTTCTAGGAGATGAATGAAATTACTCTAAAAAAATAAGGTAGGATTCTTTACGATAACAATGCAACCCTTTATATCTCAATGTTTCTCACTACCATGTATACCTTTAGGAGGGTTGGAATCTTCTTGAAGCCTTCAAATGAGTTGAATGATAGTGTCATTTTCAAGCCATTGTTGGTTGGTTGAACCAACCTAGAATAGGTAAAGATAAGGAAAAATGGGATCCATCCTCCTCAAATTGCCAATATTCTATACATAATCTCATAATCATAACTAGCATATTGGTGACCCACTTATTTTTTTCTGGTGATGATAACCTTTGTTTGAGAAACTACTTCAGACTATCATGGCCAATCTTGCTCTAGAAATGTTTTCCTATTATATATGGATGTCAAATCCCCAATGCATGAAGAATTACCATCATCTCTTTCTAATATGTGGATTTACCCAAATTGTGGTTACATAATTGATCATTGGTGAATGCCAAGGAGCACTTTCTTGTATCAAAACTATGTCAAGACCTCTACTTGAGGCAACATGTTTGATGGAAAAATTCTTAGTGAAATATGGCACTACTAATACTGAAGTAGTGCACATGGCATCGTCTAAAGTTGAGAATTATTGCTTAGTTGCTTCACTCCATACAAAAGCATTCTTTTTCAGCAAGGATGTTAGGGGAGCATCAAATTTTCCATAATTTTTAATGAACTTATTGTAGTACCTAGTAAGTCCTAAGAACCCATGGAGGCTCTTCAATGTCTTGGGTGAGGGACACTTTTGTATATCCCCAAATTTATTGGGATCTACATGTCCACCATCCTTACTAGTAATATTCCCTAAGTATTCAACCTTTAAAGCCCCAAAAGATAATTTAAAACATTTTAGGAATAGTTGGTGGTCCTTCCTAAGTTTCAAGTCTCTACCAACATGCTCTATGGGAGAATACTAGGTTTGTTGTAAATCAAGATATCATCAAAGAATGGTAACACAAAACAATGTAGAAAGAGTTAAAATTTTTCTTTTTTATGTTATAGAAGGTGGATGGACATTGCAAAGACCGAAGGTTATAATTCAAAATTCATAATGTTCCTCAAGTGTGTGGAATGTTATCTTCAAGATGCCCACCTCTTTCTTTCGTATTTGGTGGTAGCTAAAACACAAGTCAAGTTTGGTGAAAAACTTGGCTCCATGAAGTTAATCCAAGAGATGGGGAGTTTGTCTTTGATAGTTAATAAATTAAGGGCCTAAAGATTAGGACACATGTTCCAATTACCCTTGTACCTTAATACTATGATCATTGGTGATGAGTAGGGACTAGTGCTGAGATGTATGAATCCAACCTTAGATAGTTCTTCAATGATGTTTTTCTTATTTGATTATTCTCTCAAGTGGGCGACTAGAAGGGCACACATTAGGGGATAGACTATAAGGATAGACATTGAGTGATAGAATACCAAATATTAGTGGAATACCATTGTTATGATACCTTCATGATGGTGGCAGCCCTTGAGGTATTTTAAATACCTACTGATGTTTAGAAAGGACCAACTAGAAATCATGATGTATCTCTCTTGTGGGGAAGTGACCACTATTTGTATCACACTAAATTATTCAATAATTCCAAAGTGGCATTTCTTTAATAATATTTTCTAAAGCCATTCATGAGCAACATAAGTTATTGTAATGTTCCTATTTCTAGTGTTCCGTATGGCATGGATAGGATGGACTTTCAGATTTGGGGGTAGACAGGTCACAGGTGCAGGTTGGCGTCCTTAGTGGGCCTAGGGGGTTTTGGAGGGGTTTTTAGGAATTTTTATGAGGCTTGATGACATTAGCTCAGTACATTCCATCATCTGCATAGTTCTCTTTTCGTTCTATTACATTCCAAAAACTTATAAAAAAACAGAGTTATTAATGGGCCTGACTCAATTAATTATGCTTAAGGTGGCATTTCGGGGGGAATACTTGGCAAAACACCTTTGTGTAATAGCTCGTTGGAACCAGAACGAGAAGATCTATGGGACAAGATGGTTAGAAGTTATTTTTAGTGACCTGAGTAGGCATGGTGGCCAATTTACCCTTTTCCCACATTAAAAAGAATATTTTAATTGAAATAAAAGAGGTAAAAGTGCTCCATGATTAAAATAATAATAAAATACGAGGTTCTAGAGGGGTCCATCGGATTTATAAACGAGGAGGAAGAGGCCATTAGAGGACGTCTTGGATTTGACATTTCTTCTTGTATGAGAGGTTGAGAATCTGATTCTCTACTTCATTAGTAGCCCCAAGATGGAAACCCTTGGATATGTTGTTGAGTGTTGGATGAATACCCAACTCTCTTTGAGGAGACTTCATCAAGGAGTTTCATAGTGCTTCAACGATATCGGAGTGAGGATCATTCAGGTCCTTAATTGGTGCTTCATTAGTTGATTCAGTGGAAAATTTTGTTGAAGGGAGAGTGTAGTATTTGTGGAGTTTTGAGAGATCAGGATCAACATATTAGCAAAATATTTGGAGGTCCAATCAACTATCATCTTTCCTATTTTGTCTCAAATATTTCAAGTTGTACTCTGCATGCTATATTTTAATAAATTAAGCTGGGGTAATTTCTTATCCTACATTTTTTTATGTTATTTGAGTTTCTGAGTTTACATATGCAAATTGTCAATGTATTTGTCATGCTTCTATAATTTTTGGGTTGTTTTTTACTGGTGCATTTTGGGGCAATTTCGTGGGATTATGGTGAAAATGATGACATAAAATTTTATAAAGAAAATTTTCAGGGAAATACCACGAAATTCCCAAAAGGGATATTACAATGGTTTCAGCACTGGATTTTCCAACCAACCTGAGGGTTTAATTTCATATTGTTGGAGGAGCCAACACCATCAATGTTACAAGGAAAATTGTCCTAAGCACTACTACTCTACCAATTTTCTGCAAAAAAATGTTAATGAAACTTCATTGATTTTGTCGACTGCTTAATAATCCTTCGACCAATTTGAAGATTCAAATTATAAGGGCCATCAAATTATATCAAATTCAAGTACAAACCGTCAAAATCATTAGAAGGCTGACTATATTCGTATCAAATAACTATTGTGTTGATATCATATAAAATGGCCTACTGAATTGGTGGCTATATGTGGGAGTCTAAGGGTACAACGAAGTGTCTCTCTGGTTTGTGTGGCAAAAATTCCATGCCAAGGGACCAAATTTGATATCGCACCGAATCAACCCACGTGAATAGGATGTCGAGCGTCTGCAAAATCGATCTCAATGGAGCAATCTGGATGTGGAGTAAGCGTGGACAATGTTGACTTAAAGCCGTGGAAGTGGATGAGTTGAAAAACTTGTTGGATGGACACAACGCGGATTATAGAGATCCTGAAAATGATCTTTCTTCATCTCGATCAAAATTTCAATGCAGGAACTCTATGAGTGGGCCAGGGAAACCATTCAGGGTAGCCAACTTATGGAAACATGATTACCACTAAGGATTGAAGACGAGGCAGGAGAAATTGGGCCCTGTTATACCTTAATTGTTCAAATACGACTGATTTTGGAGGACGAACCACCATTGCAATCGTGTATGTGGTGCGAATGTAATCCTTATCGAGCCCGAAATTTATAACATGTGTATGGATCAATTTTGTTAGTTTGAGGTTGTGCACCAAATTTTATGGTTGAGTATCACATTCAGGTTGGAACGTAGGTCATGATTGTCTGGTTCAAGGATGGAATGGTAGAGTGGGCTTGCATGCCAGTGTGGAGAGTAGTTTCATTGACACCCCGAACCAAATCTTATAAATAATTTATACGTGCATCATTTTTTCCACAAGAGAACAACAACTGCAAGTTGATGTGAATAGAAAACAACTTGTTAGTGCGATATGGCAGTGTGTGCATTTGTTGACGGAGAGATGCGAAGAGGCCTGTAGCATATTAGTGGTTCCCAGAAATTTGTGGTAGCGTCGCGGTGATGCAGTTGTGGGGCCATCTCAAATGTATTCATCATAAGGCATATATTTCCAGTTAAACGAAAGTTGTTTCAAAGAGGGAATGATCGTGTGTGTACAAGAGAACTCATGGGCATGTTCGACATCAAAGGTTCATTCATGTAGCTTGTGTCTTCTTGAGAAGAAAATCTTGTGCAACAAATAAATTCTAGGCATGCTCTGCATCTGGGTGTGATCCCTATTCAATGGAAGACAAGATTTCTGAATCACATGCAAGCAGGTCCATAATTCATTTTCCCATAAGTTGATTGGTGTTGATTTTGTCTCTATGCAATTGGTGAAAGGATGAACATTTTGAGTGCATACGTGGCCTCCTACTGTGGAATTATTCAATGAAATATGGTCTTTGTGTGGATTGAAAGTCATTACAGTCACCCCTTGTTGAAGACCCAAGCCTATGTTATCAATCATTGGGAGCGTAGCCATGTTCTTCATAGACCAAGCCACTATTAATTTGTTGGGCATGCTTCTTGATATGATGAGGAGAATACTATGACTTGATCTCCTGAGTTTGGAATTAAGTATAAGTTGCTAGTAGGGTTTGTATGTCAAGATCTGTTCTTGAAATGTTGTAGAAGACTTGAATCAAATATTATTGTTGTCCATTGTATTTGATTGGTTGTGCCTTCTACTGCTTATCATAGCCTCATATTGTTACAATAAAAAATGGAGTTTTATGGGCTACAATATAGATCATAAAGCAAAATTGGCGAACAAACCTTTCTCAAAAGAGATCCATGCCATTCTTAACCATGAGAAACCAATAAATTCGCAGAAGAAGTTGAAGTTTGGACACAAAATCCTTACTCTTGGGACGAAATTGAAACATATGAGGATCACAGTCAAAATCATTTTCAAACTGGATGAACTGGATGCACTCCTCTCCAAAGTGAGCCGGTTAAAAGGGAAGAAACTAATTTGGGCTCTAAAACCAACTATGCTTGCTCTCAGACAACATAAGTTATTGGAGGAACCTTGTGAAGGGGTTAGACTTTCTATAGCATGTTGTCTCAGTAACATCATGAGACTAACCACCCTTATAGCTCCTTACAATGATGATGTTATGAGAAGAGTTTTCAAACTAATAGTAGAGACCTTTCGAGATTTGGATAACAGTAGTGTCCTACTTTTGGGAAGAAGCTTGAGATTCTAGAAGCCATGGCCCCGGTTAGATCTTATGACATCATGCTTGATTTGGAGTATGATGACCTGATCTTGCGGATGTTCTAATGCTTCTTTAGCATTAGGACACATCATGCTGACACAGTCATAACGCACATGCAGTTCATTTTTTCCTCATGTATGGGAGGCCATGATTCGATTTGCAGAAGATTGCGGACTAGATTGATGGCCATTTGGAGGAGAGAATAATTGGTCTCACCTATTTCTTATGAACTATCTAAAAGGTTGGTTGAGTGGAACATTTTGTTGCTTCAAAGACAATTGACTAGGGAGGAGTTGGTCAAGTTTGGTTGATCATGCAGCAAGAATGAGTTGAGGAGGGGGCTTTGCTTCATCCACAAGGGACCTTGGGGACTTGACCACTCATGCTTGAGTAACACTAAGGAGATGATAGAGGTAGAGAAGGAGGAGATTCCTTCTGACTTTCAGGGTGGGGATTCTTCTTTGGACGAGTCCATGGGTTCATGCGAGGATACCACTAAGGAGCATGAGTCCTTTGGATTTATTGACAACAGGCCTGATTTATATTCTGGTGTGCATGATTGTTGTGGGTGAGAACACCCTAGGGTATTGGGTTGAGAACCCCAACATATTAGAGGGAAAAACACAACAAGAAATGCTCAGATAATTAACCTAAATGCTTTATTTCTATTAAACAATGTAAGAGTGTCCTTACTTGGAAGTTCTACGTTTGAGTAGATCCCGTAGGGAGAAAAACCTCAGCTTCTCTTGATGTCTTCGAAACTTGAAAATTATTCAAATGAAACATATACAGTAGTAGAAACATAAAGCATGTTCATGATATTAACTTAGAATCATATAAATGAATAAACAATTATGCATCAATGTAAGATTCATAAACGAATTACAATATAAATAGATGCATAAACACATTTAATATTGGAAATATAACAACATTCCTTTATTGAAGTTAGCTACAAGTGAAGTGGAGAAATACGACCTAAGTCCTTGTCCAGCTCCAAGCAGAACCATCCTCCAGATCCATCCTTTCCTGGCCTCAACAATTTTCCTCCATCACCAATACAAGGATATCTCAAGAAAGATGAAGGATATCTCCAATAAGGAAACAAGGGTTTCCTCAAGCTTTGGGGAGTCCAGGAGACACAGGGATTTAGTCAGACTCGATTAGGGATAATCTCATTATAGTATCAATATCTCATATCTTCTCCCTTAAGGCCTTCCTATGGAAGTTTATTTATACTTCTCCAAATTAGTTTTTTTTTTTTTTTTTTTTTTTTTTTTTTTCTCAGTTGGGAAACAGTTGGGCCACAGGAAATAGGAGGTGAGTAACAGGTAAAACTCATGAACTCCGCCTGAAATTAAGGATTTTTTTTTAAAGTGTTTTAACATATGTACGTGGTGTATAGGGAATAAAATAATGTTTTTTTAATTTTGGACCAAGTCTGGAAGGAAGAGTTTCCCTAGGCCATAATCAGAGCATCAGATCTACCAAAAGTGGTAAATGGTGCTATAACACATGCCCCCTAATATATGAGGTCAAAAGGGGTACATGATGGCCAAAATGTATTAAGTGTATAGAAGGAATCATTTCGAGACCGAGGAGTTCGCCAAAATTCATCCTGTCAAGCTAGCAAAAAAGATCAGAAAGAAACTATTGTCTGAGGTGGGCATGCCCATGCTTAGAAATAGTAAAGCATATCTGCATGTCAAGTAGAAAAGCAGATCCAATATGCATACAAGTATAAACGAACTATAAATACATAATGGATCATCTGTCATAATCAAGAAAGTACATGTTTGAATATCACACATAAAGAGCCGATGAATGATGTTGAAGTATGAAGCTAATCACTGAAGTTAAGAAACTGATCCAAATAGTACCAAGTGAACATGATGGAATAAATGGTACTATAATGCAACTCGGGTGCCAACATATAAGATATCACTGTAATGAACTACAATATATAAGGTGGATGGTGTCAACTAGCAGAAACAAGAGAAACTGACAAGTGAACCAACAAATGTTGATCCAAACTCGAGGTCTTCACCGACTGTCGTGGTACATTTCTACACAATGGGAATAAATTATCTAAAGTCGACCATGTGAGAAATAATTTGATTATCGGTCATTGATGTATATCGTTAACAAATGCGAGGCTACTCACTGATAATGAGGATGAGAGTCAAGGTACCCAATACAATCTAATAAGTGCGAATAAATGAGTTGTAGTTGAACACTTGGAAGAATCTATCAATCACGAGACAATGATGTTTTCCCACTGTCAATAGTGAAGGAATCTGCCAATAATGACTGTAAACCCTAAGGTACTCCTAAATGGACTTTAGATCTCTTTCCTAGAGCAATGAGTTGAAGTCGATGGGAAAAGATCCGCTAGAAGGAAGGCATTAAGGAATCCTTCATAAAACTAGGGTGAGTGTAGCCCATAGGCCAATAATGTGGAAGGAATCAGACGAAAAAAGATTTAGTAACCCAACTGAAGCACATTTCCAGCATACGTAAGATGTGGCTAGTGCATGATAGAAACCCTCTGAACCAACCAATAATGAAAGTTAACACAGAGGTGATGAATCCACCAATAGGGTCAAATGGAAACCAAGGCACTGCATGAATCCCAATGTTTGATAATGAAAGTTGATGTCGAACACAACGGAAACCACTCAGTCAAAGACTCATGATACTAATCAATGTTGAGCTCAAGGTGACCCATCAATAATTAAAATAGGGCCAGGGTGTGGCTCTAGATCTGCCCTCAAAGCAATTTGCCATAGCCGATAAGAGCAATATCTGCCAGAAAGAAGTCAATGGAAACCTTTTCAAACCGACACGAGCAAAGGACCAATATAGCTAATGTGATAACGAACATGACGCTGACAACTAGGGATGGACAAATGAAAAATAGGTCAAGAGACACCGCAAAGAGGCCAACTCAGGTTTACTTCCCTTAAACAAAAGCATGACTCAATTGCAACTACATGGCAGCATATGATAACTTTGTATAAGTTCGTCATGCAGGAGGCATAAGAAAACTCTCCATATGATTGGAAGAGGTAACCAATCGGGAGAGTACTGACGCAACAACAAGGTTAAGGCTCTCCTAAGTCAAACTAAAGCCCATCCCAATGGAGGAAAATAATTACTTTTGAGTGCTTTGTTCAAGGGTGACACAACTGACTCTAGTTGCCATTAAATATGGAAATAATGTCTCGTTCCCGCTCTTTTTGGAATATATAAATTTTTGTCTTTTTCTTTTACATGAAGCTTTAAAAACAATAAAAGACTACTATAGTATAGTGGAAAGAACGAGTGTCGAAAAAACAGATGCTCTAGTTCCTAGGAGGGGAACTTTCCTATGCTCAATGCAAGGCAGCGAACCTGGTCAAGGACACTCAAAGGAATGTTCTTTCCATGGGTAAAAGGGTGCGTCAAGTCACAGGAGCTAACTAATTGTAAGGTTGATTTTGCAGAAGACATGGTCGAAAAGTGGCTTAAACACAAGTCCAAGTGAAGTCGGCTCAAGGCCAAAAGGTTAAAATAATCAATATGCAATGCAATAGTACAAATCAACACCAAGGAGCCTCTAGGGTATCAGGCCAAAAAATAGCACAGAAGAACGAGAATGAGTCTTCAACTCACAAGTCATGGCGGGACTAAAGAGGACTCCCGAGCCTACTCAATATAGCAGTATGGGCAACAAATGTCAACAAGGATCTAACTAAGATTTCCATGTCAAGGTTGGATCTATCATCGTGTCATGATTTTAAAGTCGGCAAGTGAAAATTCTTTGTGAACCAAGACATGATGGGGTCGACTCTATGACAAACATATCACAGTATGGAGTCTAGTATGAAAAATGCAGCGAAAAGTGGTATTCCTTAACCTATATGCCAGTAAGAAAACAATACCTACCATGATGGGTCTACGGTCATGGGACCAAAACACTTTCTCGAAGAAGTCTCCAAATTTGTTGTAAATACAACCCATTCCCAACACTCCAAGCCAAAAGGTCAAAAAGTCCACAAGATAAAAATCAACTTTCGAAAAAATAATTTTCATTTTGCAACCTATATAAGGACTTTTGGACTCACAATTTTGTCATTTGTGTTTTGAGCAAGGAGTTGTGGAGATAAAATCAAACAAACTTCCTCCATCTAATCCAACCATCCAAATCGATCCAAAACTTCCAGGTAACCCTTTTATCATGCTTTTAATCATTTGTGATACTTTTTAGATGTTTTCTTCATAATTTGATTGTTGGAAAATATGTTAAAAATTCCAAATCTCCGTACACATAGTTTGAACACAGGTAACCTGCATATACGAGGGCCCTACACGCAACTGTGTAAAAAGGGAACCAGCGTGTGCGCGAGTCAAAAAATTAAAACATAAACCTAGTGATTTGAAACATCTTTTCTGGGTAGGATGACAATCACCTGGCGAGAAAGGGAGAAAAGTGCCATTGATAACCAAGTAATGGAGGACAAAAATGCCTTAGATCCTTTGAGAAGTTATGGCTTGCTAAAATTCTTTAAAATGCCAAACATGAAGGAAAATACACGATTGCTTGAGTTGTTGATTCATTACTGGAGTGTAAAGGATGATGAATTCATGATTGATGAGATGCCCCTAAGGATCGAGATAGAAGATATTTACTTCATTACTGGTATTTCTCGAAGGGGAGAGATAGTGCATTCTACTGGCAGGATGAGAGGTAGTCTCAGTGTAGAAGACTACGTCCACATATATTGTCCTAGTCATCCTGAAAAGATTGGAAGTCAGATTCCAATCAAGCACATAGAGAGTTTATCCTTGAAGATCCTACTGTTTACCATCGCTAAGGTAAATGGTTTTGTTGCTTTACATCAGGCCCCATGTGTACCCATGAGCCTAGCGGTGGAATGCCTCACTACTGTGTTTGATTGGTGTACAACTCTACTGACCAACATGAAGAACCAACTCACTTGCATTCAGAAGGGTTAGACAAAGAATTTTTGATACGACACAATCTTGTGCTTGTTCTTCTTTGAGAAAGTACCTAGGATTCGACCCAAGGTATTATCTACCATCAGCAACCCAAGGGATCCGTGGATGGGTAGATGTGCTGACCTGATGAAATGCCTAGCGGGTGGTGATGTCCCCAGGACGAATTTTGATTATGAGTTTTTTGCATGGTGGGATCAATAGGTCATTGCAGTTGATGACTACCCCAATGTCGGAATGAATTCTGGGGAGATTCAGATCTAGTATTACCACCAAATGCAACATGGGATGCCATAGGTAACAATTTATTATTTTTTTGAATTTCTTAAGGATTTTTTGGATTTTTAATATAAATGAAATTAAAAATATTTTTATGAGACAAGACATTTACAAAATATATGATCATGTTTAAGATGTGGGGCTAGTGAGACCTGATGGATTTCCCTGACATATGCGTCATGAAAGAGATAACGAAGGGGCTGCATCTAAGACGAAGAGGGTTCTCCATGCAATTCAGAGGAACTTGGTGAGAATAACTCACCAAGTACCCATGATAGCCATAGAGGACTTACCCGAGGAGATGCAACGTCGCGTGGTAGGAGTACCACAGACTAGTTGCGACTATTTTGGAGTGTGGCCAATGCCGTTGTTTATTTTCTGACTGCTCATCTTGAACCAGCTAGATAGATGATCATATCTTTTTATGATTAAACATGATGATGGGCATAAGCCCAAATTTTGTAGGGCATTTTGTCCCGATTTTTTGTATTTTATTTTGGACATAAACACTCTATCTATATACATGCAATTTTACGATGATCATATATACAAATGATACTTCAATTATTTTTTATGTTTTTTAATATGATGAATGATTTATATGCGAGTCCAATGCATGATTAGTAATAGAATCTGCTAAGGAATTTTCTGATCATGGAATGTGAACATATGATATAAATAAATGATCGTTGCAACAATCATACTCTCAAAAATTGGTGATACAAAGAGGGATCTCGTACTTGATAAATGTTATTCAGCTGAGATACCACCAGTTGTGAGTCTAAATAAACCACTAAGGAATCACTATCAAGAGATATCGCTTCGGATAGAAAATTAATAATCACAGTATATTCGGTAATATTATTCGAAGCAGGACCAATACATACTTGTCTCAAAACCATCAACTAGCCAGAGGGATAATAAATCACCCAAGTCATGGAAGCAAGGTTCTGGGTATGCCTACTTGCACCATCGGCGAATCCTAAATATATTGAATCATCCATCAATACTTGCCAAAGTAGATAAAAAAATATCGACATCACTACAATCGATAGATAGATATGCATAAACATACAATATGTACAAACAAGTAAGTGCTCGGTCGAAGCCTAAGAAAAGCACTTCTTAAGGTAGAGACCATTTATGGGCTCCATTAACTTGTTTCCTTCAAAGTCCATTAATTCATAAGCTCTCTTTTTCAAAACTCACTTGACTACAAAGCGACCGTACCACATAGGCTTAAACTGGCATGTCCCCAAGGCGTCTTTGTCTTGGTCGTAGACCAAGACAAGGTCACCTTCAAAAAAATTTCTAGGATGGACAACTTTATCGTATTGAGCTTTTACCCTTTTTTTATGGGTTTCGTTTATTGTGGCGGCATCTCGACGTTGCTCATCAAGATGCTCCAAATGAACGAGGCACTCCTCGAGACTAGAAGTCTCTAGAAGAAGTTCAATAGCTAGTTTAAGGGAAGGAATTTCACATTCAACAGGAAAGATAGATTCCAACCCGTAAACCAGTTGAAAACGAATAAATCCAATGGTAGTCTTAACTGACATTCAGTATGCCCAAAGTGTCAGATACAACATGATGTTCCAATTAGATCTAGCTTTGTTAATCATTCTCTGCAATATGATTTTAAGGGATTTGTTCACAGCTTCAACCTACCCATTGGCTTGAGGATAATATGGAGATAAATGCTCCTGCTAGAAAACCCAACTTGAGAGCCAATTAAGACATCAGTTGAGTTTGGAAATGACTGCCATGATAAGTGACAATCTCTTTAGGGATACTAAATCAGGAAATAAATTGCTTGAAGAAAAACAAGGTCGTTGTTTCACTGTCATTCTTAAAAGTAGGCATGGCCTCAACCCACTTCGTAAAGTAGTCTACAACCACTATGATGTACTTGTGATTTCCTGCCAAAGGTGGAATACAAGTAGTAAAATCAATGCCCCACTTCGTGAAAGGACTAATGGTGATAATAGGGAAAAGCGGAGCTGTATGCGCGTGCATTTTCAGAGTATAGACCTGACAAGGGTGGCATCTTTTGATCACTTCAATAGAATCTTTGAAGATCAAAAGCCAAAAGTAGCCTGCTCGCAAAATGTTTTGGGTTGTTGCAAGCTCAGATAGATGATCGCCACAAGCTCCACTGTGGCAATAATTAAGAACTTACACAACCTCTTCCAAGGTTAAACAACACCTAAGGATTGAATCAATCCCGCGATAATATAATGTGTCCCCTATAATAACATAATTCTTAGCGAGGTGACACAAATTTCTATGCTCATCTTTGGAAAAAGCGGGTGGGAACTTCGAAGTCTAGAGATATATAATGATATCCCCATACCAAGGATCTTGTGAAGAAATAAGAAATAAGTGTTCATCAGGAAAACTTTCCTCGTGAATAATTTCTTACTCACAAGGCAACTCTAATATCAACTTTGAAAATACTAAATATTTCTTAGATTTAGCCGACATGAATTCGAGATCGAATTCTTGTAAAATCACAATCCATCTATTATATTTTCCCCTAATCACTCGCCTACTGAGAATGAACTGAAATGGATTCACGGTTGCTAAGACGAACGTTTTTCGAAGGAAAATGTAATGCCGAAGCTACTGGATAACATGGAAAACTACCAAAGCTAATTTCTTGATGGGAGAATAGCACAATTCTGGACCTACCAAGCCTCGAATTAGATAGTAGATTACATGCTCACATAAGGCATCATCTTCCTGAACTAGAACGATACCAATGGTTGATTCTGGTGCAGTGAGATACAAGAGGAAATCTATGCTATAATCAGGTGGACTCAACAATGGAGCATAGGTTAATGCTTTTTTCAAAGCATCAAAAGATCATTCTGCGAAATCATCCCATAAAAACAGGACCCTTTCTTAAGCAAACGCATAAATCCTTTTGTGATCTTGGAATAATTAGCTATAAATCTCCTCAAGAAAATTTATTTTCCTTGGAGACTTTGAAGTTGATGTATGGAAGACGGGAGAGGGAACTGAAGTATTGCCTCAACCTTGAAGGGATCAACATGAATCCCCTTTGATGACATGATGAATCCTAACAACCGTCCAGATGTGACTGCGAAAACGCACTTATTTGAATTCAACCGGATTTTATAAAAACAACACCGCTCAAAAATTAACAGAAGGTGCTTAGGATTATCAATTCTCTTTCAAGAACGAGTAGCTAAATTATTCAGATATGCTTCTGTTAGAATATTATATATTACGGAGCAATGGAACACATAAAATATTGCAGAAATATAAACACAGAAAACGCATAAAACAAGAGAGACACAGATATACATGGTTCACCTAGTTTGGGCTATGTCCACCCTGAACAGCCAGTCCTTCCTTTCTATTATCCGCAAAATGAAGAGACACAACCTACAACAGCTCCACTGTAATATCCTCTGTTTTCTCTCACAGTCTCACCTCTCTGCTTCTCTCTCAGAGAATACACATCTATTACACAGCGTCAAATACAATGCCCTCATACAAAGAGAAGGGTTGCCTTCTAGGGAAAAAAACCCTAAACTAAACATAAGTTCTACTGTCAAATCATCCGCCTAGTGAATGTCCCAGATTGACTAGAAATTACTATACTTTCACAAGGCAATTTTACATCTATTTTTAGCTTCGGGGGTGCTGCCCTCGAGCCCCCTCCTGGGGATTGTTGGCCCCTGTCCCCCCCAGCCGAGGGGGGATCGGCCCCCCCAGACCCTTGTGGGGGGAACAAGTCCCCCCAATACCCCCCCACCCCCCGCGTGGAGGGGTGTACAAACTTCCTAGGGTATACATTCGACTGAAACAAAGACCTCTGAACAATCATGCTCCACACACAACAACTTCAATAACGTGCTCGATGTCATGAAAAGCATAAGACATGGCCCGCTGAAAAGTGGGTCCAACATTTTTTAGGCCAAAAGGCATATTTTTTTATGCAAATGTACCCCAAGGACAAATAAAGGTTTTCTTGTGCTGATCTTCTGGATGGGTATTAATTTGATTGTAACCAGAGAATCCATCCACGAACGAAAAAATTTCATTACTTGCACATTCATCAATAATTTGATCAATAAAGGGTATGGGGTAATTGTCTTTCAGACAAGCCTTATTTAGGTCCCTAAAGTCAATACATACTCGAATCGTTCCTTGCTTTTTGTCTACGAGGACTAGATTAGAGACCCACTCAGTTAGAGGAATGTGGTATATGAAACCTATCTTTAGCAGATTTTCGACTTTAGCTTTGATAGATGCTGCTTTTCTAGGATTAACCGGTCGAAGTTTTTGACGAGTAGGTTTAGCATTCTTGTATGTCTTGATCTCATGCTGGACAATAGATGGATCTATTCCAGGCATTTCCTCATAAGACCAAGCAAACACATCACAAAACTCTTTGAAGAGATATGTATAAGTTTGAATTTCTTTAGGGGAATAGTAAGCTCCAATGAATACATTTTCAATTATGTTAGGATTCCTAGAGATGTTCACTAGTATAGTTTGTGAGATAACAGACATGTTACTTTCAGTAGAAAACTGTGTTGGGGCTAAAGGGTTTAAAACTGTATGAACATCACTAGTAGAAGGAATAGACAAACTTGACTCAATTTCTTGCAAATGAGGGAGGAAATATGAACGATGATGTAGATCATCCCATGGTCTATTAACACCCATCATTACTTCCAGGATTGCTTCCTCAGATGGTAAGATTGTATCTAAGCAATCTTGAGTTGAAGTTGAATCGAGGGTCTAGGCCAGAGCCACATCTCCATCTAACTCCTCTGGTGAGAAAGGAATAGGATGGAAGTCTACAAAATTAACAATAGACTGATAAGAAATTTCTGCTACAAACATAGGACATGCCATTCCACCTACCTTCACTCCATCTAATGTGGTGTTAGATGAAGGTAAAGGAAAAGGGTCCACAAAATAATGAATTCGAAAGAACTCTCTTCGAGAATGTCCCTTGGAGGATGAAATAGCGTTTATTCTAGCTGAAGGAGCAGGAAGATCAAACATACCCATTAAAGAAGAGTACATCCCAACTCCTAAATTCTCAATAGGTTGCCTAGGATTGTCCATTAATGGAACAATAGAATCAGAAGATGCATGGGAGTCCCCCGGAGAATAGTCCATCTCATCAACTTTTATAATCCTCCCCTCATGAGGAAAATAAAGGATGCAAAATAATGATGAAACTATGGCATCCATCTCGTAAATCCAATTCTTGCCTAAGAGGAGGTTGTAATATAGATTTGCATCTAAAATTTCTACCTCAATATTTACCACCTTTCCCCCAACATAGATGGGAAAGGCTGGAATAATCCCGTGTGCCCTATGAGAATGTCCATCAAATTCTGTCAATAGAGTCGATGAAGGAACAACTTGAGGTAATCCAAAGGCCTTCCAACATGACATGGACATCACACATGTGGAATCTCCCTCATCAATAACAGTTCGAAAGATGTTGGTCTTTCGATATGTAGAATTTATCTGAAAATCCATATGATGGGCGAGTCTCTTTTTGACGTTTGACATATCAAAAGTGAGCATAAGAGAATTTTTTGGATCTACTGCTCCAATTGCCGAGAGTAATGCACTTCTCTAAGTGGGGCACAACTGGAGTACCTCTAATGCTAACATAACACAAGGACTTTGAGCCAGATCTTCTACTTCAAGTAGTTCTGGGATGCCCTAGCATTAGCGTTAATGGTCGATCGCTTTGCGGAGCCTTTCAACATCCGAGGTATAGACTCAACAGAGGGCCTCTCAATATGGAGTGTTTCTGAGGCATCGGAAGAAGACTTAACCTTAGATGATTTTGATTCACCGTAATCACATGATCACATAGTGATGTCGATATGTGAACTCATCATGTAGACATTTGATGAATTATCCCCTTCCTGGTTTCCCCTTGTGAGGGTACCAACATTAGATTTTCCGCTAGAAAGTAATTGTTTCCCTTGGGGCAAAGGGTTAGTGAGGACATCCTGGGAGCTAGAGGACCCCTACTGCACTAACAAGCGCTAAGTGTCTTGGATCTTATGGCAAAGATTCATCAAATGATCCCCATTTCATAACTTGCATGGAAATTTTACCTTTTCTTTGACTCTTTCCTACCCCCTCTGGCATCATTGCTAGGTTTGTTTGCATTACCCTTCCCATCCTGGCTCTTTTTCCTACCTCATCCTTTTTTCTTCCCATCGGATTGTTGGTTTCCTTTGGGGTTAGAATTTTGGATGATGTTTATAGACGTCGGTTGGGAAGGTGGAGATACAGACGACGATGCCTGCATAGAAGAAGTAGTTTGTAAAGACAATTGTTGAAATTGATTTTGCAGGTTAGCCATGTTGGCATCAATTGATCTGACTAGCCTGTTGGCGTGGGGACCTGGCTTCAGTTTGGCTATATCCACCTTGGATCTAGGAGCATCAAGTAGAATTTTCTTAAGAACCCCAGACTGAGAATATATAAGTTCCAACTGTTAGGCTCTAAAAATAGCTTGCTCTTCGGTGAAAACATCGGAGAGAAATGTGTCCTTAAAGATCTCAGGTTGTAACGATTTAAGAAACCATTCAAGAAGGAATTCTTGTGTAATATCAGCTTTAATGAGCCCCTTCCTCCTCCTCCATTCCTGGATATTATTCGAAATGTGAGTTGCCTAATCCTGTTGGAAACTATCCAGAAGATCAGTTCCAGCATCATATAGGACATGCAATTGAATATGGTTCATAACAATAGTAGCCAAGTCACCAAAAGAATTGAAGGAGCCCCTTCACAGTTCTATGTACCACTTAGCCACATTTTCAGTTAGGGTACGGCAAAATAATCTCAACCTCATTGAATCGTCTATTAGGGAGTTGGATGAACACCATAAGTGGAAAGTGGTTACATGGTCACCCGGATCTTCACTAGTCTTCCCCTCGAATTTTTGTATATATAAGGGAAGTTTGGTTGGGACCGGAGGCCGAACCGGGTTATACCTAATCGAATCATTAGTTGATTTACAGAGATCTGGCAAGTTTAACGTTGCCAAAAAAGGGAGTTGTGGCAGACCTTGAGGATTACACCCGGTGTGGGCAGAACTCCCAATGTTCTAAAAAGAATGACCTGGATTTGTGAAGGCACCAAGTTGCCTGAAGTAACTCGTAGACCCAACTGAACCATAAGGAGCTCCTTGTGGTCCAAAAAAACTAAATTTTGACCAACTCCTGTCGAGAAAACTCTGTAACTAGTAAAGTTTCCCCCTAGAGAAGTGTTAAAGGAGCAGAGAGCCCTTGGTAAGGGTTCTATGCATTAGCATAGGGAGAAACATTCTAGAAATAACTGACAAAAAAATACGACATATTCCCTTGTTAGTTGAAATAAGATTGATTCCTGGCTTTTAACTTACTAACCGGAGGGTTTGTCCAACCTTGAAATGGATTATAACTTTAACCCGTAAAGGAAAAAGGCATTGATCCAAAAGTTGGATTGGAATCATGTATATGGCCACCCCTAAATGGGAAACCCTGAACATAAGTTGATCCACTTGCCATGGATGTGGAGGCAGCTGATGGAATACTTAAAGGAACCAAAGGAATCGCACTAGTTGACATTCCAAAAGGGAAAAAAACCAATGCCAGAGGCAACAACTTGAGAACTTCCACTCGAAGATGGAATGGAAGTAGAACCAAATATAGCAGTGCTAGGAGTAACAAAAGGTATAGAAATGGTTCCTCCTCCTTGTACAGATACTGGAGTTTGCATACTCGTAGCACTTTTCATGGATGCCATGCTTCCAGCAGTGGTCATCGAAGGAAAATATCGATATAAACCTAGGCCCGAAGGCTTGTTGGTGGGAGTCCCAACGTATAATAAAACATCTATATAATCAGGAGGAAGAGGAGAATTAGGAGCCAGAATAGACTCAGAAATATCTTCAAACTCAATATTTTATTCCAACTAGAAGAGGACTCGAGAAAGAATTGGAGTGTTCCTCTGTAACTCTCTTCTTGTACCAGGTCTATCTTGCAAATCAATAACTCCAACCAAAGGATCAATCTTCGATGCGCCTGCTACCACTGATTGAAAACCACTGGCAGGATTGCTCCTATTCCTTTGAGGAGAAGGCTCAGGAATCGTAGGTGATAGTCCATGAAGTCTCTTAGACCGATGAGCTAGTGGATTAGCCACTTTGAATTATTTTAAAGAGATATACTTAAAGACTCAAAAAAATGTAAAGCTAGGCCAACTAGGAGCAAAGAGCACTCTCTAAAAGTCCCTAAAGATACAAGCAATCAAACAACTTTCAAGTATTTCTGCTCCGGGTGATTAGGACCAGACACCAAAGTACAAGGAAGTCAAAATTAAGGGCCTTCTAAAAATATTCTGGGGTAATTACCCCCTAGACCTACCAGCAAAGGTATCAAAAGTAGTTACGCTGACCTCCAAATGATAGCCTTTGTCAGTGCAAGAACCTAAGATTCGCAAGGGTACCCTCTAGAAGTACTGTTGAACATGATGCAATGTCAGCCTCAGGTGCCATGGATTCCCCTCTACAACAACCTATGCGATCCCTAGGAAAGGAAAATATGGATACCAACTTGTATCAAAAGCAGGGTGGAATAGTCATGAGGTGGGATCCAACAAGTAGGAGAGGGGGTATCTCTCTTCCTTGTCTTCACTCTCCCTCATGCTTAACTCGCAGTCATAGAGATTTCCCATTCTTTCTAACGATATTGGGTTTTGCTCTTTATTCAACTTCTAAGTTTTGTAATTTGAGCGTCCTTGGAGAGTTAACTCTCCACTCACCTATTCCAAGGCCCTAATGAAAAAAGTTCTAGTTCATTTTATTAGATTGCTTGATTTTATATATCTATTCTTTAAGTCAGGGGGAATTACGAGAGTGAAACTGATGATGTTTTCTAACGTAAAAGAAACCAATAGAAAACTAACTATATGGATGCATTCATTTTCTTCGACGAAGAGTGATTTCTACTTGGGTTCTCCGAAAACCTATATATAAGGAAAGTAGTTTTCTTTTATTTTTTGAAACAAACCACACACACCCAAAATCTAAAAATACTAAGAATTCTTAAATTGAAAACTAACCTAATGCAAGTCAAAATGATGATGCAAGATCCTAAATAATGCTCACAAGCAAATGTGGTTCTTCATAGAGACAATAATCCAACTTGAAAATGAAAAGGGAAAAAATTAAAAAACAAATCTCTCCCCAAAGCAAGCAGAACGAATTGCAAAATATCACAATTCGCTTCTCAAGAACAAAACAAAAGAAACTGTAAACCAAAAGCTTGGATAAAGAAAAACAAAAAGCGACGTTGTTGTGTTTTTTCTTTTAAGGAAACAAACGCAACTTTTTGAGGTCACAAAAGTACAACTAAAATTTGAAAGATCAAGAAATAAGTACAAGGAGTCTTTAAATCTCGCAAGTTATAAAACTCATTAATAAATGAAACTTGAAACAAGAAAGACTACAAACTTGCACAAACTGATCCGAATAGCAACAAAAGATTTCATAAAACTAACCAAATGTCAAGAAAGAAGTACTTTCAAACTTGCCAAAAAGACTCTCAAAAAAGCAAGAAAAGCAACAAGGCCACCAAACAAGGAAAATCAAAGCAAGGGAACTTAAAATATGGGCTGAAACCGAAACCGAAATGAAAATCAATTTCTTGTTCTGGAAAACTAGAACATCCAAGAACTTTGAAGCGAAGCCTTGAACCCAAGACACAAACTACGAACTTGCTTAAGAAGCAATCCTAGGCCAATCAAGACTTTTTAGTGAGAATGAGATTTTGAAAACGAAATCTTGCAAGAAAACTGAGTTCTCATGATAGTAGATGACCATACAACAACATAAATCACCAGGAAATAGACCTAACTGGGCAAAAATATTTGAAAAACAATTCAAAAAATTGCATACGCGACTGTGTAAAGACACAAAAGCATGCACATGCATTTATAATACAAGAAACTCATGTATAAGCGATTCTTCTTGAAGAAACCTACGAGTATATGCGACTGTAACCTAAGAAAACAATGTATACAAAGCTTAATTAGGAAAATAAAAATCAAAGTCTGATCAAGAAGATAAAACTTGATGCCTGGGACACTAATGGATCAAACAAAACTACTAATGGATCAAACAACACAGTAAAAGAAAGCAATCAAGAAATTGAACCATGGTTGAGAACAAACAACCCAAACCAGGAATAACAAGAATGTGATCCCCAACAGAGTCACCAATTTTGTTGTGGGTGAGAACACCCTAGGGTCTTGGGTTGAGAACCCCAACAAAACGGAGGGCAAACCACAACAAGAAATGCTCAGGCAATCAAACTAAATGCTTATTCTACTAAAATGTGTAAGAGTGTCCTTACCCGGAAGTCCAACGTTTGAGTAGATCCCACAGGGTGCAAACCCTCAACTTCTCTTGATGTTTTTGAAACCTGAAAATTATTCAAATGAAACATATACAACAGTAGAAACATAAAGCATGTTCATGATATTAACTTAGAATCATATAAATGAATGAACAAATACGCATCAATGTAAGATTCATAAATGAATTACAATATAAATAGATGCATAAACACATTTAATATTGGAAACAAAACAACATTCCTTTATTGAAGTTAGCTACAAGTAAAGTGGAGAAATACGACCTGAGTCCTTCTTCAGCTCTAAGTGGAACCATCCTCCGGATCCATCCTTTCCTAGCCTCAACAATATTCGTCCATCACCAATACAAGGATATCTCAAGAAAGATGAAGGATATCTCCAACAAGGAAACAAGGGTTTCTTGAAGCTTTGGGGAGTGCAGGAGGCACAAGGATTTTGTCAGACTCGATCAGGGATAATCTCACTATAGTATCAATATATCATATCTTCTCCCTTACGGCCCTCCCAAAAGCAGTATGTGGACCCTATGGGATACATTTAGAATGATGAGTCACAAGTGATCATTCAGCATGAGCAACATATGGTGGGGCCTGAGTTAGTTAAGGAGGATGATGTGCATAGTATGCATGATGAGCCTTTTGGGGAGAGCCAATTGGAGGTTCATATTGGGCCCATGATGGAGGAGGATGAGGAGCCACCCTTGGGGTCAGTCATTGATGAGGAGCAGACAAGTGTACATACAACTAGTAGGTTGGAAGTATTTGCAGACACTTGTCCTCTAGTGTTGGAGGCTGACAGAGTAATTTTGCAGGAGGCTAATAGACGACAGGAGCATGGAGTTTCTTATCATAGGAGGGAGGATCTGTTAGATATGGTGGTACATCCATATTTGGGCCTAAGAATTGATAAGGTGAAAATAGGCACAGCGGCAGCTAGTAGAACTGCAATATTTCCACGTCATAGCCCTCTCGAGGAGTACATAGATAGGGCTTGCAACACATCTTGCCCACTTTTTCCTATTATAGAGAGAGGGGAATTTTTCCTCAGAAAGGTCTTGTTGATTGACCAAGGAGAGCATCCTGAGTTGAGCAGGGACCCATATCAACCTAGTAGACTTGTTCCTTACACAGGTGTCCATGCATTGGATTGGTGAGAGATCATGAGTTGGTATCCTATTAATGGTGCAATATTATTAGTTAGGGGCATAGTAGAGTGGGGACCCTTAGACATATCAAATACTACATGCGCCAATTGGCAGTGGGATACAGGTCAAAACCTCTTTAGAATTCCATCCCGTCATCAGGAGAGTAGGATGGGCATTGGAATGAGTCAGGGGTTGGACTAGATAGAGGTAATGATTTGGTAGGTAATTGATGGGGAAACATTCATAGCCAAAGCTATATCACAACAAGATCCATGGAGACTTGATGCTTGGTATTGGTGGCAATGGGATCCAGGAGGATTTGCTGATGACAGGTCCCGTTAGAGATTGGTTTGGGATCCAGGCATTGAGGGGTTTGTTCATGGTGGGATGACATAAAGGCATAGCATCACCCAGTGGTTTGTATGGGATCTGTGCATTGGGTCTCGGTTGCATTGGGCCCCCAAAATGGCCCACAGGTTTGGTTTGCTTGAGGGAAAACAATCTCAGGGTGAGAGGATTTGTAATGTTCCTTTTTTTGGTGCTCCTTATGGTGTGGATAGGATGGAATTTCAAAGTTGGGGGCAGACAGGTCACTGGTGCAGGTTAGTGTCCTCAATGGGTCCAAGGGATTTTGGAGGGATTTTGAGGAGTTTTATGAGGTCTGATGGCATTTTCTTGGTACATTACATTATTTGCACAATTTTCCTTTTGTTCCTTTGCATTCCAACAACTTAAGAAAAAACCAGAGTTATCAATGGGCCTGACTTAATTAATTATGCTTAAGGTGGCATTTCAAGAGGAATACTTGGCAGAATACCTTAGTGTAATAGCTCGTTGGAACCAGAGCGAGAAGATCTACATGACATGATGGTTATAAGTGATTTTTAGTGACCCGAGGAGGAATGGTTGCCAATTTACCCTTTTGCACACATTAAAAAGAATATTTTAATTGAAATAAAAGAAGGAAAAGTGCTCCGTGATTAAAATAATAATAAAATAGGAGGCTCTATAGGCGTCCATCATATTTATAGAAGAGGAGGAGGAGGCCATTAGAGGACAACTTGGATTTGACATTTATTCTTGTATGAGAGGTTAAGAACCTAGTTTTCTACTTCAGATAGCCCCAGGACAGAAACCCTCAAGTATGTTGTGGAGCATTGGACGAAAACCCAACTCTCTTTGAATATACTTCATCGAAGAGTTTCATAGAGCTTAAGGGATATTGGAGTGAGGATCATTCAGGTCCTTAATTGGTGCTTCATCAGATGATTCAATGGCAAATGTTGTTGAAGGGAGAGTGTAGTAGTTGTGGAGTTTTGAGAGACCAGGATCAGCATATCAGTAGAATATTTGGAGGTCCACTCAACTATCATCTTTCCTATTTTGTCTCAAATATTTCATGTTGTACTCTGCATGCTATATTATAATAAATGAAGTTGGGGTCATTTTTTGTGCTACATGTTCTGATGTTATTTGAGTTTCTGAGTTTACATATGCAAATTGTCAATGCATTTTTCGTGCTTGTATAATTCTTGAGTTGCTATTTACTGGTGCATTTTGGGGCAATTTTGTGGATTTTTAGCGAAAATGTCGGCACCAAACTTTGTAAAGAAAATTTTAAAGAAAGTATCACAAAATTCCCAAAAGAGATATTACAGTTATATATTTTACTAATATGGCACATGTTTTCCTTATTGTATTGTTAACCAGTACTTATTGTGAAACTTTATGGTAAACCAAATTGTATAATCTTATTGGTTGAAAGTTGAAATATCTTATAACTAAAACAAATATGTTAGATATCTCCCAAAATTTCATCATTCAAGAAGCTTTTATAATTCCTCTACTAATTATTTAATTATTTAATGTTATATGTTTTCCGAACATACATTACCTATGTCGCTCTTTTGATATGAAGAGAGCCACTCTATTTGTTGATTCATTGGAAGAGTTATTAATCAGCTCAAAAAACTTGGGCTCACTTGAGAGTGAAAGCTTTTAAAGGTAGGACCCTAATTAAAACCTCATCATTCACTTGATAGTTTATGTCTAATATCTTAGAATTTGCATAACTCTTTTATTCTTGGCTTCCTTTAAGTCTTAGCATCTCTTATTATATTTCAAGCCCTAATTCTCTTGATTTAACGAACCATGACTCATATATATTGTGTTCTTTTGATGATGTTATAAACAATGTTCAATGTATTAGATGCAACATTTTCCTTGGTATCTTGATTCTTCTTGGACTTTACTGATTCATCAATTAAATCCTCAAATGGTATTTCTTTTTTTAATGTGAATACTTCTTATTGTGCAAACTTTGCTTAGTTTTTGACTCTCCTAATCATTAATTGATCTTTAACGTACGTGATAAATTGTGGATAAATTTGATTCCTTAGCAAAAAAAGTTATTATGTAGATAATAAAATAGAATACCATGCCTTTAATGGTGTCAAATTTCATAAAGTATCCTCTTGAATAAGTAATCTAACCAAGGAATTCCCAACAAAGTCAAGATATCATCATAAAATTTGAAAGTTTAGACCAACAATGTTGTATTTTGATCTTATTTGGAGATGTAAACCCAACCATTGCAAGTTGATTCATAGGTGTATTCTTGGCATCTAAATGATTAGCTCTTTTTTCTCTGTCCAAATTTTAGTGTAAATAGATCTTGTTCATTACCACTTCATTAAATTCTTAGTCTTGTACAAATCACATAGGGTCAAGAACGCACTTTTTATTTTTTCTTATTTCGGAAATATTCAAGAAAGATAAATTTGAGATATTATATTTTTGTTTTCTAGTTCATGACAATGTTGGTGTAGTTGATGAAATTTCCCATTAAGTGACACCTAAGTGAATAGATAACTAAAGTAGGAAATTCTTATTTTATATGGTTTTCTCTCTTTGCTTGGAAATCCATAAATAATGTAAATACTTTTTGAGTTTTCTTAAAAGCTTATGCCTTGTAATCAAGACATTAATTAATGCATGGCAATCATGGAAAATAACACCTTCTACTATTTTCCCTTGGAGACATTCCATAAAACCATGTTTAAGGAGACATTTTCTTTAATAGTCCCTGTCGCAGGCACAACAGGGATTATAGTAATCAAAATGGTGAGGGTCAGCATTAATTTTAGCTACTTACAGTTATGAACGGTTAAAATAACCCAAAGTTTTTAGGCCCCTGTTATGTATTTTCTTTTTGCCATCTTATTTGACCTCTTCCTGAGGTGGCTTAGGAGAACTTAGGTTAAGTTTTGATTCACATACAAAAAATTGCAAAATTTGCATTTCAATGGATTAATGCTAACATTAATAGGTAAACATTGTATGTTAAAATTACATGAATAAACAACATAGCTCACCATTGTACATTGTTTGTAACTGCACTTGTCACCATTGTACATTGTCCCGACGTACACCTGTCAGCCTGCCTATTGTAGTGTTCTCGACCACAGCTTCTGGGTGAGTAATGACCCAGATTCATTGTACTTGTGTTGTGATATTGGTGTTGTTTAATTTCACAGCAGGAAACCAAGCGGGAAGCCAAGGAGATCTCTTAAACAACACTGGTTGAGGAGAGGAGAGCTCTCAAGTAGCACTAGACGAGGAGAGCTATGTTCGACAGACAACCTGAATTAGCCCCCCTATTTTTGTTATATGCTTTTTATTGCATGGGGCATTCCTTTCTTGCAGTAGGCATTGTCTTCACAGCTTCCTAGCGAGGAGGCAACCATACAGACTCCATAACCCACCGGAACTAGAACAAGAATGATAGCCTTCGATGGCCCACTAGAACAACAATGAAAATATTTTGTCTATTTTCCTTTTGCTACAGGGGACATTAGCTTGGCTTCTTCGAAAATCTGAACAAAGCTACAAGAACACCTGCATTGTCTATTTTTCTTTTGTTGACTTTATTTTTCCTTGCAACATTGAAATTAACTATTGAAGATAACTATTCTCTTTCTTTATAGGTAAAGGAAACATCACGCTATAACCTCTCATTGGAAAGCATGCTATCATACTGAAATCTAAAAAGAAGCTAATCATATAAAGAAGAAGAATGCTATAACCTCTCACTGGAAAGCACACTATCATACTAAAAGTGAAAAGGGAGCTAATCATGGAAAGAAGATTGTCTTCTCTTTCATGCAGGTTTCTTCCTTCGCCTAGTAACAGGAAAGGTAGAGACAAAATTCAAGGCGGTCGAAGCTACTCCCTTCTATGCCCCCCTGCCTCGCCTCTTCGAAGAAGTTATTTTTGGTGGTGGATATGGCTTCGAATGTCCATCATCTATTATATATGTCTTAACAAGATCATGAAGCACACAAGGTAGACCTAGCTATCCTAGGCAACTAGGAAGCAACGACTCTTAAAAGCTAATGAAAGGGAGCATCTATTGGCATGGAAACTTCTACCAGACTATTTGTAGGTTTTCTAGAAGTTAACAGGAACCAGGAAATATAACAATACCAAATACGAATGACCAGTGCTATAAATACCAAGAACTACCTACTAGTGACGAAGGAATGAATTGGTACTCATGTCCCTTGCTATCTATTTTAATAAGTGTTGCTGGTGAATCTATAGTTTCAACCTTTGCATCTATCTTTGTGCGTATCTTGTTTTCTTTAATTTAGTCATTGGAATTGCTCTTTCTGGTATCGAACTCCATTGCAACCAATTTTTTAATTGAATCCTCATTCGTGGTAGAGTTGAAAAATCCTGCTCATAACTATTCTCAGGGAAATCATTTTTCTCATTTGTTACAATGAAATCCAAGCCATTTCTACTCTTTTTCACTATATTCAGAACAAAAGAAGAATGGAAAGAAGCCACTATGGTTCCCTGAGAGGAATTATTCCATATATTGAAGCCTTGATTTAGGAAAACTCTCCCACTCTGATTCACGAGAGAAAATCTAGTATCTGTTGTATCTAGAGTTACTTGCAATGCCCCAAAATCTATCTTGGCTTTGAACAACTCCAACTCCTGTTTGTCAATATAATTGAAGAAAGGGAACCTGTAGCTATGTGGAGATTAGAGGCAACCAAGCTTGAAGCTATAGAGTTAATGAGAGCCAACAAAACAATAGTTGCAAGAACCAAAAACAATACAGTTGCAGTGAAGCCCATCTATGAACAGTTATCAAGCTCAACATCTATGGATAGTTATCGAGCTCAGATGTCGAGTCCTCTTTGAGTATGAAAATTCATCTCTGTGAGTATCTATATGGATATATTTTTGTTTCATATCAATTTATTTGTGTCCATCCAATAGATTTATTTCATCTCCTCGTTTATCCATTGTCTTTGTTTTCCTATCCTGTTGGGAAAGGGATCATAATACTAGTCACATTGTTGTGTGCTTCTTCATGTGTCATTGTCGGCATGTGGCCATAAACAAACCCCAGCCCAAACGAGACTCTATCTTGTGCTTCTTCTTCTATCCTGGGGATGAGAGCATTGTTCCATGTGTTCAAATAGTTGCGAGCAATGTGGCTAAGGAAATATGCCCTGTTGTGTGCTTCTGCTTCTGGCCTGGGCTGAAACCAACTCCGATAACCCTATTTTAGATGTAGTTTGTCCACAACCTACTCACTATAGCTACTATATACTAGATTATTTAAGACATAGGCTTCCGAAAAACAAGGATATATATGTGTTGGTGTTGAACTCATCTACTCGACTGAGAGATGAATGGAATTGGAAACAACGCATGCTCGAAAGGACATAGGTTCTAAGTACCCTTTCTAGAACAAAAGTTTTGATATTCCCATATGTTCCCTTTAAGTGTGTTCCAACTGGTCATATGCCATCATAGTATTAGGGTCTTGAGTTAGGGATCAAACCACGAAAGCAAGCTCATTCTGCACCCCTCTTCCCTCCACCCAACAAGTAAGTCATTTTGGGCTCTAGACCAATGGATATGTCCCCCAATGATGTATGTGCTTTTGTGCCTACAACCACTTGTCTTAAATACATAGTTTGTATTAAAGCCACCACTTTGACCCTTCAAAAACACTGCCAACAATATGAACTTGGGACGCTTCCTAAGTTTTCTAACAGAATCCCCACTCAAGGGAGGGACTAGCTGCCATGGAGCCTCCCTTGTTTTAAAAAATCAATTGACATTGTGATTATATTTGAAGAATTTTCTGATTAAGTGATCCATAAATGGGAGGTTCATACCCTATCTATTTCACCAATATGACTTCTCAAACCATTTAAGATTTTCTCCAATTTTTAAAAGTAAATTTAAGGCTAAGATATTAACAATAACATTGAATTATTTAATTAGCTTATTTATCTATATAGTTCTACTATGTAATGTTTGGATGAGAAAATAAAACTCAGTTTAATGATAACATTTTCCTCTTATCAGTAGAATGTATTCAAACTCCAACTCAAGATCTCCTGGGATTAACACATATCCAATTCAACTTAAACACAACCAAGAGGCACACATGAAAATAAACTCCACATAGAGGGAATGAACAACTAATTAAATCCTATTTAAAGTCACTTCATATGACATGGGAGATTTCCATTATGTTAGATGCCAAATTAGCTTGAAACTAACACCTATCCTCCATTAAAAATTCTTAGGGCAGAGAGAGAGAGAAATATCCACTAGGCCACAAAGGACTATATGACCTACATCTATCCTTCCAAAAAATGTGAATGAGACATAATGCCCCTTATGACTTTCCAACCAATCATAAAATGAATTCATGGCCTATAGGTGCTAAGAAATTGATTTAAATAGTTCTGGCATGGTTTCCTAAGGCATACCAGGTTGTAGGCTGGCCCATATTAAGCTACAAGTAACTAAGTAAAACTCCAAAACTCAATAGTGAACTCATGGAAGACATGGAAAATAATAGTGGTATTTTCCCCTCACTCCTAACAATCAAATTTATAAGATGAAATGGATTACATGCAAAGGGATGTGTTTGTGAACAGATGAATGGACGAAACATGTGAAGAGACAGTTTCGCAAACGGACGAAACTCATGAACTTACGAAACGTGTGAGAACATATTTTTGCATATGGGAAAACCTATCAAGCATGCCACAATACAAACAAAGGAGAAATGTGCACATGCAACATCAAGCAAACCCAATGACCATCGAGGACTCCGCATACCTTGCTATGCGGAAGTGAAGCTGTGATACACCAAGAAGGCATCCATCACTCAACAACACTACAACTCGACATGCACACTAGCAACAGCATTACCAACACTATCATGATGAGTCATGTTGGCCACATCACTTCTGTGGGCCATATTGTTGTCAGTGAATGTAATGTAAAGTGGAAGTCCAAGAGACCAATTCATAATCTGAAGAGTCATGTAATATGAAAAGTCATGGAAGTCAAATAGTCATGAGGGAAGTCGAATAGTCACAAGGGTTAGTTTCACCCTTGGCTATAAATACCCCTTCATTTGTACATGAAAATTTATTTTCACCTTGGCTCCTCCCACATAGCCTTGAGAGTATGTAAATTTTTCTTTGAGGAGCGAGAAATGGCTCCAACACCGAACCCACGGGGTTAGTGATGTAATGGTGTACCGATGTGTCATGGAACTTTCACTTGATTCAAGCCCGCTCACAAGCCAACACGTTTTCTCACATGTGTTGTAATTGTTTGTAAGAATTAATCTTGAACACTTGTAATACATGTTTCTTTAACAAGTATTAAATAATTGAACTCATTCAGATGTTCTAATACATATATTTATGAAAATGTGTTGTATAAGTTGTTAATATTGTCCTGCACATGTTGGTTACGTCCCAGACATCAGATAAAACCTTTTACAAAACCTACTATAACGAACGCCGCACTCATGTAGACTGCCTGCTGGGTGTTGTACGTGCTATCTTCCTTTGTGTGTTGTGACTACCGCATCCGTGTGGATTACTCTTCTAGAAGCTTTGCATGTCCCGTTGTTTTTTGTGTATCTGATAGAGTTAGGACTTCCTCCCATCCGACTTGAGACTCACTCCCACCCTCTCTCTCTGCTATGAAAGAATCTTGACACAAGTAACACTAGCATTCACTAGGCACGTAAACTTCGTTGTTCGAAGAAGAAGTAGACCACTCTCATGTGTTGACAAGCAAGAGCTAAGGCATATCTTTAATATAATGGCAACTGATCCATCATACCAGATGGGACTCCTACACTAAATGGTCTAGTTGGGACTTCATACTAGGGAGATTCCTTGATGTTGGCAGGTCCAACATTGTCAATGTGTTGGCCCATATTAAGAGGATGGTGACTTGTGGGTTCATGCATTTACTCATAAACTACTGCAAATTTGAAGGAAAACTCCAACACTACAACTATAATGAAATCACAACTTAAAAATAAAACAACATAGCCATTGAATATTTAGAACAACCATTGAAAATAGACATTAGCTTCATTAAAATCCAAATACAAGTTAATCAAGAAAAATAAACAATAGATAAAGATAAATCAATGCACATGGAGATATTATTTACCCTAAAAACCCAAATGGGTAAATAAGAATTCAATTGGATTTGGATAAGATATTTATTGTTTATCAGTATGTAGGTTATGAGCTCTCTATCTCATCTTCATGCTCCACATGGAAATCATAGAAACATTCACTTCACTATTGACCAAAGAACCCTTTACGTTTGTGGGGAAATTGTATGTAATAGGATGGACAACTAGGGGATAGATGGAAGGTCAAGCATCCCCAACTCTTCAACTTCCTCAAACTTATTTTTCCTCCCTTTTCTTTTCTTTTATTGTATTTAGGGAAAAAGCTCAATATTATATTTCTAAAATACATGATATATTGAAAAAAAAAAATTACTTGCAAATTTACACTTCGTATGTTTTCCTTTTGATTTTATATTAATGTAGGGGTGGACACTAATCATGATGGCATGGGGTCATTCACACTAAAAACCTAGTCTCCTTCCTCAATTATAACCTCAAGCTTTACTAGTGTTGATCATCATATAGCTTGTGTAGATAGCTAATTGTATTTGTGTGGATATGTTGTATATCATGCCTCCCCATTGAGAGGATTTTTATCACTAAATCCCTTCAAGCATATGTGAGGGAACATGCTTGAAATACAACTTATACTATACCATTTCACTTTCCTTACAGTTTGTCCTTTAAGACCAATCTAATATATTTCTCACCATCCTTAGTAAGTTACCCATTCCTTACGTTTTTAGAGCTATATCTTCCCTCAATTCTTCTAAATCATGTGGTGCAAATAATTCAATAGTAGGAATAAATTGACAGTCTTTTTATTCATCTAGAATGAAAGATTTAAATAGCTTCAAATGTTCCACATTCACCACTAAACGAAGTTGCATATAAAGAGGAATTCTCAATATGAAATCATTCTCATTCACTTACTCAATGATTTCAAATGATATGTATCTAAGGGCCTTAAGTTTTTTGTTTCTCCCTTTAATCATTCCTTACGGAGATAAAGCCACAACTTGTCTCCAACATGAAACTTGTGATCCTCTTTGCGTCAAGCATGTCTATCTTTATATTGATGCTATGACTTCTCAATTTTCTCTATGCCTTCATATTTATTTGTCTAATCATGTCCTTGAATGCATTGACCTTCTTTTCATCTTCTTGTAGCTTTTCTTCATCCTTTTATTGTTAATAAAAAATGTAAAATGGTGAAGGAGGTAAGTAACCAAAATATGTCTTGAGAGTATACTTCTTGGTGGAAGAAAGGAGTGCTCTATTGTAGGGGTGTTGAATGTAAACCAACTATTTGTCCCATATATTTGGATGATTTCTATTGCAATATTTCAATGATTATACCAATATTGAGTTGAAAGAATATACTTTTTCATTGGTCTGGGGACGGAATTCAATGGAACAACTTAGCATGGTATCCATTCTCTCCCAATGTATTATCTAGAATCTACTTAAGAACATTCTATCTCAATAATCTACGATGGAGCTTGACAATCTAAAATGTACCCAACATGGTTAAATAATAATTCAACTACCTCTTGTATATAGATAATGTTCTTACATGGAATCATCAAACACATATTTCTCAAGTGGTATACCATGAAAAACAAGCATTCAAGGCTTTTATGAGACATGGGAAAACCTACAAATGCTTGGTACTAGGTGTGGGATGTATAGCCCATCTTTTTAGTTACTTGGATTTTCTGAGTTGCAAACAACACAATTTCTAACAAAATTCACCACTTTTCTTGCATCTTTGGCTAGTACCTATATGACTACAAAATTTCCATTATCTTTGTCATGCTAAAATTCCAGTAACTCTAGAAGTGTGAGCTTCTCTTATCAATTTATTCCTTCTATCTTTCTGTATGCAAAAAATTGTCTAACTTGTGTGGTAACCCATTATGGAGGTGATATTCTTTGAAGGTAATTATTGTAACACACCCCCTTACCTCCCCTAGACCAAACTAGGATGTAAGGATATGGTTAGTATGCAGATTGAACTCCTCAAAACCAAAAATTAAAAGCACCATCATGTGCATTTTGAAAAATTTCTAGCAATATAGATTTTCCCCAATCTAACTTACACATCAAAATATGTGACATTTCAAAACCTTTCAGTTTTGCTTCCTAGTCGAGCCAATAAGGAATTTCCCCATGGAACCCACACAGTAATCATGTCGGGCCCATGTGGCAATCCCACCCTACTAAAGTTCCACCTCATTGTTATGCCATGATGGCTTGGCCATGTCACTTGGCCTAGGGTCCCATCAGTGAGAAATTCAGGGTTTGCCTCTCTGTGATGAAACCCCTTGTGCATATCGTCGATGTCTCGATCTTACTCGGGCCCTGAATATGCCCCATCGACTAGCCCTGCTTTGATCCAAATTTCTCGCCAGTCTCGACTAGCCTAACCCATGACTAGTGAGCCCCGACACACTAATTCAACTTTAGCTCTTAATTCGGGCACAAACTTGTCCCAAATGCCACCTCTTGGCCAACTGGCCCAAATTCGACCTAGTGGATCCCATTGGTGAAGTTTAGATTGTTGCAAGCCTTTTTCACTTATAATTTTTTTCAAACATATGCCAACACACACACACACATCTATGTTTTGGCCTCTTCGCAGGCCCACCTTCAATCCAATGGTGGTGACAAATCTAACCTTTCAATGGTTCAGATTGAAAACACAGACCCTCTCTACCATATCATAAGGGGGGTTTGTGTTCTTGGTTCCAGAACATGATTTCATCCCTCTTATCTAACAACACTCATATTTTGTGAAAATATGATGAAAAGAGTTGAGCACGAACCCCCCCCCCCCCCCCCCCTATTAATTTCATGGGGGGGAGGGCGGGGGGGTGTGGTTCTGTATTCCATTCTGGTCATCTGATTATCACTCATTGTATTCGTTGATTAATCTTGAAGGCCAAGGTTCCATCCCTCTGTCCTAACACCTAGCCATATGGCCCCTTAAGTCTTTAGGCCCCTTCCCAAAGATCTCAATGGCTCTGCTTTGTTCTGACCTTCTATAGGGCTCTGACTTGGCACCCATAGCACCAATTCCTTAACTCCTAGCCCTCCCACTAGGTCACATGATCTGCTATGTGATATAGCGCTATCTTCAAGTTTTGAGCCACTAAGTCACAACGCGAATCAACTCAAATCAATGAGGATAGGAATCACTTATGGCTTCAGGTGGTTATCAACTTACCAAGCATGACAAAAATTCACAATATTGGGTGCTTTATAAATTGTGACAAGCACTTCTAAGAGTGGCTTAGCATCCCAACAACAAGCACCCAAGGTGTTTTGTTAGCTCTCTCTCTTAGCAAGAACACTTCTGCATGTGGTTTCTCAGCTCTTATCTAGCACCTTGAATGATTTCTTAGCCAATTATTGGAAAGAACTCATTCCCATCTCCTCAGCATTTTCTTGAACTCCTCTTGGTCACATTTTCTCTTTTAAGGGAATTTCATTCCCTCGTCTCATAGGCCTTTTTAGTGCTTCTCATGCACTCCACCAAGAAGAAGTCTGGCCCTTGCATTGTTGTGTAATTCTCTTTTTATTTTTCTCATGGGTGTATCTTCATGCTCCTTTTGGACTCTTTGCACTCCTCTTGGAAGATTCCTCTAATTTTTCTTTATAACTACCCATAAATTAAACAATGGAGCCAGATGGCTCCACACAAGCTTATTTTTACTCTTCCTCCTTAGATCATGAATTTTTGGTCGCACACTTCAAGCCATTATATAAGAATATATTTATTTATCACTCAGAGTGCCATTTCATTATAAAAATCAGGGGGAAGTCCACCAGGGGTGTCACAAACCCCAACCCCTTAAAGGGAACAACACCCTCAATGTTCAAATTAGCAAAAGAGAAAACAAAACTGAGCTTCAAAACTATCTCTTACATCCACTTATTCATCTAACAAAATATGGGTACAATACCCTTATTTGGTCATTCATTTCCCATGTGGCTTTATTGGGTCCAAAGTGCTTCCATTTCACCTTGGCATGTTCTATTGCTCTATTTCAAAGCATTATTTGCCTCTAGTCCAAGATGCACAATGGCTCTGGTTGGAACTCTCCTTCTAGTTCCACCTGTATCACAAACCAACGAACAACATGATTAGTATCATGAACATATTTCTTAAGCAAGGAAATATGAAAAACATTGTGTGCTTTCAATGTGGGTGGAAAGGCCAATCTGTAGGCTATTGGCCCCACTCTCTCCAAGATTTGAAATGGTTTGCAATATCTGGGTTCCATTTTGGCACACAATCCCACTTTCAATGAGATTTTATTTGGCTTAACATAGAGATAAGCATACTCTCCCACTTGAAATTCTTTGTGAATTCTTTGTTGGTCTAAATGGTGTTTCTACCTATCCTAGGCTGCCTTTAACTTTTGCCTAATCTTAGTTATTTCTTGCTCCATTTATTTTAGAAAATTTGGTTCAACGATTACTCTATTTACTAGATAATACTAGTTTATAGGGGTGTCATATTTCTTGTCATAAAATGCCCCAAAGGTACTCATTCCCAATGACTCTTGATAGCCATTGTTGTATGCAAATTCTACCAATGGAATATAGTCTTCCCACTTTCTTGGTTGATGCATCACATACATCCTCAACATATCTTCAAATATTTTATTCACTCTCTCTATTTGACCCATCAAGATTATGATGGTAAGCAGTGCTAAAGGCTAGTTGGGTTCCAAAACTAGCAAACAATGAATTTTAATATTTTGGAAGTGAACTTCACATATCTATATGATATTTTTTTTTTGGCAACCTAAATATCTCCTTCATGAAGATCTGAGCTATATCAATTTCTTTATGAGTGGACTTAACAACTATAAAGTGAGCTACCTTACTAAAAGTATCCACTACCACCATAATGGAATCATGTTGTCTAGTTGTTTTGGGTACACCTGTAATGAAATCCATGGGTATGACCTCCCATTTCCATTTTGGAATTGGGATTGGTTGTAGCAGTCCAATTGGGTACCTGCACTCTACCTTCACTTGTTGAAATTTTTAACACTTTGCAAGGTATTGTATAATATGTTTCTTCATTTGTGGCCAACTATATTTCTTCTTCATGGTTTTCATTATCTTCAAATATATAGGGTGACTTGAGTAAGGTCTTCTATGGAATTCATCCATGACAAGATTCTTTAGATCATTTTCATTAGACAATTATTTTGTTTTCTTGAACATTAGTATCCCATCATCAATGAGTTGTTAAATTCTGGTCACATATCCATCTAGTTTCTCCTACAAACACTTCTTCACATATTGGTAATGTTCATCATCAATCAACCCTTCTTTAATTCTCGCCTTGATGTCAAATGAGCATGTGCTCATGGCTGCTACAGGAACCTATTGCAAGATTCTACTAAGTGCATCTACACCTTATTCTCTTTTCCTTTGATATGATTAATTTCAAATTCAATTTCAATGATCAAAGCAAACTATCTAGCTTTCCTAGCATTTAGATTAGACTAGTCAAACAAGTATTTCAGTCCATTGTGGTTTGTCATCAACACGAATCTCCTTCACAATAAGTAATGCCTCCACATTTTTAGTGCGTGAACAATGGATTCCAACTCCAAATCACGAATGAAGTAATTCCTTTCATGTCCATTCAGTTTCCTAGATTCATAACAGATTACATGTCCTTCTTGCATCAAGACTCCACCAAGTCCCTCCTTACAAGCATCAGTGCAAACTACAAAATCATTTTCTAGGTCTGTTATTCTTAATATAGGTGCACAAGTGAGTAGCTTGTTTAATTGTTCAAAACTAGTTGCACATTCAAGAGTTCATTGAAACTTTACCCCTTTTTCTTTATAAAACAATGATGGGATGTCCAATCTTTATAAATTTCAAATGAACTTTCGATAGGAACTGACCAACCCCATAAAGGATCTGACCTCTGTCACATTCTAGGGTGTGGACCATTCCATTATTTCTTTATCTTCTCTAGGTCCATATTCACTCCTCCTTTTGAGATTACATGTCCCAAATATTGAACATGGGTTTGAAAGCACTCACACTTGTTGAGTTTTTCTTACAATTTATGTTCCCTTAGAAATTGTAGAACAACTCTAAGGTGGTCGTCTTTCTCTTCTTCATTCTTTGAATGTACCAGGATATCATCCACAAATACTAGTATAAACTTATCCAAGTTTGGCCTGAGAAATTATTCATTGGGCACATAAAGGTTGTTAGAGCATTTGTAAGCCTTAATGACACCTACAAACTCATAGTGGCCATGCCTTATTTTGAATTCAGTTTTGTGGATGTCTTCCTCTTTGATTCTAACATGATGGTATCTAGTTCTTAAATCAATTTCGGAAAATATAGCAGCCCCTCTCAGTTGATTGAATATATCATCAATGATGGGGAATGGATACTTATTTTTCACATTCACCCTATTCAACTAATGATAATCGATGCACAGATGTAACATTCCATCTTTCTTTTTAACAAAAACCATTGGGGCTCCCTATGGTGAAATGTTGGGTTGTATATACCCTTCTCCATCAATTCATTTGGCTACAAGTTTAATTCTATGTTCCAAGGTGTGCTCATGTGATAAGGGGATTTTATTGTTGGTTTTGTTCTCGAGATTATATCGATAGCGAAATCAATGTCTATGTTGGGTAGCAGTCCTAGAAAATCATCCGGGAATACATTGTGTTACTACTTTAATATTGGGTAACTCACAAAGGGATCTACACTGGATGATTTTCCCTCTTTTATTTGGATGGTGTAAAGGGAAAAACCATTTTAGTGCAATGTTTTACTTTCATCACTGAGATCATTCTGAGTGCAGTCAACCTCTTAGTACTCTGCAACGTTATTGACTCCCCTTCACCATTGAGGCATTCTCTCACTTTTCTATAACAATCAACCTTGTCCCTATGGGATTCCAACCAATCCATACCAATCAAAACATCATATGATCCTAATGGAAACAAGTTCAATTTGACTAAATTGGTGATGTCTCCAATTTCCACATGGAAATACTCAATGATGCTTGTTATTCATCTCTTTTTCCTAGTGGCCAACTAAAAAAGCCATGATTCTTCATGGGTTTTCTTTGTCAATTCACATCTCTATATAATATTAGGGCTAATATTACTAAAATTAGATCCTAGGTCAATTAAAATTCAAACTAACAAGTTTTTTACCATAACTTCCATTTGAATGATCATTGCTTCCTGCTTTCTCTACCCGTTTTCCAATGTAACATAAATCTTGGGCATGCTCTAGGCCACATCATTCATGGTTGTTTCCTCTTGTAAATAGTATAACTTTGTGCTAGTCTTATGCAGCTGAGGGAAATTTCTCTGCAAATGGTTCTCTCCAATTCCAATCACTGCAAGGTTCCTTTCCTAGATCCTTCAACCTTTTCATTTACTGATTTGTAAGATTCATTTTTGTTGATTGAAGGATTTTTCTGAAATTTGTTCCTAGTGTACGTATTAAACTTTCCAACCTTTGTCCCTTGTTTATATCCTAAGGTCCTTTTCCCATTTTCTTCATCTTTATTCTTCCATTCATTCTAGACCTCATTTTTATTCCTAGAATGTTCATAACAATGCTTGGTATTCTGAATAACCTCCCCCAAGGTCTTAGGTTCATCACATTATATTCTATCTCATTATACATGTGGTAGTCTACTAATGTACCTCTAAATATTAGTCTTCTCATCCTTGATATAAGGTACATATTTTAGCAGTTCTAAGAATTTGCTAGTATACTCCTCAGATGTCAATTTCCCCATTTTGTGTTCATATAATTCCTTGGCCTCACTGTCATAATATTTCTCGGATAGGTATTTTTCTAGAAATTATTTTTCAAACTTCCTCCATGTTAGCTCCTTCTCTCTGATACCTTTGAGGTTCTGGAAATCATCCCACCATATATCAACCTTTCCTTTTAAACTGAAGACAACCACCCTGGCATCACGTTCTTTGAATAATCATGCAGTATAAATTACTTTATTCCCAAGAGTTAGGCCTCTGCATATTCTTCTTTCTTGACTCCTTCCCCAAAGGTCAAAGGTTTTTCTTTCTTGAATCATTCTTGCATGGGATTATTTCTACTCTTCCTTTGATAATGATGCCTCTTCGCTGCAATATGTGATGATTTGTTAGGGTTGCTTGATTCTCTTTCTAAAGTGTTAAGTAGGACATTTCCTCCTTGTGCATTTCATTGCCTCTTTCTTGATTGGTAACTACCTTCATGTCTCTTATTATCTAACTTATACCTTAAGATCTCTGATGGGTTATCCTTAGGCTTTCTCCTATCCTGATGGTTGGTCTCAATTTCTTGTTGTCTTTGTATTGGTAGGTCTAATAGTCTTTTTAATAATATTACATTCACTTATGCTTGTTCATTGACAAATTTTTCATTTTTTGCTTTGCAACCTCTAATTTAAGCTCTTAGAGTTATAAGAGTGTCCATCATTTTAGGAGTGTCCTCTTATTTCATCTTCCCAATTGACTCTTCTTCAGGACCTTGTTGGGATTTTTTTACACCATATTGTTCAAATTTGTTTCTCATTCTCTCTCTTTATTTCTTTATCTTAATGTATGTCTATTTGCTTTTACACACACAGATGTTACTCAAATAGAAATACAAATGCAATTAACATAGGTACTCAACACCTTGGCCTATATTGATCTAAAGCATCAAATCTCAATTAACACATAGATAATATGCAATCAATAATCCTATAAATACATACATCAAATCTTAATTAAAAAATAGATAATATCCAATCAATAATCCTATAAAGCCATACATCACATTACTTTGTATTTTTAATTTCATCGCACATATTCCATAAAAAAGGGATTCTAGAAAATTGATAATATCAAGCATTCATCTAGTCTGTGCATGTGAGCCTCATCATGTCTAGTTCTTGAACTAAGTGCTTTGACACTACTTTGTAACACACGCCCTTACCTCCCCTAGACAAAACTAGGATGTAAGAACATGGTTAGTATGTAAACCCGAAATTCCAAGATTCAGTTATGGAAATGGGGTCATAAAATTTCGACCTTTTTTAAACTCCTTAAAACCCAAAATGGGGAAAACCATCACGATCATCTCGTTAAAACTTTTTCGGCGATATAAATTTTTCCCTGATATGACTTAAAAATCAAAATATGTGACCTTTCAAAGCTTTTCCTTTTTGCTTCCTAGATGAGTCAATAAGGAACTACCACGTGGTGGCCATGTGGCAATCCCAACCCACTGAGGTTCCACCTCATTACTATGCCATAATAGCTTGGCCATGTCAATTGGCCTAGGGGCCCATTAATGAGGAAGTTAAGGTTAGCCTCCCTATGAGGAAAGCCCTTGTGCACACTATCAAGGTCTTGACCTCCAACCCTTGACCTTACCTAGGCCCTCACTATGCACCATTGATCGACCCTACACTGATCTAACCTACTCTCTAGCCTCGAGCAGTCCGACCCCTAACTAGTGAGCCTCAACCCAACTAGTTCATCTTTAGCTCTTAATTCGGGTGCAAACTCATCCCAAATTCCGCCTCCTAGCCAACCGGTTCGAACCCGACCTAGTGGGTCCCAACGGCGAAGTTTGACCTATTGCAAGCCTTTTTCACTTACAAACGTGTTCAAACCTATGTCAACACACACACACACACACACACACACACACGCAGATATATCTATATGTATATATGTATATATATATATTATATTAGTATATTTACTAATTATCGTATATGTCCTAACCTCTTTGCAAGCCCACCTTCTATCCAATAGTGGTGACATATATGAAAATGTGGATCCCCCCTTATCAAGTCACAGAAGGGGTCCACATTCCTAGTTTTCGAACATGGTTTTGTCCCTCTTATATAATGATCCTCATATCTCATGCAAATCCAACGATGGAAGTTGAGTGTGGAACACACCCACCCACATCACAAGGGGGGTTTCTGCATTCCATTATGGTCATCCAATTATTACTCATCATAGTCATTGATTAATCACCAATGCCAAGATTCCAACCCTTGGTCCTAACACTTGGTCCTAACACTTGGCCATATGACCCCTTATGGCTCAATTTCCCTTCCCAAATATCTTGGTGGCTATGGCCCTATTCTGACCTTCAGTAGGGCTCCAACTTAGTGTCCATAGTGCCTACACTTTAACCCCTAGCCCTCCCACCAGATCACATGATCTGCGATGTGACCTATGGCTATCTTTGAGTTTTGAACCACTAAGTCGCAGCGTGATACTTCATTACGTTATATTTAGATATATGCAATTGTTACCACAATGGCCTCGCCAAGGCCCTAATCCATACCAATTTAGATCTACAAAAATACTCATTTGATTGCATGCACACCACATGGTCAATCCCTAAGACCAATGACCGATGAATATATACATATACATATATGTGTCAAATATTATTAACCACTGGTTTTGATTATTAAACCCTCATCCAAATGGAAATAATTTTTCCATCCGCAGGAACACAACTAATCCTAGTCTTATGCATGGTTCAACTCATAAATTTAATCATTCCAATGAATGCACTTAGGTCAATAGAACACGATTACAACTATAGGGAATTGGTATCCCCAAACGTCCAAGGGTATTTAATGACTACAATACGTCATTAAACTTTCCAATGTAGTTAGATTACTTATTGGGACACATGCATGTGCATTGTTAGTTATTCATAGTTCTGGCACTAATAACAAAGGTTACTATCCCTTTTATAATATGAATGAACCCAACATACACAATTGTACAAAGCTGCATGCAGATGCCAAATACATGAGATTATGAGCATTTCTTCCATTGCACAAGATTAATGACATAACATCGTGATAGTGAAAATCTACTACATATGTGCTCACAATGAGAATGACCAAAACCAATAGCATTTTGTTCAGAGTGAGTATAATATTCTACATATTATAGGAATGGTATTAACATAGTAAATGCAGAAATGGTATCCACATGAAACATAATAAAAATTCTAATCATTTAGCTTGAAGATGCATGACAAAAATTCATAAAGCCATAGGGTATTCAAACATTTCAGCTAATAATTTTATGCACCATCATCCTACAACCATGCAACATTTTTCAGAACCATATATTAAATTTCTCAAGGAAATATTTAACTTCATAGCTCTCAGCTAAATGCATTCATTTACATTAAAGAAAAATGATGAAGTTGAGGGTGGGACTTCGATTTTCCACCCAACCTTATACTCAATGTAGATAGAATCACTTGCAGTAGTCACCCCCTGAGCTAGATCCACGATCTAAGGGGAATTTTCTTCTATAGTTTCAGTTAGAGGCTATACTCATCTCAACAAGGATAAGAATCACTTATAACTTTAGGTGGTTTATTAGCATTGCAAGCACAACAAAAATTCACAATAGTAGTTGGTTTATTGGTTGTGGAAAGCACTTCTAAGAGTGATTTATCAACCCAACAACAAGCACCCTAGGTGGTTTTTCAACTATTGCTTTCTCAGTAAGAACCCTTCTGCATGTGGTTTCTCAATCCTTAACTAGTACCCTGAGTGGTTTCTTAGCCAATTCTTGGCATGCACTCATTCCTATCTCCTCAGGATTTTCTTGAACTCCTCCTAGTCACAATTTCTTTATTAAGGGAATTTCATTACATCAGCTCGTAGGACTTTCCAATGCTTCTCATGCACTCCACCAAGAAGAAGTCCAACCCTTGCATTACTATGCAATTGACTTTTTATTTTTCTCATGGGTGTCTCTTCATGCTCCTCTTGGAAGCTTCTTTTAATTTTTCATGATAAATGCCCATAAATTAAAAAATGGGGCTAGCTAGATCCATAATCTTATTTTTCCTCTTCCTCGTTAGATCATGGATATGTGGTCTCACTCTTTAGGCCATTGCATAAGAATATACTTATTTATATTTAGAGTGTCATTACATTGCAAAAATCAGGGGGAAGTCCACCAGGAGTGTCACAGTGATTGATCACCCCTTTAGCTACTTGATACTCCTATGAAATATTCATCTCCCTCATAGAATTCACTAGCTATATCATGAGTGAAGAGCTCAAGTTGCATTATCTTCCAAGCTAATGAAATCTTCTTAATTGGTGGCGAAGAGAGTGTGTTCGTTAACTTGGCCGTGGATCCTTTCCTGTACTTGATCATTAAGTGAAATTGTACAAAGAATTCCAACCACTTGTAATGCCTCTCTTTGCCACATCTTTATTTCCATTTATAGGTAGTGAAGGTGCTAGGACTAAGGAATCACTAATATTCTTCTTTAGGTCAGTTATTTTTGTGGCTTGTTCTAAGGAAAGTTCTTTCCTTTAGTAGTCATTATGTGTAGAAGCACTGTTAGTACTAAAAAATTCCAACAAAATTTCTTAAATATTGTGTTGCTTCCTTGAAAAGCATGAACTTTGTCAAGATTTTGGGCTAGGCCATTATGTGATGGCTCTAATATTTTTTGGATTCACCCTTAGCTTTCCTCCACAAATCATGTGTGCAATATATGAAGGATGTCTTTTTGAACTCCCATTTCTGCAATTTTCAATCACCTAATTCTTATTCAAGATCTCTAGTACTTGCATCACATGTGAGAGGTACTATTTTCATGTATTATTGAAGATTGACATTTCTTCTAAATATACTAGTAGGAAAGAGTTACTAAGAGGATGCAGCACATCCATTCATCAATCTAATGAAAGTTGCAAGCATATTAAATAAGCCAAAAATTGTAAGGACAAACCTTATCTTGTATTGAATGATGTCTTCCACGCATCTTCTTTCAATCTCACTTCATGATAACTTGATTTGAGGTCCAAATTTGTGAAGAACTTGGGTTGTTGTAGCTAGTCCAACAAGTCATTAATCCTTGGTAGAAGTTATCTATTATTGATGGTGATTTTTTCCAAGGCATAAAAGTTAATGCACATCCTCCAACTTCCATATTTCTTTGGCACCATGATGATGGGTGAACCACATGGTGATGTATTATGTCCAATGACTCCTTACTCAAATAATTACCTAAAACTACTACTTGAATTCATTTTCTTTGACGATGGACTACTTATACAACCTAAAATTAAGTAGTGTGTAGCTCCTTCGAATTTTGGAACACTTTCTTGTAGACTTCAAACAATTATAGTTTCTACAACTACTTTCCACTACATACTTCCAAGGATTTTTTCATATCCAACTCACTACCTTCTCCTTGTTAATTCCCTTCTCTCAGAAGAAATAAGACAAACTTCTTTATGCTACTAATGATGAGCACATATTGAATAGGGTTTTCATTTTCCCTTATGTTCATTTATGGTATATGCCTTTCCATCGTTGACTATCTTATACTAGTTTTCTCTCATCTTGAAAATGACAACTCTCACATATAAGTATGGCCTTCCTAAGATGACAACGCACACATCCATTGTAACCTCATTACTAATACTTCATTTATCAAGTTTTGGTTGATGAAAACTTGAATTTACATAGCTTGTACACTCCTAATTCCATATCTTGCCCCTTACCCAATCCAAGGAGTATGGTTGTGGATGGTCTTGTGTTTATAAACCAATATTTTCAAGCAACTAGGTAGAAATCAAATTGGATTGTGACTTGAGATTAAAAAAAAAAAAAAACTAATATCCCTTGCTCAGTTTCATGTGGATTTTGATGTAGTGTTGGGTGTGGAACCTAATTATCTTCTTTATTAAGAGGTATCAATGCATTGGACCCTTGTTCCTAATGGGGTGGAAACATTTCCAGTTTAATCACCATTAAGGGGGTCTAGGGGTGGGCGATGATAATTTTATGAGCCCTCGCTGGCCGAGATTTGGGGGTCTAGGGGTGGGCAATGATAATTTTATGAGACCTTGCTGGCAAGGGTTCGGGGGAAATGCCCCTGAAGCTAAAAATAGATGTAGAATTGCCTTGTAAAATATTGTAATTTCGTAGTCAATCTAGGTCATTCATTAGGAAAATGATCTGACGGTAGAATCTATGATTAATTTAGGGGTTTTTTCCCTAGAAGGAAACCCCTTGATTTATATGAGGGAATTGTATTATGGCAGTGTATATGTGTATTTTGAGAGAGAAAGAGAGAGGAGATTGTGTGAGAGCGAAGAAGAAATTACAATGGATCTGATGTAGGTTGTATCTGTTCATTTTGCTGGATGGTATAAAGGAAGGAATGGTTGTTTCTCCGTGGACATAGCCCAAATTGGGTGAAGAACATATATCCATGTCTCTCTTGTTTTATGCTTTTTCTTTGTTTATGTTTATGCAATATTTTATGTGTTCCATTTCTCTGTAATATATAATTTTTTAACATGTAGAATAACTTGTTCATCTCCTTATCCTATTTGTGACTACAACCAACTAGTGGAAATTCGTTCTAAATGGTAGTGAAACTAATGTTCCCTTCTAGGTCTAAGATGTTTTCCACCGTTTTCATAACATCCATTTTTATCAAACCTTCTTATCCTTTTGTAAATTCTTGGGGAACTTCTCAAGGTGTAATCTCCAGTAATCCTCCTTCGTGTTCCCCTTTTAGTCACAAGCCTTTCATTGCTTGATGGAAGGTGTTTGTTCATGTGTCATCACCACAATATTTTTCTCATTACACTTCTTCTTGCTTTTCTCTTTTCTTTGTTGCTCTTGTGATTTTATTTGCTTATACACACCTAACTATAGCTTCCACTTGTGTCCTTCAAGGTACTATGCTTGAGCACTAGCTTCATTGATCCTCTTAGATTTGAAAAACATCAATTGATGTCAATTGTAAAGTAGCAATGATCCCATATGCATGATCAATAGATCTAGGATTTGGAGAGAGAAACCCAATGGAATAGACCTCTTCTTGAGATCTGTGGTGAACTCCTACATTGATTACCTTTGTCTTTGCCTAAATCAATTCCACACAATCTATTCATGATATTGATATATAAATGGGTAGAATAGAGATTTCATCATTTCCTTGAAAACCTCTAGATCAATCGCCAATGGTTCATTTTCTAGTACTCCATTTTTTGTTGCACCATTGTCCCAACATGCCAAAGCATGACCTTTAAGATTCAACTATGCAAATTAGCAAATGCAATCATTTTATTTTGGTGAATTAATGTATGTTGAAGTACTCTTCCATCTATTATAGTCACTGGTTTAGTTTGATGGCATCAACTTCCACAACATATGGCTTGAATTATACATTTTCTTATACATAGAAAGGTACTTGCATTTTTCTATAGCTACATTATCCCATCATTGTCTGAGATTTTCACTCTATCTTAGGTTTCTTTTCAGCTTTATTGGAATCTTCACGAAAATTCTTTGTTGAGGGTGTTTCCATAACCTTCATTACCAACAATTGTGTTACCCTTGATTGCAATGTGGAAACACTCTGCTCTAGATGATATGACCTAACCCTAAGATATTATTCTTCATGAGGAAACCTTGTCATTATTGGTAATCTTCTTCTTTATAGCCTTGGTAATAATTCTTGTCTATTTATTCTATAGTCACTATGGGTACCTACCATACAAGTCTTATGAAGTATATTCAAACTTTTTCTCTGATACCAAATGATTTGTAAATGAGAGGCCTATATCTTATTCATTTCATCAAAACAAATTCTCAAATAATTTATAATATGCTCCAATTCCAAGGGGTGGTTTTGATATGTAGCATTTTCATGGGAAAATAAAACTCCATTTAGTGACCATGACTCGCTCTTAATAATGGGATGTATTCAAACTCCAGCCTGAGCTCCCCAGTGATTAACTCATATTCAATTCAACTTAGATACCAATAAAGAGCCACACATGAAAAGGAACTAAAATCCACACACAGAAAGGAGAACTAATTAAATATTATTTAAATTGGCTTCATATGACATGGAAGAAATCCATTACATTAGATGCCAAATTAAATTGAAACTATCACACAACCTCCATTTAATAGTCTAAAGAGAGATAGAGAAATCCACTAGGTCATGTACAATTGTACAACCTACATGTATCCTTCCAAAGAATGTGGATGTAACATATGGCCCTATATGACCTATGAACCCACCATAAAAAAATTGTATGAGTTGCATGTGCTAAGAAATTGATTTAAACAACTATGTGATGGTTTCTTGAGGCTTTTTATGCTATATGTTGGCCTTTAGTAAGCTAAAGGCATCTAAAACTCCAAAACTCAACATGTAGCATATGGCATCCATGGAAAATTAGAGTGGTGTTTTTTCCTCACTTCTAATAGTTAAATTCATAAGAAGAACTAGTTTCTAAACTCCTTACAAGATCACAATAGTCAATTAATAGTGCCCATAGATATCCAAACTTAGAAATCAATCAATGGTGGAGGATAGAGAGTTGTTGGGTTATGCATTTACTTATAAACTATATGAAAGGAAAATTCAACACTATGACTGGAATGAAAGATCAGCTCAATAACCAAACACCATAGCCATCAAATCTTCAAACAAAGCATTAAAAACACACAATAGCTTCATTGGACTACATGCAAGTTAACACAACAAAATAAATAACACATAGAGATAAATCAATGCACATGAAGAGATTATTTACCTTGGAAACCTAAATTGGAAAAATAACATTTACCTAGCCTCAATCATGTTTTTTTATTATTTGGAAATATGTAGGTTACCAAATACAACATGACTTGTAAATGATTGGCTTATATCTTACTCATTTCAACAACACAAATTCTCAAATAATTTATAATATACTCCAATTCCCTTGGATTGCTTTGATATGTAGCATTTGGATGGGAAATAAAATTTCATTCAATGACGATGCCTTTCTCTTATTAATAGGATGTATTCAAACTCTAACTTGAGCTCTCCAATGATAAACTCATATTCAATTCAACTTAAATACCAATTAAGAGGCATGTATGAAAAGGAACTAAAATCCACATACATAGAAATGAAAACTAATTAAATCTTATTTGAAGTGGCTTCATATGACATGGAAGATGCCCATTAAATTAGATTCCAAATTAACTTAAAACTAGCACACAACCTCCATTTAACAGTCTGAAGACAAATAGAGAAATCCACTAGGTCATGTACAATTGTACAATCTACATGTATCCATCGAAAGAATGTGGATGTAACATATGGCCCTATATGACCTATGAACCCATAATAAAACAATTGTATGAGCTGCATGTGCTAAGAAATTGATTTAAACAACTGTGTGATGGTTTCTTGAGGCATTTTATGCTATATTTTGGCCCTTAGTAAGCTAAAAGCATCTAAGTAACACTCTAAAACACAATAAGTAGCTTATGGAAGCCATGGAAAATTATAGCAATGTTTTTTCCTCACTTCTAAAATTTAAATTCATAAGAAGAACTAGTTTTTAAACTCCCTACAAGATCGCAATATCCAATTAATAGTGTCCATAGATCTCCAATCCTAGAAATCAATCAATAGTGGAGGATAGAGAGATGTTGGTTTTTATGCATTTACTTATTGTGATAGCTCAAACATATTTCCACTTGTGAATGCATTATAAATATGTCATGAATTTTAATTACAAAAATTGGGGCTGAGGAGGTTACTTGCTTGGGATGTTGAAGGTTTTCTTGCTGCAAGAAAATATGAACTGTTTTGACAACGATTAAAGGTTGGTTGGTGAGTTTTAATGTCCTGGTGTTTTCTAAATTGATTGAGCTCCAAGAGAAGGATGAAGGCCATCCTTATTTTGGAAAATTCAACAAGGAAAAAGGAAAAAATTTAAAGAGAAGTAATGCGTAGACTATCATCTAGTAAGGTGTGTAGGCCACCCATTTCCACAAGCTAACAAACCACAATGAATCTAGGGGATAGATAGATAGTTGGCACCATTGGAAAGGTTGGAAAGACTATGTAAGACATAGGTCACTGTATGAATGGTATTCGAGAAATTAGGAACTACGCAATAGAGGGAGAGAAAACTCACTCAAATAGTTAAACAATAGAGGAGAGAAAAGGAGACCCTTCGAATAGGGGACGAGTGAGGAAAAATAGGTAGGAGCAAAGAGAAGGCAGCTCTATAAGAAAAGAATGCAACAAAATGACTGGAATAGAGATGGAAAGGGAAAGAGAACACAAAGGAGTAGGGAAATGATGTTTAGGTTGGCAAGGAGGTAGGAAGTGGTCATTTCCAGGTGAGGAATTAGTTGCCTCTTGATTCCCCATTGGCCGGAGGGAGGAGATGGTGTTTCTTAGAAATCCCCGAGGGTTGCGGCGGAGGAATTATTCCTAGAGGGTTACTAAAGGATTTCTTATTGTATCTTGATTGTAGTGTGGCTCCTGGAGTCCAAAATTTGGGTGGAACCACATTGTTGCATTTTTAAGGGTGGAGACAATAGGTCTCTAGACTCCTTATGCTTGTTATTAACTACAGATCAATTGGTGGGTGGAGGTGGAAGAACCTCTAGAGACCCTAGTTTTATTAGCAGTTGAATTTAATCCATGAGAACAATACCCCTCTTTCTTTCGAATCTAGCTTGGGGGTGACAACTGTAAGTAAGGACTAGTTGCAACTTGTCTATGGTTTGGTGGAGAGTTGTTTTCCTGGACTTAGTTTCCTAATAGCTTTTGAGATAAGTTTCTCTTATGTTCTTAAATATCAAGGAATATATGTCTACATTTTCTGATTTGAAATGATGTTATTGATGTATGACGCATGATCTATAAATTTATTTCTTATATAGGTGACTGGTATGTTGTTGACATTGCTTTTAAAGTCATTAGATCGATGTGATAAAATCATGTTTTAGGAGATGGTTACAATTAGGGTGTCTATCTTAAATCATAATCCAAACATTGTGTATTCAATGGTTATCTTCTAATAGTAACCAACATGGAAATCCTTTCATATTGCAGATACATATTCTTGTTTTGATTGTTGTAGGCTCTCACTAGCACTACCTATGTTCCGAGTAGAATTAATGAAGATTTATTTCTTCTTCCTTGGCCTTACTGGCATGTTTACCTCATGTGGTTTCTTTCCCAAGTCTTCCAGTGAAGTATACCCAGGTTCTTTGGTATGTATTCCTATTTTCTTACTTCCCAAGTAGCCTGAATAAAACCTTACTTTTCTGTGAAATTTCACGTTTAGGAAGGTTTGTCAAGAATTTACATTATCCATTATGTTTAGAGATAATTGTTGGTCTCTAAAAGAAATTAGCCATATTAATGTGCAGATTCTTGAAGGGAAGCTCAATATTCATATTAAACCCAAATCAGAGTAATAAGACTAGAACTATATGTACTACATTTGATGAAAGAATTGGTGTAGGTGAGCGTGCATTTACTTCATATTACAGTAAACATATCTTTGAAATAAAGTTCAACATCAACCCTCATTTCATATAATTCAATGTTGTTTCTTTATTTTTTTTGGTCATAATTGAAGAGACCAGGCTTAACCCTATTAAATTGAGTGCTTGAGGGGTTGAACGCCCATATTTGTGCAACAAATCAACACTTGCCATTGAAAAGTACTTAACTAATCAAATGACTGTTAATTCATGATCTTGAAAAATCCCCTCAAAACAAGTTGGTGCAATTTATAAACCAATGACTGCATTGTTATGATAACATCTCTTGTGTTTTAAATACCCCTTGGAAGTATGTTCGGTAGTCTTTCCTATAGTGGTGTGTTATGCTCTTTAGAGTGCCAAAACTAGGCTAATTCATCATTTTATAAATATAAATTTGACGTCGAATTGACTAAGCTCGCAGGCAGGTTACATTAGTCATTTTCCATCAATCGATCATAAACTTAAGTGTTGTGGTGGAATGGGAGTAGTAGAGGATGGTAACACTGGTCGTGTTATATTTATGTTGTTTGATAAGGCACTCACTACATCGGGTGTACACCCTAGGATTTATTTCATATGTATACAAAGCACTCACTGTGTTAGCCTATAGACACATGTGATCATGTCTTCGAACTAGGTGAAGATTATGCCCTTGTTATTGTAATATATTTTGACATAGACAAACGGGAAGAGTTGAAGGCTTAAGCCCTAAGGGGCCATAATGTAAATACCATATGACCTCACAAAATAACCAAGGGTGGAAGTAAATCTTATGAAAGGTGTAGATTTGTTTGAGATAATTGAGGCGTGACATGAAAAGTGCAACCCCCCCTGTGACATCAGTAGGGGGTAGTGCTATTTGATGTAAGTCAACATATGGTTTTTAAGGAGGGTCATCAGATCATACGCATGAACCTCGTAGAAAAGAGAGTTCTAAGCGAGAATTTATATAAGAAGAAATACAAGTAGCGAAAAAGGATTCTTAACATAGGGGGTTCTTGGCGAGAACTTACCTTAGAATAAATAATGTTGGTAGAAAGGGTTCTCAGTAAGAACTATTCTCAAAATAAATGACACTGATGGAAAGGGTCTCAGTGAGAGCTATTCTTAGAAGAAATGACACTAGTGACAAGGGTTCTTGATGAGAATTCTTCTTGGCAGAAATGGCATTGGAGGCAAAGGGTCTTGGCTTAGAGGGTTCTTGGTGAGAATTCCTCTCAGACGAGTGGGTGAGCAACTTATCAGAGGAAATGACTGTGCAGGTTAAGAGACTCCTAGTTTTTACCTACGAGATGGTTATCTCTAGGGTGACGTGGCTTCAAAGGGGCCTACACCTACTTACAGTTATTTCGCGACTAACATGTGAGGATGGACAGGTCAACAACTTATGCATAGACTTATATATGTGATATGACCCCATACCTTAATGGCTCGACAACTAATATGCCAATTCCACGTGGAAACTAAGGGGTTGACTGGGGCAGTGACGTGGGTGCCACATGGGGGCCATGTGGATGCCACTTCGTGGATGGATGATGTGGCACTAAAATTTAAATGACTGTAACTTTTGATCTGGAAGTCGGATCGGGATAAAATTTATATCAATGAAATTGTCTCGATGAGATGAACGCAATGAGGTCATCCATTTGATGTTTTAAGGAAGACAAAAAAGATTTATTTTTTTACACCCCATTTCCATAATGCTGCCATGGATATTGGGTCAACATAGTAACCACCTCCTTCTGACCTATGGTGTGGAGGGTTAGGACGAGGTGTGTTTACAATTATAAAATACTATAAATATAAAGGAAAAATCCAACACTACAACTAGAATGAAATCTCAACTCAATAACCAAACACCATAGCCATTAAATCTTCAATGAAATCATTAGAAATACACAATAGCTTCATTGGATTACACATGCAAGTTAACACAACACAATAAATGACGCACAAAGATAAATCAATACACATGGAGAGATGATTTACCTTGGAAACCAAAATGGGAAAATTGAAATTCACTTGGCTTCAATCATATTCTTTATTATTTGGCAATATGTAGGTTACATGCTCTCTAGCTCATGTTCATGCTCCACATGGAAATATGGGAAACATTTTCTCCAGTCTTAATCAAAGAACTTCTCTTCTTTGGTTTCGTGTTCCTTTTATTTTCATTTATTACATTTAAGGATAAGTCTCATGTTTTTATTTTTTAAATGCACGATATATTTAAAAATTAAAACTTTTCCTTGAAACTTTACATTGCGTATGTTTTTCTTAAGATTTGATATTAATATAGGGGTGTAAACCAATCATGATAGAATGGGGCTCGTCATATCAATAACTTAGTCTCATTCTTTGTTCATAACCCTTACCCTTATCAATTTCAATCATCATAGAACCAACAACAATCATTGCATACCCTAACAAATCTAATTTGGTTCATTGAATGATCTTATAACTAGTAAGTATGTAAATAAATATTTTAATCAAATGGAGTGGGTTATTCATTAGAGAAATTTTGAGGTCTAAAACGGACATCCTAAGGGAAAAAATAAAAAAATCCTCTTTCAACTCGTATTTTCAAATTATCTCCCTACAATTTTACTCAAATTTCAAGTGGGAGCTCTCGTTGGATGCAAAATTTAATTTTTCATCCAAGGAGTATCAATGTTGCATACTTTCAATGGACCCTACTACATGAAAAATGTGAAATACATGAAAAACCATGATTTCAATCACATGTTTTCATGTATTTCACATTTTTTGTGTAGTAAGGTCCATCGAAATTATGCAACATGGGTACCAATTGGATGAAAAATTAAATTCTGCATCCAACGAGTTCTCTTGCTTGAAATTTGATTAAATCGTATGGAGATAAATTGAAAAAAATAGCTTTTTTCATTTTTTATTCTTTTATCTTTTTACATTTTTACTCCAAAAATTGTGAATCATCCCCCATGGTTGACATCATCATATTGAATCCTATTGGGTCTTATAAAGTTGATTTTTGTTGTACATTTTTGTTTTGAGACCCATTTTTTACCTCAAAATTTCTCTAATGCTTATTTAATATATACCTACAAAGCACTAACTCACCCTAATCAATTATTTCTTTATGGAGTAAGCATCCCACAAACAAGATTTGAAACCATGTGAAAAAGATAATGATTTTTCTTCTCAATCATCTAAACTAAACCTAACTAATAACATACCTTTTATAGGGCTGGTAGATATAGGGAAAAGGGGATTTCCTCTAAACTCTTTAAGGAAGAATGAAGAACAAGTGAAAAAAAACCAGGCAAAAGCCTATGCACTCCTATGAGGTCTTATCCTTGCTGAGGAAGCCAAATTTAGATCCTTGATAGTTATTTGATATTCCATTATTGTCATCAAAGTGATGCTAGATAAATCCTCCTCCTTGGATAACATGATTGTAGTGGTCATTAATTGATTTAAAGAGGAGGCCAAAAATCACCTCAAATTTTCATTTTAACATGTGGTATATTCCTTCAACTTAGAAGTTGATTCATGGGTTAAGAAAGTCACTTCACTAAGTTCAGGGAGTTGGAGAAAATGGGGAATATCTATTTTTTATATGTCGTAAGTCATTAAGAGTTGGTAAGGATATATTGAACCTTCATTAGTTTTTATGTGAATCTTCATCTAAAACATTAATCAACTCATATGATGATCTCACCTCAATCTTCCTAGTTAAAGCAAGAGGTGCGAAGTGAAATAGTTCATTCAAGAAAGTTCTAGTCGGAAGTTGAATCTGATTCCAGGGATATAGTTGTACCTCCTAAGCAGCATTCAAGGAAATTTCTATTCATTCCATGGCCCACTCATGAGGTATAAAAACAACGATTTTCTTGGGGGGGGGGTATGACTTTGTATCCTCCGCTCGTTGCTACACGAACAAGCCCTTACCCCACCTGTTGACTTGTCCTTCAGTCAACTCCAGTCGGCCTTCTCTACTACCACCCCAAACGAAGGGGCCAACTTCGGTATCATCTAAACTTGGACCATGAATCAAGCCTCCAACCCAACTTATTACTTTTTGATTCCTTTCCTATCTCTTTCTCTTGCCGCTCTGAATGCGGGCCATGATAATGGTACCGTGGAAGCCTTTAAGAAAATACTGGAGCATGGGTTAGATAAGTTTTGTTTGATGAACCAGGATGATCTTGTCTATAAAGAGATGTGTTTATTCCCCACGCACTAAGCAACGATTAATTAAGCAAGTGGTATAGGTGCGGTCCTAATCCTAATAATGTGGGCAAGCGTTAGCGATCAATCACCAAACATGTAGGCAAGTGACATGGATCAAATATCCGGAAGCCCTATAATTGTGATCTCATGGATATCTATCGGCATTGTGGGATTATTGCCTAGTCAATTTAGTGTCCTAAATTGCTCTACGTAAATTATCAATCCAGGTATCATAAACTGATGAAGTGTGGTGCACCATATGTGCTTAGTTAACCTTTTTTCTTACTTCGTTGTTTTATAGTTTATTTTGTTTTGGGGGGTTTTGTTTCTTATGTTAGAATCTAGTTTTTAAAGAAAAGAGAAAATTAAACAAATCAAAACTTTGAACAGTTTAGATTAATCTAAGCCGGAAAAATATCTAAGAAAAGAAAGAAAGAAAAACAAATCAAGTCCCATTCATAGCTTCGCATATCGCCAATTTTGTTCTTAAGGAACTAAAAAGACTCAATGAGACATGAACTTATGTAATGAGTATCCTACTAAGCAAAAAAGAAAAAAACATGTAAAGAAAAACTAATCTACTGTGTTCTCTATGCTCCAATTCACCAATCAGAAAATAGGAAGACTACTTTCTTGGAATATTTTGTCAAGCATAAATTACACAGTTAGATAAATCTATAATCAACCGATTGAACACACTTGCATGAATTAAAATTGCATGAATGGAAACTCTAATCTATCAAACTTGAAAGCAACCAAATGACATACTTGAATGAAATCAAAGCGAAACTACAAAACAAAATCTACTCTACCTTACATTCTAATATGCTCCATGATATCTACTTCACATCTCCTTCCATGTTGAGAACATAAAACCTTTATTCAAATTCTTCAAAATTTCAAAGTACAACAAAGCTCTCCAAAGCTTTCCAAAGCCATCAAAGAAAAACTACCAAAAAGCTACAAGCTTAAGAATTAAAAAGCTAAGCTAAGCTCAGCTAACAAATGAAGGAGAGAGATCTCCTATTTATACAAAAAGATGAGAAGCCATCTCATTAATGGGAGTCCATGAATCTCTCCCTCTACTTCTAGATTCCTAATCAAAATAGGAACTAATAAGACACATGTCTTCTTAGAGTTTCAATACAATTAGGAGATGTGACACATATCCTCATGATCCCATGATTCTCTCCACTCAAATTCGAATTTGGCCTTAGTGTGCTACATAAAGGTCTTCTAGAAGCCTCCTTTTGATCTGCATATGCCAACAATCTCAACTCACTTGTTAGGTATAAGCATATGCACATTATTTTCTAATTTTTAACCACAAATTCACTTAAAAAGGCTAAGAATTAATAAAGTTTGGAAAAACATAAATTTGGCCCAATGATAATGAAAGTGGGATGAATGTAGTGACATAGTAGTGAAATGGAGGTGAAATGGAGGTGATATAATGGACATATTAGTGAAAGTGTAATGGAAATTAATGACATTTTCAAGACCCAACAATTATGTCTTAGTTGTGGGATGGATTTTCGAACATCCATGCACTTCGAAATGGGATGATTATCATCCTTCAAGTAACACCCTTATCAATTCTTACACTGCTTATTTGATTTTAGCAATTGGTATTTTTGTACTCAAGTGCAATACTTGTTGATGGTAATGGTCCAACAATAATTGGGTGAACTTTGTATTTTGGTCTTGGTTTATATGTCTTAGAATTAGGTTAGGGGTAGGTGTTTTTAGGCTTTTGGTATGCTTGCATCTAGCACCACATTCATAGCTAGGACATTTATTTGTTGTGCATTTATTTTCTAGGACTTCATCCATTGGGATTCTTTTGGGGATACTCATGGGCCCAAGGGATTGAGCTCAAGCCTTAGTTTCTAGTCAAAATACAGGGTGCCTATAACTTCTTTGTTTATCTTGAGTTATAGAGAATCTCCTTCTAGTCTTTGTTTCTTCAATTTAGTCCAATCATTAGAGAATTGTGATTTAAAGCTAACAAATATAGAAAACAAATAGATTGGAATTTAGAAGAACACTGAGGAGACATAGGGAATATATCTAGTCCAACCAAAGTTTTTTTTGTTCTCACTAACATCAAAAGTTGATGAGAATGAGCATTCCTATGTCTCTCATCATGTAATCAATATGAAATCTACTAGTCTAGTAAAGATAAAGAATAAACATCTTGGCAGTAGAATTCATGTTAAGGAACTTCACCTTCAATCTTTGTAAATGTTTCTTTTTGCAACCTTAAACATTAGGATATATTTCAACTTTATACATGCAAATTTTAAAGAAGAGACAAGTCATCAACTTAAGAAAGCCATGGGCATCATGCAACAAAACTCTCCCCATCAAATGTTGGTGAGGAATAGGAAAATGGTTAACATATATTTTATTAGTTATTATGTTTTTAGTAGATTTTTACAAATATTTGTTAAGTAAATTGTTGGGTTGTGTTATATTCTTTCCATGACTAGCCCCAGTAGTTAAATCGAGGGGTTAGAGGGGGGAAAGAGACCCCCCTTCATTGGGTCGATGGCAGCGGGGGGGTCACAAGGGGTTTGAGGGGGGCGGAGCCCCCCTTCGTTGCACCAATGCGCAGCAGGGCGGGGGGGGGCAGGGGGGTCACAAGGGGTTTGAGGGGGTGGTATCCCTTGTCTATAGGGTCTAGGGCAGCACCCTGGGAAAAAAAAAAATTGGACCGTATATTAGGTGGACGATCCTACCTATGGTTTTGTGCATGGTTTTCACACATGGTTTTGGGCGCGATGGTTTTCGGTCCATGCTAGTTTGTAGATCCAGTCAAGGGAACTACAATTATGTTCTAATCCAGGGTTAATGGATTGAGGTTTATGGATGCTTCAGCATGTATATATATGTATTGTAACATTGAAAGGAACATAATGAAAAATCAATCTAGTGTCCCAGTTTTGGGATCTAGGGGAAATATCTATGTATATTTGTTTTATGTGTTATGGTCTCGCCATTGTTTATTTTCTGCTTTTAGAATTCATATGCAGGTAATTTCTGTACGGGGTTAAAACCTACATAAACTACCAAGAAAAAGTATAAGGTATAATGATTATAATTTATAGTAAACTCGAAAACTATTTATTTTATTAAAAAAGCATAAAATTATTATAATAACAAAGTTTATATTATAAATATATAATTATGATTAAATTAGAATCTATAAATTTTTAGTGTACAACTAAAATGTTATGATATTTGAAAAATAAAATTTCTAAAAAACATATTGAATATGAATTATAATAATTATGTGCATGCTATATTTAAGAATATGTATTTTAAAACATTAATTTAACTATCAATAATTACTAGGTGGATGGTGGAGATTTAACCTCAATGGAATATGTTGGAATATTCATAGTGATATACATAGATTAAAGATTACGATATATCTCCAAGTTAGTTATGCTCTTTTAATTAATTTTTTTTCAAATTTAATTAATTAAAGAAAAATTCATATCAAAATATGTCATATTGAGTATGTGGTATTCATAAGCCATGGTATTCTCCCATGGTATTGTAGCAAAAGCTATTTAAAAGTTAATAATTTCCATATTAAAGTGGGAGTGAACCTCCATAGTAAAGTAAGAGTGCATCTCCATAGTTTAACTCATACATTAATTATTTTTATAATTAATAATAATAATAATGATTTAAAATAAAGTTATAATTTAGTTCTTTTTTGTGATTTTTTTAATATGGGCAATGTGAGATGTATCTTGGGGTAAGTGTTTTGATGATTATTAATATTGACTCACCTAATTGACTCAAATGAGGAGAATTGACTCGCTTGAACATAATTGACTCACTATTTTTTTAATATTGACTCACTTAATTGACTCAGTTGAAGAGAATTGACTCGCTTTACCTCCTATAAATTCACAATTTGGGTGTCGGTGTCGACCAAGAATGCACCTTTACAATTCAACTCAATGTTATTTTAATTTGTTTACAAGTTAAGTTCTTACAATAGACAATGATTTGTCGTTGAATGTTGATGTAGTCTTTTGAAATGCATGAGTTTGTAGTTGCATTAACTTGATTTCCTTGCATGAATTTGCTTGTTGATGTAGAATGTTGATGTTGCCAACTTTAGTTATGCGTTGTAGTTACACAAATGCGTGTGATTGTTTGTGCTTGATTGAATGCTTGTTGTAGCTTCTTAATTTTAGGTGCTTTGATTAATGTGCTCATTTCATTCACTTTCTTTAGACTCCTTGTGTGTGTTAGATAAGATAATTGTAGTGTCAAAACTAGACACAAAACATGCACAATCAATCACTACACAAGGTGTACCTAAGATCCCCTTATTCAATTTCAGACGGATCTAGGACACATCAACACCACAAAAAATATGTCTTTATTAAATATTGAATACATAAACAATCAACTTCGCCCTTATAACTTGGTTGTTGACACTGTTTAAGCAATAATAATACAAAACTCTATCTTCAAAGTTAACTTCAATTTCTGCTCCACTTAACTTTCACATCAACCCTCACTTTGCTCACTTGACATTATGACTTCTCAATTACAATTTTAACTTTGACTTGACTTTGAAATAAACTTAAGCTATCTCAAAGTAAACCATTACTTTAGATTACAATAATGACCTTTCCTTTTAAAAAGAAATTCGAAATCGCTTATCACTCCATATTTACTTTCCTTATCACTCCATATTCACTTAAGACTTTAAAGCACTTATCCCTACAAAAAATTTACTTTAATATGACTTTATAGTAAAGTGAAAACATCACTTCAAACCTTGTGTTCAACATTCCACTCATTCAGCGCAAAGTAGAATTCAACGCAGAGGATCAATTTTGCATTCATGCCATCATCTTCACAAAAGGTAACAGACCTCCAGCAGCTACCGATGCTCGCAATCCTTGTTCCAATATCAAAATTACTCAATAACTCGCAAAATAAGTAATCACATAGATAGTCCATTAACCATTTCGCTCTGGAAGCGACATTCATCCCAAAATAGATATTTATAATCACACACTGAGACAATACATACCCAATGAATCTTCTCTTATACCCGATATTTCATGTAGCAAATAAATACTTTCACGATGGAAACCGGCTCTCCCATCTTACGTAGCACAGACAGCAACATGGCAGCCTAGGCTCCAAATTCTTCCATGATCTACAACACATCTCATGTTGGGACGATTGATAGCTGAATTAGAAACACAATGCTAATATTATGAATTGTAGGGGTACTTTAACGCTAAGAGAATCTCCAATGAAGGGTCAAGTAGGTGGCATTGAAACACACTTATTCCACTGATTTCTATTGTAGTCTTCACCTCATCCACCAGATACATTGCGTCTTCCAGTAACATTGAATCCATAAACGTTGCTCTTCTGTGTCAACTTCTGTGTGAGGATAACAATAATGTGATTTACCCAAAAACATAAAAAGATATTAAAATGGTGTGGGATCTAGAGTGTTTGCTCCACAATGATATCCAAGGATTTCAAGGCTATTCTATATGTTGAATCTTCGACCAAAGGAAAAATCTAGTGAGAACATACCCACGATACTATCATCCCTTATAGATTCAGATGACTGAGAATGGTTTAGATAGATCAACATTATGTTAAGCAATGGGTTTTAGTTGAATTGTTGTCTTTCAGGAGTATCTATAGTCTCTGCTTCTTACCAAATTTTGAACTTCCGATTTGGATTGCGCTACACAGCAGAGCAAAGCAAAGAGAAGGAAATTTCAGTAAACTGAGGAGAAATATGGACCAAAAGGCTGTGCAGCAGGTCCTTGAAAATCAAGTGCTAACTGTAGCGAAAGTGGTCGAGGAGAAACTGGATGAGGAGATAGATTGGTTCGATGTCGATCAGCTAAATCAAGATGATTTGGAGCAATTAAGGGAGCGAAGACTGCAGTAGATGAAGAAAATGGTTGCAAAGAAGTAGCATTGGCTCTCTTTGGGTCATGGAGAGTACCAGGACATTCCTTCAGAGAAAGAATTATTCTCCATTGCCAAGGCAAGCGAGCGCATTGTTTGCCATTTCTAAAAAGAAAACTAGCCTTGCAAGGTCATGGAAAAGAAGTTGTACACCTACTTGCACTGTTGTCAATCTTTTCCTCACCATTCACTTGTGTTACATAATTTAAAATGTGCTCAAAAGAAACAACACATCAACAGAAATTGCGGGAGATAATTATATTAGATTACAGAAATCGTGTAGCCTTTAGATCTGAGTAGCAAATAACTATAGCTCCACCTCAACTCGATTACTCCAATCATCATTTGAGGACTTCAACGCGTGCTCCCGCCATGTCCATGTTTCATCAATATTTTCTAATCACCATTACTGATCTAGATCTGCCTAGGCGCTGTTGCATGGATGCCCCAGCCAAGCTCTCTCTCAATGGTAGATCCACACCAGAACTGGATTCTTCATTTATTAATATGTTGATAATAAAACTCTATGTAGCAAATCTGGTCACTGTCATTTGCATATTTGTCCAAACTCTCGATGCTAGCTTCATTTCTTCTACGTTTGTCTTTTCACTTTTGTTAGACCGCCTGCACAGATCTTCATTGCTAACACAGCTTCACAACCATTCGTAGGCATTCAAGTTCATGGCACTTGCAGCTTCGGCATACTCCTACGCACTCCTTATTCTAAGTAACAACAGTTCCAACTTCAATTTCTATGGAATAATATAACAATCCACTGCAAAAGCATGCACATTGTTTGATCCCAGCTACTCCAAATTTTCCATAATAAATTATGCACAAATTCTGCACATATAACAATATTTACCTATCCAAGCTCTGATACCACATGTAGGATTTACAATAAACATACATTAAAATATTAGAGACATAAAAAACCAGACATGGCGGAAAAGGCTTGAAAGCCTCACTATGTTATATTCCTCACACTCTCAATGTAATGTACAAATAATGATAATAGTACAATAAATACATGAGGAAGTTTGTCTCAAGATAATACGTCTATCTTGGACATTATGGTTGAGAAAATATCTCAAGAACACAATAATCTAGGAGACTAACTATTTGGAGAGAATCTCTCAACCAACTAGGCCTAAACTAACTCCTACCCATGAGGAACAAACTCAATCTAGAAAAGTAGGATTAAATCTTAGCTATCATGATTTTAATTAATTTAATTATTTGGACTTAGAATTGTTTTAACATATGAGAGTGAGGCTAACACAACTACCTAGAACTACCAAAACTCTATCAGTCATTTGTATGAGGCTTCAGACATTGTTTCCAAGATTTGACCTTACTCAAGCTTTCCAAATGCATAATAATAATTTTTACAAACACTTGATAAACATGGTACTTGTAGGTCATGGATGCATAACTATTCATTGTCTCATTAAATTCATTAGAGAAACATTAAGAAGGCTCACTAGCCTCTCAAGCTAGCTGCAACAAACTCTTGTTATCTCATGCATTCGTATACCCATTCAATAATTCATCAAACCATGAGAAAGATCCATAACAAGAACACATCATATAACAAGAATGTACCATGCCTATAACCAACCTTTAACTAGAATGAATCCATGACAAACCAGTCATAAAATAAATAAAATAACTAACAATTGTGCTCATTGATCTCAATAGGACTAACACAAAATGACATATGCATAAAGCCAACCAAGTAAGGGACTTCCATGTACCACCCGACCATAGATTTGGTTGAACCAAATATTTCTTTCATTCAATCGCCTATGTTCCATATTCCAAGCATGGATCTAGGATCATATGGCATAAATCAAAACAAAACAAACTAAGGAATCCAAAGGTTAAACCATCTCCACCCTCAAGCCACAGTGATTTCATCTAAACTAGTCTAGAAATCACCAAAACCGAAACAAGCTTAGATGCCTCAGGATTTCTTCACCATACCAAGAGGAATTTTCCTTTCTCCACCCACCTATCAAGAGCTTCCTAGAGAAAACCATATCCACCCTCAATGCTTGGGATTTTCCTAAGACCACCTCAATCGAATCTGAATCCACTAACAATCCAAAGCTCAAACAAAATGAAAACCTACTATACCATCAGAAAATGGAAAAGGCAAGGTTTTATACCACTGCCAATCCAAGAAACTCCCATGCCAATGACGAAAAACATGACCAATAAACTAGTGCATAAACCATCATTCACATCCTAGCAAGATAACAAAACATGCAACATGTTATCTGCAAAATCCTCTTGTTGATTGCTCTTTATTTGCTTGATTTTTTTTCTTTGCTTACTATTGTCCAATATTCTTCTTTCGCTCCCTTTCTTGTTCATTTCTTGTTTATGCCTTCCTTGTGTCCAAGTGCATGTTCTCTAGTTTTCTCTCCTCTTCTCTAACTGAATGCTAGAATGCCCAAGAGTGTGTGAATGCTCTCCCTCCCTTTTCCTTTCCTTTTCTTCATTTTCCCTTGCATGCATATTGTTGTCCATTCATCTTCCTTTTCTCTTATTTTCCTTTATTTATTATATTAAATTTCCATTTATTTCCCTTTACCTTTTCCAATGCCAATGCTAATTTCCATATCCAAAATATAATTAACCACAAGTGGATCCCAATATAATGTTTCCCCTCCATTCAACTTGGAATATGTGTCCCATGACCTTGGTTTTATTTTTTCCTTTTATAATTCCTATTTATTACATGGAAATTTAACTTGAGGTTGTTACAAACCCCTCCCCCTTGGGGAAACACCATCCTTGGTGTTCTATGAAACTTATGACCAACCAACCAACTAAAATTGTTGAAACTGACAAACATACTGCTTATGGAGCTTTATAACTCAGCTCGATGCAATATTTACAATGAAAAATTGTTGAAAACATGACTAGCATACTGCTTATTGGAGCTTTATAAACACAAGTCGACGTAGTATTTACAATGACACACACACACATATACCAAAAACTCATTTGTTTCAACTAGACAATAAAGAAGGATATAATGCCTGCATCTGATTAGTCATTTCCCATGTAGATTCATTGGGCCCAAGTGCTTCCACTACATTTTAAGTTGCTCTATTGCTTGATTCTGGAGCATGAGATTCTTCCACTGTAGGATGCATTAAGGATCTAAATGGAACTATCCTTCTAGTTCCACCTATAATATAGACCGATCAATCACATGATCAACATCTTGTATATATCTTTTAAGCAATCAAACATGGAAAACATCATAGAATTTCATTGATGGCAGCAAAGAATGTTTGTAGGCCACTGGTCCAATCCTCTTAAGGATCTCAAAAGGCCTGCAATACCGAGGTGCCAACTTGGCACATGATCCAATATTCAAGGAGCTCTTATTGGGCTTGATGTGCAAGTACACATGCTCTCAAACCTAAAACTACTTGAATACCCTATGTTGATCTGCATAACTCTTTAGCCTATCATTTGCTTCCTTCAAAATCCTTCTGATAAATTGCATCTCCTTCTCCATCTCTTTCAACATACCCACTCCAATTAGTACCCTACTCACTAGATCACTCCAACTGATAGAAGTGTTACAACTCCTCCTATAGAGACCCTCAAATGAACTCATCTTCAAGGATTCCAGATACCCTTTATTATAAGAAAAAGCCACCGGTGGAAGATACTCTTCCCACTTCCTCTATTGATGCATGACATACATCCTCAACATACCCTCAAGAATCATATTAACCCTCTATGAATTTCCATATGTATGTAGATGATAAGTTGTATTGAATTCCAACTCTGCCCCCAAGCCTGTGAATAACTCCTTCCAAAACCTAGAAGTGAACGTGGCCTCTCTATCTGATATAATCCTCTTGGGAACTCCATGCAACTTCACTATCTCCTTAAAATACCTAAGTCACTTCACTAGATAAATTAGTAGACTTCACTGCAATTAAGTGAGATACCTTGCTCAACATGTCAGCTAAATCTATGATTGAGTCATGCTACCTTGATTTCCTAGGTAATATTGTAATGAAATCCATGGAAATGACCTCCCATATCCATTCCATAATAGGGATAGGTTGCAACAAACTAGTTGGATGTTTGAATTCAACTTCATTTGTTGATAGTTCAACCACCTAGAAACAAACTTAGCCACCTCTTTTTCAAGTTAGTCCAATAGTAGAATTTCTTGATAGTTGTCAAATTCTTTTGGTATCTTGGGTGACCTAAATATGGCTTGACATGAAACTCCCTTGAGATAATCTTCTTCAATTCACCATTGTTAGGCACCTAGATCCTGCCCCTAAATCTAACCAAGCCATATACTGTAAGACTATACTCCTCATCCTTATCGACTTGTTGTTGCAATCTCTGCTTCAGTTGTTGGTACTTCTCATCATGTTTCCTTGCATGTAATATTCGCTCCTACAAATCTGTCCTATAAGATCTCACAACTAAAATATTATTACCATGCACTCTCCTACTGAGAGCATCTGCAACCCGGTTATTTTTGCATTTAATGTGCCTAATCTCAAAATGAAACTCACTGAGAGTATCCAACCATCTAGATTTCCTTGCATTCAAATTGTGTTGGTCAAACAAATTCCTCAGTCCACTTTGATCACTCATCAAAACTAACCTCCTTCCAAGGAGATAATGTCTCCACATCTTCAGTGCATAAATGATAGTTGTCAACTCAAGATCGCGAGTCACATAATTCTACGCATGCTTATTCAACTTTTGTGATTCATAGAAACCACCTACCCTTCCTGTATTAAAACTTCGCTAAGTCCTTCCTTGCAAGCATCTGTACAAACTAGAAACTCCTTATCAAGATCTTTAATCTTCAAAACCAGAGCATTGGTAAGACACTACTTCAATTGATCAAAACTAGTTGCACACTCAATAGTCCATTCAAACTTCTTTCCTTTCCTTTGAAAATATGTGATAGTATAGTCAATCTTGAAGAAGTTCTTGATGAACCTCCTGTAATAACCTACTAGTCCCATGAATGATCTGAATTCATCCACATTCTTTGGAGGTAGCCACTCCATGATAGCCTTAATTTGTTTCGGGTCCACTGTTATCCCCTCCTTGGAAACAACATGACCCAGGTAATGAATATGAGACTAAAAGAAGCCATACTTTTTGAGCTTGGCATACAACTTATGCTCTCAGCAATCTCAATACTTCTTCCAAGTTCTTTGCATGATCATCCTCATTCTTTGAATATACCAATATATCATCAACAAAGACTATCAAAAACTTATCCAAGTAAGGGCGCAACACATTGTTCATCAAACACATGAAGGTGGTTGGAGCATTGGTTTGAGACCAAAAGGAGCCACAACAAGCTCATAGTTCCCATACCTTGTACCAAATGTAATTGTGTAGATGTATTCTTCTTTGATGCACATTTGGCGATATCCCGATCTCAGATCAATCTTTGAAAATACTATAACTCCCTTTAGCATAACAAAAAAATAATCAATCTGAGGCAACGGATTCCTATTCTTGATAGTCACCTTGTTCAACTACCCATAATCAATGCACAATCTGAGAATATTGTTCTTCTTCCTTACAAACAACATTGGTGTTCCCCAATGAGACACACTTTGCCTTATGTATCCCTTATCAAGCATCTTTTTAAGTTGCAAATTTAGTTCCTCCAACTCAGGTGTGCTCATCTTGTAAGGTGCCTTAGATGTTGGTACTTCTCCTAGAATCAACTCAATGTAGAAATCCACCTCTCTATGAGGAGGAATCTCTAGAATCTTTGCATGAAACACATCCTGAAATTGTTGTAAGATAGGATACCTCCTCAATACTTTGTCATCCTCATTTTCCTTCCCTTTGTCGCTGGAAACATGTACTACAAATAATAAACATCCTTTCCTACAAATATTCTTGGCTTGCATGGATATAACCATCCTCACTGAGGTAGGCTTCTTCTTTCCTTGCAAGATTCTATTTTCTCCATCCTCATCCAAGCACTCAATGTCCTTATCATATAAATCTACGTTGGTCCTGTGAATAAACAACCAATTCATGCCAAAAAGAATATTATATAAAACCAAAGGAAGAAAATTCAATTTTGTTGTTGTAGGCATGCCATTAAACTCAAATGCACAAGAGTTCACTCAATGATGAACTCTTCTCTTGTTCCTTGTATCCAACTACACCAACCAAGATTCTGCATGCACTTCCTTATTCAACCAACAATAATCCATTGGGTGAGGACTAATATAGCTATAATTTGATCCAAGATCAATCAAAAGAGAAACAACTTGATCAAAAATCTTACCTTCTGTCTCAATAATGAATGTCTGGGGGTCTCCCTGCATGTTATCAAATTCTACATAGATACAAGTAGTTCTATGACCTACATCCCCAACTGTTTGCACCTCCTGAGCCCTATAAATCTGAGTCCTGCCACCATGATATAAAGAACAATCCTTCTTGCAATGATTTCTACCAAAAATCCAACACTTCAAGGGTTCTCCTCCACTACCTTTATTTGTCTGCTCCATAGACTTATACCCATGTCCTTTCTCAACTATATTTAACTTCTTATGAGGTGCCACATTTTGCATGTCACCTGCATCCTGAGATCTTCCTCGCTTCCTAGGAAATTTTCCTTTAGTCTTCTCATTTTCCTTCCAATCATGCTTGAACTTAGCCTTGTGCTTTGACTTCTCATAACAATGCTTCAACTTCCTGATAGCTTCCTCCAATGACTGAGGCTCATAAAACTCAATCCAGTCTTGGAATGATACTGGTAATCCACTAATGAATATTTGGATCTTTATTTCTCATCATTAAGATAGAGCACATATCTCAACAACTCCAAAAATATGGTTGTAGATTCTTAATCTATCATGGAACCCATCCTAAGCTCATAGAATCCCTTTGCCTTTCCATCATAATGCCTCTCAGACAGGTACTTCTTCCTAAAGAGACTTTCAAATTATTCCCAAATCAACTCCTCTTCCCTGATGCCTCTGACATGCTTAACATCTTCCAACCAATATATTCTTTTCCTTTGAGTCTGAAAGTGGTTATCTTGGATTTCATATTTTAAGAGTAATCATGAAGTATGAATATTTACTCATTCCAAGAATTCACACGTCTACATCTTTTGACTTGTTCATCTCACCATCAAAAGTATGAGGCTTAGCTTTCTTCAGCTCTTCTAGAAAGTATCCCTTCTCGTTCCTCCTCTAATGACGCTAGTAGTGATGGATACGATGTCTCTCGAAAGCCGAGATAGACTACAATCCATGAGTATTACCATTCCTCTTAGGTGCATCCAAGAGTTTCCCACTCTTCATTGTATCATCCTTATCCATCTTGTACCTTTTACGAGACCTACTTCCATATACACTGTCAGACCAAGAGGTAACTCCTCAAATCAAATCATATTATTCATTTAGGTTGTTCATTATTATATACAAGAGGGAGTGACTGTTCAGTTCATCTCCCAATGACTCTCTATCTTCTCTATTATTTATTTACACTAATTTCACCCAATCCCTATGATTAGGTGTCAACATTCCCCCCCTTAATCTGAAGGGATGTTGGTGAGTCCAAGCATTGTTTTGAATATTTCAAGCTTTTCTCTTCCAAGCGCTTTGGTGAAAATGTCTGCAATTTGCTCATTAGTGGAACAATGGCGGAGATGGATTGTTTTGGCCTCAACATGATGTCAAATCAGGTGATATTTAGTATTGATGTGCTTCGTTTGATCATGGAACTTTGGGTTCTCGGACAACTTTATTGTCGAGGTATTGTCAATCATGAGTGGAGTCAATTGTACTTGTTTTACCTGCAAATCTTCAAGAATTTTCCTGAGCCACACAATTTATTTTGTTGCCTCAGCTGTTGCCACATATTCTTCCTCCATTGTGGAATCTGTTGGAACTAATTGTTTGCATGATATCCAGGAGATAGCTCCTGATCCAAGACTCATAGCATAACCTGAAGTAGATACCCTAGTTTCTTTGTCTCCATTGAAGTCTGAATCAGAGTATCCAATCAAGTTGAAGTCGTCGACCTGTGTATACTTGATTCCAAAGTCTTGAGGTCCCTTCAAGTACTTTAGAACTCTTTTTGTAGCAAACTAATGTCCCTCACGAGGCTTTTGCATAAACCTGGAGAGGATTTCAACAACAAACGAAATGTCTGGTTTGGTAGTAGTTAGGTAGTTGAGACTTCTTACAAGCTGTTTATACTTTGTTGCATCCTCAAATTCTTTTCCTTCAATGGATGTAAGCTTTAAGTTTTGTTCAATTGGAGTAGTCAAAGGATTGCATTCAGTCATGCCAAACCTGTTCAACAGATCTCCAATATACTTATTTTGAGAAAGGAATATGGACTTCAAATGTTGAGTTACTTCAATACCAAGATAGTAATGAACATAACCCAAATCAATCATTTCAAAATATTTCCTCAATTCCCTCAATTCCTTCTTTATGGATGCAATGTAGCTTTCATTGTTCCCTATCATCAAAAGATCATCTACATATACCACAAGATATACAACTATTTTTCCAACCTTCTTGACAAACAAAGTTGCATCATCAAGATCATAATGTTTGAAATTGAGTTTCAGAAGATGCTTAGTGAGTTTTTCATACCAGGCTCGCAGTGCTTGTTTGAGGCCATACAATGATTTCACAAGTTTGTATACTTTATGTTCATGTCCTTTCACATCAAATCCTTCAGGTTGGGACATAAAAACATTCTCTTTAAGATCTCCATTCAAGAAAGCAGTTTTTACATCCATTTGATGGACTGTCCAACTGTTCTGAGCTGTTAGGGCAAAGGGTATTTTATCTTTTAGGTTTCTATGATCTTCATAATTGTGTAGATCATCTTCCAGATTCATCGCATTAGGTTTCTTGTTTTGATCGAAATTTCGAACTAGCAACAATGGTTCATCTTCAGGATGTGAAAGATTAATGGAAAATTGATCTTATTATTTAGTTTAATAAACTAAATAATAAGATAATTTTTCCATTAATCTTTCACATCCTAAAGATGAACCATCATTGCTGGTTCAAAATGTCGAGGGCAAAGAGTGTCCCAATGGTAGCCCATTTTGTTGTGAGGGCAAAAGTCTCCTCATAATTGACCCCTTCCTTCTGTGCAAAGCCTTTTGCCACAAGCCTGGCTTTGTGCTTGTCAAGTGAGTCGTCAGCTTTATACTTGTTCTTGTAGACTCACTTGCAGCCAATTGGTTTGGTTCCCAATGGAGGATCAACCAGCTTCCAGGTGTCATTCTTTATCAGGGCATCATACTCCTTTTACATCGCTTCTTTCCATTCATCATGAGAACAAGCTTCTTTGAAGGAAGCTGGTTCAAAATCTGTAGACAAATTCAATTCACAATCATAAGAAACATCCATATCAAAAATTGAATCAAATTCATCTACATCACCTCCATTTTGTTGGTTTGAATTTCGAGTTCCTGTCTTTCCAACCTCATCAGGATGAACACTTTCAAGTGTCTTTGTCAGCCACTTTGGGGGACCTTTCTCAGATGGTCCAGGCTACTTCATTGATTGAGTTGGGACTGAATCAAGATTGAGTCTCCCAATTTTGTCAATCACATCACTCAACGTATCATCCATTGTTGGAGTTTCATGCGGGGGAGAGAGTGCTTTAGAAGAAGATTCCATGGGTTGATCTAGTATAGGAATCCCCCCTTCAAGATGTGGAATCTGATTATCAAATTCTTGAAATGATTTTGCATTTGCAAATCTATCCAAGCAATCAAGTTGCCGCTCAACAACATTGTCAATTTTGGATGATTAAAGAAATATTACATATCTAGATACAAAAAAAATTATTGACTTCATCATAGAGACGATATGCTTTGGAGGTGTTTGAATACCCTAGGAAGATACACTTACAACTTCTTGCACCAAGTTTGTTTCTATGTAACTTTGGTATCAAGGCATAACATGTGGAACCAAAGACCCTGAGATGCTTTACTGAAGGAATGTGCCTATACCACATTTCATAAGGAGTCTTGTTTCTAATAGCATTATATGGACATCCATTCTTTACATATACAGCACATAGAACTGCATCAGCCCAAAACATCAATTTTACATTTTTGAAAAACATCATGGAGCATACCATATTTAAGATCGTCCTATTCATTCTTTCAGCTACTCTATTCTGTTGGGGATTATAAGGCACGGTTGTTTGATGTTTGATCCCATGTTGGTGAAGATAGTTTTCAAATTCATTTGAAGTATATTCTTTTCCATTATTAGTGTGAATAGAGCCAATATGAGATTGTGCATCATTTTCAATCCATGTATGAAAATTCTTGAGTGTTTGAAAAGCATCAGATTTGTTCTTCAATAAATAAACCCAACGCATTCTGGTGTAGTCATAAATAAATGTCATCATATATTTATTTCCATTTGCAGAAGGAACAGCATTGGATCACATAAATCTGAATGAACAAGTTCAAGTTTTCTATGTGCTCTTGAATGTGAATCATGAAAAGACTGTTTGTTATGCTTTCCTAGAATGCAAGCATCACATTGCTTAAGTTTCCTAGGAATTGTAAGCAAACCAGTAACACCATCTTTCTTCAAAAAGTGGAGGTTTTCATAGTTCAAGTGTCCAAATATAGCATGCCATAATAAACTTGATGGAAATGTACCTTCTTCATAATGATAATTGTATGAGAAATTTTGTGCACGAGCAAAGGTACCCCGCAGCTTGAGAAGCCTTTCTTCTTCTATCCCCATCATGACAAGTGAGTAGTCTGATGCTTTTCTCACCTCAATCTTGCCATCAAACATATGAATGGAGTGTCCTTACTGGCAGAGGTGGATCAAGGACAACAAGTTTCTCCTCAGCTGTGGGAGATATAGAACATGATGCAGAAGAAAGTTTGGAAGACTAGGCAATTTAAGACTGATTTTGCCAAGACCCGATGGCTTGAGTTTTGATTTGTCTGCAAATTATACTACTCCATCAACATTGTCAGTAAATTCTTCAAAAAAATCTCTTCTAAAATTCATGTGGCAAGTTGCTCCTGAATCAAGCAACCAATCATTTTTCCAAGAAGCAAGTGAAGCATTAACTAAGTCTTCATTTACTCCAATATTACAGTGTGCCACAACATAGTGAGTGGATTCAGGTGCTTTACCTTTGTCTTTGTCATTAGTTTTACCTTTGGGTTGGTTTCTTTCCTGCTCAATTCTGTCCCAAGGAAACTTGCATGTGGATGCATCATGTGATCCATCTCTTTTGCAGTGTATGCAGTGTAAATCTGTCTTTTCTCCTTGAGAGTGTTTGCCCCCCGCCCCCCCACCACCCCCCCCTGGGCCTCTGAAATTTCTTCCTCTTCCTCTTTGACCACCTCTTCCTCTGGAAGAATCTTGAGCAAGATTCTTTTCTCTATGAGCAAGGCACACAACCTCTTCAGAAGATTCAAGAGCTATCTTCTTGCCAAAAGGTTTCTCTCTTTTAGCGGTTTTTTTCACAAGGGAGTCAAAGGTAATATCTTTGAGGTTTCCATTTGCTTGCAATGACTCAAGCTAATTTGAGTAAGTGGGATAAAATGCCTTGAGAAAAGCTATCAGAGGAATATCCAGTTAACATTAGTGACTTTGATAACATGCATTATAGATTTTACTTCTGATGTAAGAGCAAGAGGATCATTGTTAGATTTTAGGCTTCTGTGGAAGTTTTTTGCAGTGGTATGATCCAGATTGTCCACAGTCTTTTGTTCATTGAGTCGACGTTTCAAACCCCAAAGGGGGTCCATCATCAGGACAAATCAAAGAGATAGAAAATGAATGAAAGATTGTTGAAAGAAGAAGACAAGACCTGGATATAAATAAACCAAGAACCCTAATTTTTATAAAAGGGCTGACACTTGATTTTAAGAAATTTAATTATTTAATTATTTAATTATTCAAAATTGGCTGAGGATTATTTCAATTTATCTATTGATTATTTTAGTTTAATTCATATTAATTAGTTTAATAAAAAATTAATTAATTAATTAATTAATTCTTGTTTATTAGGAATTAAATTATTAATTTATCCTAAATTATTGATTTTACTAAATTATTAAATTAAATTAAATTAA
>APFE030175557.1:141999-196810 GCA_000404065.3 Pinus taeda
ATGTTCTTCTTCTTTAGAATTTTTGCAATCTTATCGGTAGTCCCCTGGATGAATGGAAGGTAAACCTTCCCTTGATTCTCTTTCTTGTCTTCAGGGGGACGCTTAGAGAGGGCCCTGTCCTGAGCCCTTCTTATAGCCCTCTTGATAGTCCACTCCTTGTATCCAATGTTTTTGAAGACAGAGGTTAAGTGTTCGATCTCATCCTTTAGGTGATCAGGGTCAGAAATTCTGAAAGCCCTAACAGCTAGGGTGTTCAAGACGCCAGACTTCTGGGAGGGATGATGGTAAGAGTTAGCATGAAGATAGCTCTCGGTGTGAGTTTTCTTTCTATAGACCTGGTGACCCAACGTACCATACTCCTTTCTACTGATCAGAACGTCTAGAAAGGGGATCCTGCCATTCTCTTCCAACTCCATAGTGAATTTTATTTCAGAGGATATAGAGTTAAGATGATTGAAGAACCTTTCAAGTTCTGTCTTACCATGAGTCCAATTTACGTTGGTGTCATCGACAAATCTTTTCCACCATGTCGGCTTCAAGTGGAATGAGTCAAGGGCTTTCTTCTCAAAGTACTCCATGTATAGGTTGGCAACAATAGGTGAGAGCGGGGAACCCATGGTGACCCCTGAAATTTGTTCATAATAGTGATCTTGGAAACTAAAAAAAGTGGACCGAAGACAGATTTCTTCCAGCTTTGCTGTTTCTAGATCGGTGCTCATCCTTATAACATGGACAGCTTCATCAAGGGGAATCTTCGTAAACAGGGATATGACATCAAAGCTTACTAGAATATCATCCTTATCCACCCTCCTATCCTTGATAAGTTTTACAAAATCCGTTGAGTCTTTTATAAAAGAGTCTGTGTTACCAACGAGGGGTTTCAGGATCTTGGCTACATACTTAGCTAATTCATAGGTAAGGGAGCCAATGGTGTTAACAATTGGTCTAAGAGGGACCCCTTCCTTATGGATCTTTGGTAATCCATAGATTCTAGGAATAACTTCACAGGAGGGAATCAACTTCTTTTTTATTTTATCCTCTAGGTTGGATTCCATGATGGCCTTATTGACTTGTTTTATCACCTTAGGAATAGGGTTGGAGCTGACCCTTCTATAACTTCCACAACTCAAATGTTCATTCATTTTTTGAATGTAATCTTCTTTGTTTAACACCACGGTTGCTCCACCTTTATCAGCTCTTAGAACAACTATTTCATCATTATTTCGGAGAGACCTCAGGGCCTCACGTCCCTCTTTATTCAAGTTGCTCTTCGGGCGTTTGGACTTTAACATAGCTATGGAGCATTCTTGTCTTAATACCTCCCTGTCATTTGATGAAAGACCTTGAGTCCCATTCTCAATGTTGCAAATGATGCTTTCAAAAGGAATGTTTTTAGGTGAGACTGCAAATCCTAGTCCTTTGCTCAGAATTTTGATTTCCTCAGGGTTAAGCATTATGGATGAGAGGTTCACAACCCTCTTGTCATGCTTGTTAGGAATACTAGGGTTTTCAATCACAAACTTATCTTCCTTAGCTCCAAGCTCTCTACCCTCTAGGCTGCTCTTGTTTTTATTTATATTAAATGTGTTACCCTTTGACTGCTCCAAGTTGTAGTTGGAACCAAAGTTGTAGATGATGCCTATGTTGCTGCAGCTGGTATCATCCTCAGCGCATTTGGTATTGTTTTCAATTTCAAAATTATGAGTTTTGGGTAGTGTGGTTGGAGCCACTGCTGCTGGAGGGACAGCGTAGGGATCATTATTTTGTAGTTCAAGGGTGAAATGTTTAATCATGAGTTGAATAACTTCAAGTGCAGAGTGTGATTCATAGAGTTCCTTCAGTTTTTGTAAGGCTTCAAAAGAATTTGAAAATGGTGAAATATGGTGACTCACCTCTTCATTTATTGATGTTGTAATCAATGCATAGGCCTTGTTGTTCTTATTTTCCCAAATGGCGAACTCCTTGTCTAAGGTAGGCTGTTCTGGCTCTTTGTCTCCATCTCCAACACACACTCCTTTCCACAACTCATTGAAAATGAGGGTTTGTTTTATCTTCTGGGACCGCTCAGGATAGTTCTCCTTACCAGTGAGAACTACTACCACAATAGATATGATTGAATGCATTGTAAAATCTGTGTACTATGGGAGAAAAATACTTTTGCTGCAGAATTTTACTCCTAAAAAAATATGATTATGATATATGAAGACAGAGGTATTATGTGGGGAAGGTGGTATTTGGGGAATGTGATATACTATTTCAAAAGAGCGTTAACTTGTGGGAGCCACTGTAAAAAAATAGGAGAGAATTTAATACGACTACGTAGGGGAGCCACCACAGCCCACCACTACTAGAGTGGAGAGGGCCAAGATCACCAAGACAGTGTGCAGAGTGAGGGCCAACTTTGCAACGGAGGGAGGGTGGGCCAAGACAGTGGGCCGAATATGTATGGGAGCCCAAGGTATGCGTGACTCTGGGAGAAGGTTGACCGCAATGACCAAAGGTATGCGTGACTCTGGGAGAAGGCTGACCGTAGTGACCAAAGGTATGCGTGATTGTGGGAGAAGGCTAACTGCAGTGACCAAAGGTATGCATGACTATGGGATGAGGCTAGCATTACAAAATATGCATCCACGCTCACAACACCATTCGGCCTTTAAGGGCATTCACCATATTTCATAAAAGTATATATAAACAGATTTGTTCGAAGAATACCAAAGGTGTTTTTCTACCTAGCAGAGAACAAAGTGATGTTCGAAGCCATTCTGCTGAAGCCGAGCATGGTTACCCCTAGTCCTGAGTGTAAAGAGAGGGCCAATCCCAAAATTGTTGCCCAATACGCTGCTCTGCCAATAGCTTGTGCACTGGAGATGGTTCACACCGCTTCCCTCATACACAGCGACCTGCCATGCATGGACTATCGATGGTCACTGTTAGCATATCGCATGAACACGAAGTATAAGCTTATGCTACGCTCCCTTAATCACACGGCTTCCATAGTTCAATACCATACATAGGACTCATGATTTCAATGCATTACAAGAGTGAAGCAACGCATATGGATTTCATCCTCTAGCACAGCCAACAAACCATCGAAGCAGCTTATGAAAAACACTCTGAAACACTTCATTTCCTTCACAAATTATTACTCTTGGCAGTGTTCAATCTAGCGTGGAGGCAGAAGGACAGAGTCAGACCACTAGGAAAATGGCAAGAAATGCAGGACAAATTTCTGAAACAAATGGCAGAAGGGAGTTACAAAAATGGAGATGGCTCTAATACCATGTCAGGCCAGGAGGTATCTCCTCAAATCAAATCATATTATTCATTAGGTTGTTCATTATTATATACAGGAGGGAGTGACTGTTTAGTTCATCTCCTGATGACTCTCTATCTTCTCTATTATTTATTTACACTAATTACAGTTGTTCACCCAATCCTTATGATTAGGTTTCAACATACACCATTAGTCCTTTCTTCATGTCTATCTCCATGATTGATCCCAAGTTTTCCCTGTTGGCCATGTGTTATATTCTTTCCACACATCATGGGTTCCAAGGCAATGCCCCAAAAATAAATAAAAAAAAAAAAATTAAAATAAAAAAAAAAAAAATTATGCAAACCCAAGGATGGGGTGGACTCAAAGATGGTAGATAGACCTACCCCATGGATTTGTGCATGGTTTATTGGGCAACGATGGTTTTTACCCATGGTATTTTGTAGATTAAGTTAAGGGAACTACGGTTATGTTCTAATCCAGGTTAGTGGATTAGGTTTTATGAATGGTTCAACATTGTGTGTGTTGTGTGTGTATATATATATATATATATATATATATTATATATATATAATAAATATATATATATATATATATATATATATATACATATATTGTAATATTGATAGGAATATAATCAAAAACCAATCTGGTATTCCTGGTTTTGGGATCTAGTGGAAAATATTTGTGTATATTTGTTTTATGTTCTCGCCATTGCATATTTTTATATTTTAAGAATTCATTTGGAGGTGATTTCTGTACAGGTTTAAAACCTTCATTTGGTATCAGAGTTGTTTTAGCTTCAAGGGGACACCTTTTTTGTTAAGGGATTTTGCTTGGCCCTGTGGTAGACATTGTTACAGTGGGAGATCTGCGAGATCGATTATGGCGGTGAAAGAAGATGTCGAACATTGGAAATATAGAGATTGTGAAATTAAATGGACAAAGTTTTGAGACGTGGAAGCTCAATATGGAGGATATGTTGGTGGATAAAGATCAGTGGATCATTGTAGATATAGGTACAACACCAACATGAATGTTGGCAGAAGACTGGTTGAAGTTAGAACGGAAGTAAAAGAGCACAATACGATTGTGTCTCTCAGATTCAATATTGTTGAATGTATCAGGGGAATCCATGATGAAATATTTGTGGGAAAATTTAGGGAATTTGTATCAATCTAAGTCTCTGGTGAACAAACTATTCCTATGGAAAAAGTTGTATAACCTAGGAATGAAGGATGGAGACTCAGTGATAGAGCCTCTAAACACCTTCAATGTTATAGTACGTCAATTGTTATTTGTTGATATTAAAATTTCAGATGAAGATAAGTGCATCAGTTTGTTGTGTTCTCTACCGAACTCCTGGTATAATCTGGTTGTTGAAATAGGTAGCAATACAACTACCTTGAAGTTTGATGAAATAGTCTCATCCTTGTTGTTGGAGGAGATGAGACGGAAAGATATGGATAGCTAGAATGGAGATGCCTTGTCTGTGAGAGGACAATCCCAAAATAGAAACAAAATTAAATCCTCAAGTGGGAGATCTAAATCTAGAGGGAGATATAAATCTCCAGGAAAATCTATAAAGGTGTGTTAAAAATGCAAAAAGGAGGGACACCACAAAAAGGACTATAGATCTAAACTCCTGAGAAAGGAAAGGGATCAGATGATGCTTCTTCTGCAAAGGTGAAAACCACCTCATATAAAGGTGGGGATATGCACTTCTCTTCTTCTTCAAGTACACATGTAGATCATGAGGCATGGTTAATTAACTTAGGTGCATCCTTTTCACTTCACTCCCCATAGGGAGTGGTTCTGCAAGTACGAGAAATATGATGGCGGTGATGTCTTCTAGGGGATGACAAGAAGGCTAGAATCATAAGACATTGAAAATTCAAGCTGAAGTTGCAAGGTGAAAGTATTAGAACACTTCCAGGTGTTTAACAAATTCCTGCATTAGCCAAAAATCTAATTTTTTGTAAGAAAGATGGGTGATGCAGGTGTGGAAACAATGTTCGAAAAATATACCTGCATGATGGTTTCAGGAGCACTAGTATTGATGTGGGTAGTTTTGATTGGAACTTTGTACAAGCTTATAGGTAACACTATTATTGATGGGTGCAACTATTTTGTGGTTCTTGTAAGTGGAGCAAAAAAACTAGTGGTCTATGGAGAAAAGACTATGTTATGGCATCAAAGACTAGGACACATTGGAGAGAAGGGCCCTCGAATACTACACGATAATGGTATGGTAGAAGGTATATCAAAATTCTCTTTGGATTTTGATTTCTATGAACATTGTGTATATGGGAAGTAGAATCGGGTGAGCTTCCCCTCTGGTGCTAAGAGGGTGAATGCAATATTAGATCTTGTGCATACTGATGTGTTTGGACCTATACCAGTTCCATCACTGGGGAATTCTATGTACTATGTCTCATTTATAGATGGCTTCTCAAGGAATACATGGATATATTTCTTCAAGAAGAAATATAAAGTATTTGACAGGTTTAAATATTTAAGGCTTTGGTGGAAAATCAAACAGAGAAGAAGATCAAGGTGTTGAGGACAGATAATGGTGGAGATTTCTGCAAGAAGGGATTTGAAGAATTTTGTAAGAAGTGTGGTATAGCATGATAGAATACTACTCTATACACACCTCAACAAAATGTAGTTGGAGAAAGAATGAACAAGATGTTGATGGAAAAGGGAAGAAGCATGCTCAATGGTGTTGGATTAGGGCAGGAATTCTAGGCAGAGGAAATGGATACTGCATGTTACCTATTTAACATATAACATTCATCACTATTGGAGGGTAAGACTCCACATGAGGTATGGAATGGTAAGAAACCATCTCTTTCACATTTGAGGGTATTTGGTTGTGATGCATATGTATATGTTCCAAAGGAGAAAAGAACCAAGTTTATTAAATCTGAAAGGTGCATCTTTATTGGGTATAAGGATGGTTTAAAAATTTATAAGATTTGGAACCCCGTAACAACAAAGGTTGTGTACAACTGAGATGTGGTGTTTAGAGAGGTGAAATATTTTATTAAACATGAATTCCTACCAAAGGAACCTGAGAATATAGAGTTTGAACTGAAGGAGGAAGAATCAGACTCTACACCAGAACAAGAATCAGAAGAGGAAGAGCCACACACTCTAGTTCTGAGAACATCAGTTCGAGAGAGAAGGAAGTTGGAGATGTATAGTCCATCTTATTTATATTCAAAATTTTCTTTATCTATTAGTGATGATAATCCTAGAACTTTCATGGAGGCAATGGATTCAAAAGATGAAAAACTCTAGAAGGAGGCCATGGTTGATGAAATGACATCTTTGGAAAAAAAATGAGGCTTGGGATCTGGTGGATTTGATGACTGGAAGGAAACCCATTGGAACCAAATGGGTGTTTAAGAAGAATATGAATGTAGAAGGAAAGGTGGAGAAATACAAAGCTCCGTTGGTAGAAAAAGGTTATTCTTAGGTGTCAGAAATTGATTTTGGTGATATTATTTCTCCTATTTCCAAGTTAGCTTCTATTAGATTACTTTTATTTGTTGTCATTGCTTTTGATTTTGAGTAGAATAGATTGATCTAAAGAAAACATTTATTCATGGGGATCTGGAAGAAGATATATACATGAAGCAACTAGAAGGATTTGTAGTGAAGGGAAAGAAAGAACTTGTATGCGGGTTAAAAAAGTATTTGTATGGGTTAAAGCCGTGAGCAAGGATGTGGTATAAAAAATTTGATACATATATACATGGACTTGACTTCACAAGGATCAAAGCATATCATGATGTGTATTTTTAAATTAATTAGTGACCGTGTTATTTATTTGGTATTGTTTGTGGTTAATATGTTGTTGATTGGAAATGACATAGAAATTATCCAAGATTTGAAGACCCAATTACCCTCTAAATTGGACATGAAGGATCTTGGTGCTACAAAAAATATTTTGGGAATGGAAATTAAATGAGATCGAGAAAAGAGGAAGCTCTAGTTAAACCATAGGAAGTATGTTGAGATGATATTCAAGAGGTTTAATATGTAATATAGTAAACCGATGAAGGTTCCTAATCCTGTATGTGTAAATTTATCTACTGAATAGTGTCCCACGACACAGGAGGAGGAAGAGGACATGTCTTGTGTTTCATATGTGAGTGCAATTGGTATCCTGATGTATGTAATGGTTTACATGATACCAAACCTTGTGCATGTAGTGGGAGTATTGACTAGGTTTATGTCAAAACCAAGGAAGGAGCATTGGACAACAATGAAGTGGGTTTTCAGGTATTTGCGTGGAGCTATTGATTATGGTTTGTGCTATCAAGGAAGACTAAGATTGGACATAGTTTTGGACACATGTGGATTTTTTGCTGCAAACTGGGATGGAGATTTGGATCGGGTTGTAGAAGATCTACAAGTAGGTATGTATTTAACCTATTTGGAGGATAAGTTAGTTGGATGAGAAAGAGACAGTCTGTAGTGGAACTTTCGACTATAGAGGTTGAATACATGGCAACCACTCATGCAAGAAAGGAAGAAATTTTGTTTCAAATATTGTGTTAAAGTATGGGGTTGGTACAATGATTTATAAGGATAGATTGTGATCACCAAACTACAATTTTCTTGGAAAATAACCTTGCTTATCATTCAAAGACAAAGCAAGCTGATGTTCAGTATCACTTAAGAGAGATATGGTTGAAGATAAAAAGGTCTTGCTGGTAAAGGTGGACACCTTGAAGAATGTTGTAGATGCATTGAAAAAGTTTGTAAGCACTAAGAATTTTTATTGGTGTAGAGAAACAATGGCCATTGCATCCCTAAACCAATGACTAAAATCTCTTGTGACCCCTGATGTGGAAAGAAAACAACAAGTAGGATAATGTTGGGTGTGTGTTATATTTTATTTTATGTGGACCCAAAAATAGTTTGGCAAACCCAAGGATAAGAGGAAAACCTACCCATGGTTTTTCACAATGGTTTTTGCACATGGTTTTTCAGGCACAATGGTTTTTTCCCATGGTATTTGTAGATTCAATCAAGAGAAATACAATTATGTTCTTATATAGGGGTAGTGGATTGGGGTTTATGAATGCTTTGGCATGTATATATATGTATTGTAACATTGAAAGGAATATAGTGAAAAATCAAACTGGTATTCCTAGTTTTGGGACCTAGGGGAAAATCTTTGTGTATATTTGTTTTATGTTCCTGCCATTGTATATTTTTATGTTTTAATAATTATTTTGCAAGTAGGTTTTGTACATGGTTAAAACCTTTAGTCCCTTCTTTGCAAATTTTAAAGGCTTTGGAGGATGACTGCATTAACCTCAACTTGATTTTCTTGAGCTTTCGCAAACCTTTCCTATGCTTCAATCAACCTCTCATTATCTGCCTTGCAAATTATGATTTTTTCCTTCAAACTTCTCAATGTATCTGCTAGATCAAGAGAGTGCCCCTCTCCATGTTGTTCAATTGACTTCTCCTAGCCCACTAATGTCTCTTACGGCTTGTACTGGGAGTCATATGAATTGTACTCAACCATTTTTCTCTTTATCTTTTAGCCTTCTATTTCCTACAATATGTCATTGTTAGCTAAATAAAAGCATAATCAAAAGAATTACCTCAACTTACTGTTGGTGAGGCTATTGTGTCTACACAAGCCAATTCAAATTAGCATGATAAAACATCACAAGCATATCATCTCACACATGGATATCATAACATAACAATAAATAAATAGCATGCATGCATGGTAAACATATAGACAACTGACATGCATGCACAATAATCTGCATTTACCCCGAGGACCAGGGCTATGAATCTACTCTGATACCACTATGTAACACATTTACCCACTTTTACAAGCTCACCAGGGTAAAAATGAGCTCAGAGTTACAATGCATGATCCAACCACCAAGATTTCGTTATGAAAATGGGGTCCATTTGTCAACTTATTGAAACCATCCAAAGACACATGATCACCTAGTTATCAAGAAAGTCCCACTAGTGACCCTTTCTCTGAGCTTAAACCACTTTAAACATGAATTTACAGCCCAACCGCACACATGAAGGCCAGTTTGTGTTGTTAGAGGCCTCCATCCACATGCACAACGTGTCCTTCATGTAGCTACAACCGAAAGTTCCCAGTTATGGCCTGCAGCTAGAAACTATGTTCCAGAATTTCTTTGTTAGCCTACAAGCCAACTGCCCAAAACTACCCACAACTTTATTAGTCATATTTATGAAGCTTTAGACTCTGTTTCCAAGCTTTGATCTTACTCAATTTTTCCAAATGCATAATAATAATTTATACAAACACTTGATAAACATGACACCTGTAGGTCATGGATGCATAATTATTCATTATCTCATTATTTTCATTAGAGAATCATTAAGAAGGCTCATTTCCCTCTCAATCAAGTTGCAACAAACACTTGTTAGCTCATGTATTCAAATACCATTCAATAATTCATCAAACCATGAGCAAGATCAATAACAAGAACACATCATGTAATAAGAATTTACCATGTCTATAACCAACATTTAAACATAATGAATCCATGACAAATTAGTCATAAAATTAACACAATAAGTTACTTGTGCTCATTGATCTCAATAGGAAGAACACATAATGGCATATGCATAAATCCAACCAAGGCAGGGACTTCTACGTGCCACCAGACCATAGATTGGGTTGAACCAAAGCTTTTTTTCAGCCAATCCCACCCATGCCATATTCCAAGCATGAATGTTGGATCACAATATGGGGTAAACCAAAACAAAACCAATCATGGAATCCAAAGGTTAAACCACCTCCACCCTCAATCCATAGTGATTTCACCTAAACCTGTCCAGAAATCACCAAAACCAAAACAAGCTTGGATGCCTCAGGTTTTCTTCACCATACCCAGAGGAATTTTCCTATCTCCACCCACTTGTTAAGATCTTCTCGGAAAAAACCATCTCCACCCTCAACCCTTGGGATTTTCCTAAGACCACATCAAACGAATATGAATCCACCAACAATCTAAAGCTCAACCAAAATGAAAAGACACTATACCATGGCTATTCAAAAAATGGAAAAGGAAAGGTTATACACCACTATCAATCCAAGAAAATCCCATGCCAATGACATCAAACATGACCAATAAATCAATGCATAAAAACATGCATTCACATCCCAACAAGATAACCAAACATGCAACCTCTTACGTGCAAAATCCTCTTATTGATTTATCTTTCTTTGCTTGATTTCTACCCTTGTTTAATATTGTCCAATCTTCCTCTTGCACTCCCTTGCTTGTTCCTTGCTTGCTTATGTCTTCCTTGTGTCCAAGTGCATGTTCTCTCTCTTGCTCTCCTCTTCTCTAAGTGAATGCTAGAATGTCCAAGCATGTGTGAATGTTCTCTCTCCATTTTATTTTGATTTTCCTTTCCTTTTCTTCATTTTCCCTTGCATGCATATTCCTATCCCTTCATCTTCGTTTTCTCTTATTTTCCTTTATTTATTATATTAAATTTTCATTTATTGCCCTTTTCCTTTTACAATGCCAATACCAATTTTCATAGCCAATAAATAATTAACTGCAAGTGGATCCCAATATAATGTTTTCCTCTCCATTCAACTTGGAATATGTGTCTCGTGGCCTTGGTTTTATTTTTTCCTTTTATAATGCCCATTTATTATATAGAACTTTAACCTGGGATTGTTACACAAGTCAGTTGATATTTGGGTGTGGAGTAAAAAAAAGTTCCTCTTCAAAACTCTCATCACCCCTATTATTTTATATGTATGTGAAGTTTGGGGTTGCAGTATATCTAGAGAATTGTAGAGAAATATTGAGATGATCCAAAAAATATATATAACTTACAACCTTGAGATTAAGGGAAATACTGCATACTTTATTATCTTGATTGAAGATGGCCTCTCCCCCATTGAAAGTGTGGCTATTTTTAGGTATATGATGTGCAAGAAGAATTTGTACAATATGGAAGACAAGAGAATACCCAAGATTTCTTCTAACTCTAGTCATAACCCCCACCTCAAGCTCAAACAAGGTTGGTATAAGGATGCCTAGTTATGGCTCGACCATTTAGAGATAAAGGAGGAGATCATCTTGGAGTATAAGGATAGTATAAAAAACACTACTATTTCAAAATTCAAGGATAAGATGTGGGATGATAAGGAGTTAGAGGTAAAAACGAAGCTAAGATATTATAAGGAGATGATCAACCCCAGTCTTTCTAACTAGAATTATCTTTTTATCATGACCAGTGCTAAGAAGAAAATGAACATTGCAAAGATTAGAACTAATTCTCATGATATTTGGAGTGAAACCGAGCATTATTCTATTCCTAAAACACCTTGGGGTGAAAGAATATTCCCCCTCTGTGATACTAATAGAGTTGAATATGAAAATCACCTTCTCTTGGATTTCCTTACCCTTCCTCACATTCATTTTGTTTTTCAAAACATTTGCCACAATACCAACATTCTTGAATTGTTTATTCAACAAAACTATAATGATCTCAGAATGCTTCTCTCCCTTCCTTTTTATCACAAAAATCAACTTTTAAAAAGTGTAAGTTAATCACTTTCTCTCTTAAGGTTTGATAGACCATATTGGTCTTTGGGGATGTTAACCACCACCACCATCATCATCATATATGTAACCACCTACACTGCATTTACCCTCTTTAACTAGCCTATCGAGGTAACCATGAGTTGAGGGCTACTATAACATGACCCAACCTCCTAAGTGCAATTAAGGAAGTGGAGTCGACAAACTAAAACTTTACTGACCTTCCTTAGGAGCTACAAAATTCCCAGGAGATAAACAACCACTCCAAGAGCCCAAACCTTGAACTGGATTATTGTTTTAGTGACTTGAGCCCACAATCGCATGCATGAAAATCTCTCCATGTGGTTATAGGACTCCAACCGCATGCATAAGCATATAAGAGTGCAATTATGGCCCAAAAGTTCAAATTTAGAGGGTCCGGTCCCAGATTCCGAGCCACCATGTTAGACTAGTCTTTAGACCACTTCCTAGAACTCAATGACACCTTCTAGAATGATAAATAATGTCAAGACAAAGCCATTCATAGTAAACTTGATCAAGGACTTGACCTAACCATGCCTAACCATGACAGTCATTTCTTCAAACATATGGTGAACATTTAATCTACAGGTCATGAGTGCATATTTGAACATAGGAGTTTGAAACTTATCTGATATTCGCCAAGAAGGTCCAAGGCCCTCTCTTAATAACTGCATAACATATCCCATTCATTCATTAACCATCATATAATTTTCAAATCCAAAATTAAGACATAGCTAGAGTACATTGCAAATCCATGCTTATGACTAGAATATAACTAGATTATTGACGATGACATAAAAACCATCAAATCAACATAATAACATGTACAAATTCTCATAGAACACAATAGGAAAAATAAATCATATTAATTGATGAAAAATCCAACCAAGTCAGGGACTTCCATGTACCAACTGACCATATATTGAGCTAAACCAAATCTTTCTTTCATCCAATCACCCCCGTGCCATATTCCAAGCATGAATGTGGGATCTCAAGACATAACCAACCAGGGTTTCTCAAATATTAAACCACCTCCACCCTCATGCTCCTACGATCTTGCCAAAAATGTCAATGGATCACATAAGAAAACCAAGATATAAATAACCAGGTATTCTTGGAGATTAAACTACCTCCACCCTCAGGCTACCATGTTCCCACCAAAATTGGTCAAGAGATCGTAATGCCCAAAACAAGCTTGGATGCCTCAAATTTTCTTCACCATAACCTTGAGGATTTTCCTGTCTCCACCCACCTATCAAGGTCTTCCTAGAGATTAAACCACCTCCACCCCAACCCTTTGGAATTTTCCTAAGACCACCTCACCCAGTTCCAAAATCTTCTGACAATCCAAATCTCAACCAAATAATAGAACCCCATCACACCATGACTATTTGGAAATGGCAAGGCAAGGTTGAAACCACTGTCACGCCTAGAAAAACACATGCCAATGATAGAAAAAGAACTAAATACATAAATGCATGTACCACACATTCACAAACCAGCTAGGAAATCACACATGCAACTTGTTACCTACAAGTCTTCCTACTAAAGCTGTTTGATCCACACTTCCTTGCTTGTACTTTTCTTCCCTTTTCCTTTATTTTCCTTACTTTCTCCAATGTTACAGTGCTCCAGGAATGCTCTACATGTGCAAAGGTATGAGAGAATAGAGAGAGAAAGATCCAAAACTGAACTGATCCTCATAAGCCTTTTTATTATTGGGGCCTATGTTTTCTTCATTTTCCTTCAATTTTCCTCCTCATAAAAATTTGTGACCCTTCATCTCCCTTTTCTCATATTTTCCTTTATTTCCATAAATAAATGCTAATTAATGCCTCTTTTCCTTTACCAATTTCCTTAGCCATAAATAAACCGAAGTGACACCCACTAGCATGTGTTTTCCCAACATTCAGCTTGGAATACATGTCCCATGACCTCGGTCTTATATTTTTTTACATGGAAAATCAACCAGGGGTTGTTGCAAACCCCCCTTGGGTGAACACGGACCTTAGTGTTCTATGACACCTATGACCAACAAACTGCTGAAAATAAAATATACTGCCTATGGGTATTTATAACCTAACTCGTTGTAGTATTTACAATGACCACTGCTTAAAACATGACAACCATATTGTTTACTAGAGCTTTATAACACAAATCATTACAATATTTACAATAACAACCACATATATACTCATTCACATTTGCTTCAAACAACAAATAATTATACTATCTATGGGGATTTATAAATCCATCTCGATATAGTATTTACGCTAATATATAGATATACATATGCACATTTTCTCTAACCAACAAATAAAAGGATATAGTGCCCACATCAATCAAAAGGGTAATCCAAAGGCTCACACCCCCACCCTCAAAGTAATACCAAGAATCACCTCCTTACCAGGAAGTCTAGAATCTACTGACAAAGTCAAACCTGCATCCAATATCTGGTGTTGTGATCCTTGTGCTACCTATTCCCTCAGTGAACAGTTACTAGCTCATTGTTCCAGGGCACACTCCTAATGTGCTTTTGATTTCAGCAGGTAATGTTAATGACCAAAAGAAATATATTCCCTAACCTTCCCTTCTCTGCTACACAGTCCCTTGGGCAATTCGGTCACCCCCTTCCCTATAGTCACTCACCTTCTAAGTTCCCTGACATCACTTTCCCTAGCGATCCATCCTTTGGCAAGGTTTCCTCACATCGGAAGATCCAAAAACCAAGGCATATCCCTGCCTCAAAACCACCATATCAGTTATAGCATGGTCATGATAATCAATGGGAACTATTGGGTACTAGTGTCCCACAATGGCTTTGCCCATGAATGCTTTACTAGCATACTATTGCATTTTCCAATTCCTTTTTTCATTGCTGCTAATTCTTGCAGTCAATTTCAACCACCCAAACTGGGCATTTCCTACTTTCCTATAACAAGAACATAATTGTTATTATACTAAAAATGAATTGAAATAAATACAAATCACACCTCATCGGTGGCCTACCAATAAGGTACACTTGCAATTCTATTTACTTCCTGTCACAACAATTTAAAATATATCTTTGATCAAATAATCACATATAAACATATCACTAACACAACCATCATAAATCAGAATCATAAATCACATGAAACCACCATAATTCATAATCATAGATCACATGCATAATTAAAAAATAAAATAATATATTGATACTTATCTTTCAAATGGTTCTTTGCTTCTGCCTTTGTTCTTCTTCCTTTCCATACGCACATTGAATCGGTTGCCAAGCCTAGAAAGCATCAAGTGCCTTCTCTTCTCTTTGACCACGTATACACACTAGTTTGGTTTTTCAAACCTGGAAAGTTCTAGGTGCCTTATCTTTTCTTTGAACACATATAGACACTGGTTTGGTTTTCCAAACCTAGAAAGCACCCAGTGCCTTCTCTTCTTCTCTTTGATCACGTATACACACTAGTTTGGTTTTCCAAAACTAGAAAGCACCCAGTGTCTTCTCTTATCTTCAAAGCAACAAGGGAATCGAGAGACTAAACCACCTCCTCCCTCAATATCAATAACAAGGGTATCCTGAGACTAAACTGTCTCAACCCTCAATAGAAGCAACAAGAGAATCCAAAGAATAAACCACCTCAACCCACAATAGAAACAATAAGGGAATCCAGATACTAAACCACCTCAACCCTCAATATCAGTAACAAGGGAATTCAAAGACTAAATTGCATCAATCCTCAATATCAGCAACAAGTGAATCCAAAGACTAAACTGCCTCAACCCTCAATAGCAATTACAAAGGTCGAGAAAATCCGATACCTACCTGTCCCATCACATTGTACAACACATACACATACAAAGTGTAACACACAACATATACACCTACACCTGGTGTACAACATGACACATACACCTACACCCAGTGTACAACACCACACATAAACCTCTACTCAGTGTACAACACCACACATACACCTACACCCAATGTAAAACACAACACATACAAGGTACAAAAAAATACATACACCTACACTTAATTTCCAACACAACACATATATACACACACAACATATAATACATTGAATACAAATGTTGTGACACAACAACTACACAATAAAACATATACACAACACAACATGTATGACATGTGCACAATACCACATGTACACAACACCACTTTCACAATGTGCACATAGCACCACATGTACACATCACCACCTGCACAATGTCTACACAACACCACATGTACACAACATCACATGTATAACATGCACACAACACCATATGTACACAACACCGCATATACAACATGTAATCAATAGCATTACCGCACATCTGGAGACCATGTTGTCTTTACCAAGCAATCTTTCTTCTATTGTCTTTCGACTATCCATGCTTGTTCCTGCATGCTACAGATCAGGTTTCTTTCATTCCGCCGATGTTTCCCTTAGCATTACTTGTATAAGCAATCGTTCCTCTACAAGCATGATCCCAAACAATCCTGTCAGGTGTTGTGCTATACAACAACCCCCCATTTCAAAAAATCTTACTTTAGAAAATTATAATTTGAAATGGGTCCCTTTTAGATTAAATTGGTATTAATCCATCACTCTTCTAAAGGTTCGAAAATAAACAAAACATCTTAAAACCTTTTTAAACAATCGGCCTTAAAAATAAAATGAATAATCCTTTATTATTGCAATAAAGCGATCGCAAGATCGCATATCGCAACAAAAAAGGATGCATAACCATGACCCATTGATTTTCCCCGATGTGATAAAAGCGAGTGGCCAACGAGTATCGGGAAAATAGATAATAAAAGACCCCTCCCCTTTGCTCCGATGTGATATCGCAATCGGCAATCGGGGAATGCCACGTGAACATAACAAACTCTCCTCCTTCAAACTCCTGATGCGAGTCAAGCGATATCGCTATCGGCGATCGGGGATTCCATAATGCTTAAATAAATTGCCCCAAGGCTTCCTCCGATTGCCGATTGCGATGAATCCAAACACGACTTTCGAAAAGGATCAATATGATTTCGCTATATTATATATTAATTATCATTGAAAGCCTTTCTCTTCCCGATAGAGATTCACTCGCGTCCAACCGGCAAAAAATCAAATCCACGCTTAAACTATTATTCGCCAAATAAAGGATATAATGAGCATTTAAATTATTGATAGGTTTTAACGGCCAATTAATGAGCAGTTATTCCTAAATCCTTCAGATATTGTATCCGCGGGAGCCTTATGATAAATCTTCCATTATTCACTGATTGACACAACTCCTTCATACTTGGTTTTCGCCATCTTCTCTTTGCATTACGTTCATTTTTCTCTTGCGTAGAGTTTTTCCACAGTAACAATTCCAGACCAAATGGGAAAGAAATCTAAGAAGTCTGGAATGCCTTCGGCTTCTATGGTAACAGGACAACATGCCACCGATCCGGGACCAAGCAAGAAGGGATTAATCTCAGATACCACATGTCTCGGCCTTGGCAACACTACTTGGCAACATATTTACAACCTGGTTGAAGCCGAGGAACCTCAGCAAACATCGGTGCAAGCTTCAGCAGGTTCAAGCCGGAAATTTGATGCTACTTTAAAAGATTTGGTTGATTCCTACCTACATAGGATAGCAGCTCGAGAGCAAATTCTTCCGTATACGGATGTGGTGAGATGGGCAATTGAGGAAATTCCAATTATGGACAAAACATTCTGCACTGTTGATGGGAGAGTATTTGGTTCATTTCAGCCCAATGATTTCAGACAAATGTACCATTTGCCCGAACCAGAGAAGAAGTACAATAAAGCATTTCTGGAGAAGTTTCGAGATGAAAATGAAACTGAGTCAGCACCTATACGTGAATGGAGACAGAACCCAGCGAAACACAAACATGAGTCTTTGGGTAAGTACTTCGTTGACTCCTTATGCTCTCCTTATTGTTATGCTGGAGTCATGATGTGTCGATTGTGGGGATTACATGATTCTTCAAAATTTTCCATAGAAATGGTTCCTTTGATGGAAGCGGCATGTAATAGTGAAATCATGGATTGGGGCACTATATTATCAGATAAGTTGGCTACAACTATTCTTGAATTCAGAAACAAATCCTGTGTTACTGATAGGTTCATCCCTCCATTTTATTTTAGTGCCTATATTTTGGATACCCTCATTTTCAATTATGAGTTTCCTATGTTAGGGTGGATATGGACTCCATAAGACCCTATGCCTATTCATATCTACCACCAGAAACTATGGAAAGCTCATTATAAACACCATTTATACCAAGTCTGCAATGGATTCATGTTACCTATTTACTATGCAATTTTTGATAAACTTGCCCCTAAGATCTCCTCTCAGGCTGAGATTGACTTGATAGCCCTTGGAACCTGGTTTGGAGAAGAAAAATTCACCTATGTAAGAGTTTTTGGAAGTCAGGCCAGACCTCATGTCCTCCCCTTGTACATACCAAACAAGCTATTAGCTCGCGAAATAGCATATCAGCTTACAATTGCATCAGCCACGAAAACTCTCAGAAATTCAAAGAAGCAAGTTTGGCCTCCTTTTCCTCTAAGGTGCAGCGTCTACACTCTGCATGATTATAAACATGCAGATAAAGAGGCAGAAAAATTAACATTCTAAGTCTCGCCACTTTGCCTAATAGACATTTGGACCCAAAGAAATTCATCCATAATGCTCTAGATCAAGTCAAGCTTGCTAAATTTGAACATAAGGAAGATGAGTTTGATGACCTGTTCTCCTCCGCCGAGTCAATCTTCCAGGTGCAACAGCTAGCTAGAATGAGATATCAGGATGACGGGTTATTAGAATTTAATAAAATTAGAGAGCAGAGGTTGCAAACTCTGCCTCTAGATCTATTAGCTACTACCCCGATGATACAGTCAAGTGAGCCTGAGAAGCAGCTTACCAGCGAAGCTTCGGCTACATCTGAAATCTTTGAAGAAGTCCAGAGAAGAGAGAAGGAGGAACTTCAGAGGTTAGAACAGGAAGAGGCACAGAGGAAAGAACAAGAAGAGGCAAAGAGGAAAGACAGAGAGGAAGCAGAAAAGAAAGAACAGGAGAGAATAAGGGAAGAAGAACAGAAAAGGCAGCAGGAACAGAGCAGCAAGGAAATGAATGTTGATACTCAAGTGGACCCAAGATTGCTCGAAGAATGGCAACAATTTAATAAAATTATAGGCAATCTTGAGACCTCAACAGACGCCGAAACATCCAAAGCTTTCAATACACAAGATACAACATCAATGGAGGTTCCAAGCAAAGGAACCAGCGGTCCACCCTCAACTACAGTAGTAGAAATAATTCCGAAGAATCCTTCCGATCAAATTATTTTGCAGGTGGAGGACATTCCTCCACTAGATTTTTTCTATAGCCCAAAACACAAGGCTGTAATAAAGCGACAGTGGAAAAGGAGAAGGATTGATCAACCTTCTTTGTTCCCTGAACAAACAATAACAGCCAATGTGGTATGGAGAGAAGAATTCGACCCCTCCGATGACCTGACAAAGTTATCTCAATATGTCGGTGCCTATTCAGCAGCCACCATGGATAAGGCATCGGAGGTAAGCAATTTGTTGAAAGAAAAGGATCAAGCGATCACTTCATTACAAGCACAACTATCAGACGAGCAGCACAAGTCAGAACAGCTACAACAACAACTGTCCACACAGCAACAGTTAAACAACCAGCTAAACAAACAGTTGCATGAAGAGAAGTAGAGGATCGATTCGGGAGTAATCCAGAGACAGAAGGAACTATGTGAGGCATTATCAAAGTTGAAGGCGATGAATGAACAGATGGCAAAGGCAAAAGATGAGCAAATTGCTGAATTATCAGCTCAAGTAGAAAGGTTCAAGAGTCTTCCCTAGCCTACCGAGTTCAGAGCAGAGGCAATGCAAATTAACAAGGCATTAATAACACAAATAAGACTATTATGTCAAGAAATCGCCCAAGTTGAGCCTTTATGCAACATAACAACATCTATAATAGATAAGTCAGTTGATGCCAGGCAGGATTTAGAGCAAGCCGAAGACACTTTGACAGATATTCTTACTTGGTAGGACTCTAATGAGGGACAGGCGGCAAACCTGCCAAAAATCTTAGAATCCCATAAGGAAATCCTATTCACAGAGTGGCAGTCCCAATTAATGAAAGCAGAGAGCGCTGTTTCCAGATGCAAGTTATCTACGAGCAATTTAATTGACTTGATCAATAATACTCTCTATTTATCTAACATGATTTCTCAATGTACACTAGGTAAACGATTATCAGCCAAGACATTGGAGCAGTCATGTAACCAAGAGCTAGAAAAGAATGGGAGATTGATCTCAGGGATTAAAAGTTTAACTTGGGACACCTATTGGTTGTTCCTAGTAAAACCATACAGTCAGAGAGTTGCCCTCAAATGCCTGACGGATGCAATCGGGTGTATCATTCCCGATATACATGATGCCACCTATGATGCTCAAATCAATTCTCGTCTCAGCCGCCCTCAAGAAGTGGAGCCAATGCTGGCGATATGCCAACTCAGGACAAAGGGAAAATAGCCAGAAGGATGAATCATCACTGTCGATTACCAGATCACTATGGGAGAGATATTTAAGATCAGATTATACCAATTTAGTAGCGTTTTAATTTTGTAGTTTGTTAGCTTAGTTTAGTATTTATAGACCCTTTCATGTATTTAGAAAGGGTCATAAGTTTTTGTATATGACTTAAGCCTGAAGTTGCACTACTGTACTTCAGGCATATTCTTTTATGAAGACTGGACCAATTTTTCCAAATTTTGATAATGAAGCTTTGATGTGAATGTGCACTATTTCCTTTATTTAAAAGTATTTCTGAATTGAAAGAAGGAATTCAAATTTCGATTGGCATAGGGAATAATTCGCAGCTCATATGGTACTATTATCTATGTCTGAATTTATTCCTTTTATGTGAATTGTTGTTTAGTCATTTTTGCTATTATTAAATATGTGAATGTGTTTTAAACAGTAAACTTTATACTTTCCACTATTGGATGTTTATAGTTTGCTACTCTTTCAATCATGCATGTATTGGTAATATAAAAGAGAAGTGTAATATTGTTTTATCAATTACTTCGTTCAACTATTTGAACGAAGCAATTATCATTTAAATGGATGTCTTTGTTTATTGCATAGTGTCATCTATATGCCTATCAGCAAAAACAGATTATTAAACGTTGCACTTAAAGAATAGAAGCTTCCCGGGATAAAATAGTCATTTACGTTTTCGTTCATAGAATAAGTCCTCCATTTATTATCACTTATTAGAAAACCAATCATTCATTCACCCCCTTTTATTCATTACTGGGAAACTGGTCCCATTATATCTAGTCGGAGCCAGCATCCCAAATGGAAAAGGAGTTGTATTAAGGTCCGGACCGGGTGGTTATCCCCCGATGTTGATGTAACGATTTTTGGGGCATCAACACCAGGCAACATCATACACATATACATATATACATATAAAAATTAGCATAAATAAATCATGATTCTGGACAACCATGTTAGACAACAACATACGTAGATACATATATAAACATTAGCATAATGATAATCACAACATGATTACCATATATCATAAGGTCAAAGTTAAGAGAAATCCCTTTATTTATGCACAACATTGAGAACAATAGTTCCCAACATAGCCTGATCTAGGTGGCTCTTGAAAGGCTAAAAAATCAAAGTTCTCACAATTTTTTTAATTGAAAATAGGACCAGATCAAAGAGCTCATCGTCCTGATTACAATGGTGTAGATAACACTGAAAACTGAGTCCGTATGAGAAAGTTATTATAGTTTGAAGTTTGTACCCAAAAAAAAATGAGTCAAAGTCAAAAGTAAACCAGAGGCTGCCATGTGGAACTCCCATATGAATCAACATACCAAGTGGACTGTAGCAGGTGATATAGAAATATCACAAGTCAACGCATGGCATGCAGGTGACAAAAGTGGCATATGATGTGGACCAATGAGAGCGTGCCACATGGCCCAATCACATGGTGCCACATGACACCTCAAATTAGGTCGAAGTGGCCTTGGCATGGTGCAACCTACATTTTAGTCATATTCTCATGGTTTGAGGAGTCGTTACAATATGGTCATATGTATACCATATATTATATGGTTTGAAAACTATATTAAAACCAAAATTGGGATTTAAAACCATCTTAAAACCAAAATTGGGATTGCATGGGTTTTGAACCCAAAACCTCCCTAACAAAAAGTAACTTAATATGACTATGCCAACCATTGTTGCAACCACACACTTTGTCTTATTCACCCTCACACTTTGTTATAAAATTCCATTCAAATGGTTCAAAGTGAACCAAGGAGAAAACATGAGAGATGCGGGCACAGGCAGACCAAAGAAGACATGAATCGTAAGAAGAATCTAGGAATATTTCTAGAAGATATGATAGGGAATATTTCAAAGAATATTCTTTATAAGGAATCTTTAAGGAATATTTAGGATTCCCTTGGAACCAAATATTGACGGTATCAAAAGTAGGCCGAGTTTATACTCAAATGAACCATTTTTTCGACGGCCGTCTAATGGCGCATTCTATTTCTTCATTTGAGCAGGAGATTTTTTTCCTATTTCCAAAAGAGAATCTTTGAGGAATCTTTACGATTCTTGGGGAGCCCATATTTGACTTAGTTAGAAAGGGGTCGAGTTTATAGTCATATTTCATGGTTTTTTGCCAAGAATTCAACCGTTTAGTCCATTTCTTCATCTGAGTAGTTGATTTTCAAGTTGTCCCCAAACTTGGAGGTATAAGGTGCATTATTTCCATGTTCTTATTTGATTTTGTTGTGATGATGTTTTAATTCTGAGATACATGTATGCAACATTGTGAGAGGATCTTTGTATGCCACTTTATGTGAGAAACTGTTATTTTGTCATGTTGAAGGAGATCTTATATGAGTGAGATTTCTTATAATATAAAGTCTCGTGGAGAGACATGCTACTCTAGTTAAGGGAGTTCTTCCTTGTATTGACAAAAAATACATCATGTACTCATCATCATCTTGCATCATTTAATGAAGCGGCCTCCCCACTCTTGACATCGGGCCTAGAGACATAACTAATACTGGGTGAACTCCATTATCAAATTTGTGTGTGTTCTATGATTTTATGGTTTCCTTTATGTTTCCTCTTCTTTAAAGTATGCACGTGTGGTTTTTCATTCTCTTTCACATACAATTCTACTAACATCACAAAAGTAAAAGATCTTCATTAATTCTAGTAGTTGAAAGAATCTGGATCATAGCCAAGGAATCTAATACCTCAAATCCACTTACTTTACCTTTTATGATACCTTTCTCATGACTATCCTGCCATCGTCCATTTATCCCAATAGACCCAACTAATCCAACTGGTTGTCATATTCTTGCCTTCAGCTACACTTTCCCCATGCACTAGGCTTGATCAAGGTCTTATATTACCTATTGGGTTTCATTCAGCTCTCCCTGAGCTCCATTAACTTCCCCCAACTAATTCCCAAGACCCTCAAGACATAAAATGCAAGAACAAGAAACAAAAAAGAAGAATAAAATGAAAAACCAATAGCAATATGACACCACAAACAAAGTGGCATGGCCATGCACCAGACATAAACAAAACTATGAATCAAGCGCAAACAAATTACAAAGAACCAAAAGCACAAGACTCTCAAAATACACCATGACTCAAACCCCATGGCTCCCAGTGCTTCCAAGGAAAAATTTAACCTGAGCCTTCTTCAAGATCTATTGTAATCTCTTTTGTCATACAATTACTTGCATTATATTGCCATAAACACATAATTGTCAGTGCATAAATAAATATAAAAATATATCAGTTACCTTACTTTGTTATACCCAACATGTTGACTTGTAATTGAACACGTACATATATCATCTCTCAAGGGACTCCAATTCCCTTAATGAATTTAGCAATCACTGAAAACCAATTGTTATGCCTGTCAAATACATGTTCATGAATATAACACATATCCACATAATGTTAAACAAACTCAAGGTTAAGGAGACTTCTTGTATTCATGCAAAGCACTTATTCATTTGGAATTGTGGTTTCCAAACATAACCAAAGGAATTCTCATCCAATTCCTTTTCTTACCTTTCTCCTTATTGAAATTTAGTCTTATTATGTGTTATCACATCATCCAACTGTTAGTTATGTAAACAAATCAATTGTTACATTTTCACGCTAATACCAAGCATGTTACCCTACAACTATTCACACATGTTAGTCACATGTTCCAAAGATCAAGACATTGTGCCTATCCATTTCAAATCATCCTTTACCAAGACTAGCAGTCATGTCATAATCAACTCACAATCATTAATCATAATACTACAACTAGCATCGACTTGCACTCAAGTACACATCAATTGTCTCGGCACATATTGTGTTAGTACAACTCTCTTAAAACAAGATCATTCCTTCATGCAATCTTATAGACACATACTCATATCATGCAATTAATCAAACATTCAAACAACATGTAAACATACCATGTTAGATAAACCAAATATATGACATGATTAAACTCATACCTCAATGTATCTCAAGGGAGGTAATCACATATGCACAAGTCATTCCATATTAGTACGACACAATATCACAAGTATATCAACTCATACCTAAATATCATAACCATAACCATCTACACAAGCCAACCCAAATTAGCACGATACATAATAACATTATGATATTAACTACATTGACCATAATCATCATGCATATGACCACAATGCATATAACAACAATTTACTATCATTCATGACTATCTGACGCATGCACATATGACCACATTGATCACTAGTATCTAACATGCATGTAACCATAACAAAAATAAAATGGCAGGCATGTATATAATCATAATGCATATAACAACCATTAACCATCATACTTGCATGCCAAACATACAAGCCTATACGATGATCTATTGTTACCTCGAGGTCCATTGCTGCAACCTCGTTGCAATGATCTGCATCTCTTGCTCCATTTCAGCCAACATATCAATCTCATAGCATACCAACAACATCATGATGACACCAACTCCCTAAAGACCACCACGATGAATGTATGACCTACTATGCATGCATAACCATAGCCATGAAAATGCATGCATAACAACATGCAACCAACCCATCCAAGCCAAGTATTTGAACCATGTTTCAATACCAATTTGTAACCACGCATGTCTCATTTACCCACTTTAACTAGCCTGTCGGGTTAAACATGAGATGAGGGCCACTATAATGTGACCCAACCTCCTAAGTATAGTTAAGTAAGTGGAGACAACAAACAGAAACTTTACTAACCTTCCTTAGGAGCTACAGGATACCCAAGAGGTAAACAACCACTCCAAGTGCCCAAACCATGTGTTAGATTTCTTTTCTAGTGACTTGGGCCCACAACCACATGCATGACAAGACCTTCATGCAGTTATAGGCCCCCAACTGCATGCATAAGCCTATAAGGGTGTGGTTATGGCCTAAAACTTCCAATGTAGAGGGTGTGGTCCCAAATGCTGAGCCACCATTTCAGACTAGCCTTCAGACCATTGCCCATAACGCAATGAGACTTTACATAATGATAAATAACATCAGGACAAATTCATTCATGCAAAAATTGATCAAGGACATGACCTAACCAAGCCTAACCATGATATTCATTTCGTCAAACATATGGTGAAAATGTAATCTGCAGGTCATGAGTGCATATCTGAACATAGGAGTCTAAAACTTATATGGGATTCACCAAGAAGGTGTAAGGACCTCTCTTAATAGCTTCAATAATATTTGTTAGCCCATGCATTCATTAACTATCATATACTTATCAAATCTTGAATGAATCCATAACTAGAGTACATTGAAAATCCATGCTTATAACCAGAATATTAACCATGACATAACAACCATCAAATCATGATAATAACATGCACAAATGCTCATAGAACACAATTGGAAAAATAACTAATATTAATTGTTGCAAAATCTAACCAAGTCAGGGACTTCCACGTACCACCCAACCATAGAGTAAGCTAAACCAAATATTTCTTTCAACTAATCATCCATGTGCCATATTCCAAGCATGAATGTGGGATCTCAAGACATAAATAACCAGGGATTCCCGGAGATTAAACCACCTCCACCCTCATGATCCTCCAATCTCGCCAAAACTGGTCAAGAGATCACATAATCAAACCAAGACATAAACAACCAAGGCTTGTTGGGGATTAAACCACCTCCACCCTCAGGCTACCGTGATCCTGCCAAAACGGTCAAGAGATCACAATGCCCAAAACAAGCTTGAATGCCCCAGAATTTCTTCACCATTACCTTGAGGAATTTTCTTGTATCCACCCACCTATCGAGGGCTTTCTGGAGATTGAACTACGTCCACCCTAACCCTTGGGAACTTTCTTGAAACCACCTCATCTGATTCCAAAATCTTTCAACAATCTAAAGCTCAACCAAATAACAAAACCCCATCACACCATGGCTATTCGGAAATGGCAAGGAAAGGTTGAAACCACTATCACACCTGGCAAAACCTGTGCTAATGACAACAAAAGAACAAAATATACAAATGCATGTACCTGCATTCACAAACCAACTAGGAAATCACACATGCAACTTATTACCTACAAGTCTTCCTACTGAATCTGCTTGATCCACCCTTCCTTGCTTGTCCTTTTCTTCTCTTGTCCTTTCTTTTTCTTCCTTTCTCCAATGTTATAGTGTTCCAAGAATGCTCTATGTGTGATAAGGTGTGAGAGAATAGAGAGAGAGCTCCAAAACTGAACTGACAAAAGACCGTGAACTGATCCTCAGAAGCCTTTTTATCATTAAGGCCTCTATTTCTTCATTTTCCTTCAATTTTCCTCATGCAAATTTGTGACTCTTCATCTCCCTTTTCTCCTATATTCCTTTATTTCCATAAATAAATGTCAATTAATGTCTCTTTCCCTTTACCAATTTTCTTAGGCATAAATAAACTGAAGTGACACCGGCTAAGATGTTTTTGCCCAACATTCATCTTGGAATATGTATACCATGACCTTTGTCTTATATTTTTTTACATGGAAAATCAACCAGAATTGTTAATATATAATTTTGTTCTTTTAAAAAATGATTTAAAGTTTAAAATTATAATTTAACACAAGAAAATGAAAAATATTAAATGTTAAAGGACATAATATAGAGGTTAGTATTATTTATTTAAAAAAATAATTAAAAATATTTACATTATATATTTAAATAAATAAAATTAAGTTATTAAAATTCTAGAAAAATAATTGTTTTTTGCCATTGTTAAAATTTATATATTAATAATTGAGATTATTAGGTTGATTATAATAATAAAAATATGACTTAGTGTCCTCACAATTAAGATAAGTATTAGTTAAATTTATAATTAAAAAGTAACTACAATGGATACAATTAGAAATAATATGTTTTTGCCATTTGTTAAATTTTAATATATTAAATTAAATGAGATATAGTTGAATTATAATTAAATTTAAAAAAATATGACTAGTGTCTCACAATTAAGTCTAGTATAGTTATTTATAATTTAAAAAAGTAACTACAAGAAACAATTAAGAGAGGATATTTCAATGGACATGGCTAATTAATTAAAATATATAAACATAATGGGGACATCTTCGTCAATGTTCATCGACTATTTAGCTATTCTATGGATCCCACAAATGACTAATAATTTTATATTTTAAATTATTAATTTATTATATAAATTTAAATATTAAATATTTTTGAATTAATTATTTTAATATATAAATATTTTTAAAAACTTGTTAAATTATTATAAGATAATTAATTTACTGTAAGAATTAAAAATATCCATTTTGACTTAGTATTTTACAAAATTAACCTTGTACATTAATTTATTCCACTTAAAAGAGATGTATCTTTTAAATGGTTAAGATTAATTAGTTATAAATATATAGGCCTAATGGATTGCAATTAAAAAAACATCTTTTTCAATGTTTATGATAAATTAGCTATTTGTATGGATATATGATTTTATATTTTTTAATTAAACATTTCTATATAAATTAAAATGTAATTCAGAGGGTTAATTTAATAGGTTAAGGTTTTGTTGTTGAAGTATCTTGTTATTATGAGGTCAAATCTACTTAGTATAATTGATACATAAAATTATGATTAAATTGTAATATAAAATCTACATAAAATTAAATTAATATTAATATTTACAATTATAATTAATAATTAAACTAGTTTCGATTCATTTTAGCTTCAGATTTACTAAGCATCAAGAAGGAACAAATCTTTTTTCACTTTAAAAGAGTTTTGCACCTCAAGTGATTTGATCCTCTCAACACTTGATAAATCTGAAGTTAAAATGAATCTAGTATTAATATTTACAATTATAATCAATAATTAAACTAGCCTAGATTCATTTTAACCTCAGATTTACCAAACACCAAGAGGGAACAAATCTCTTTTCACTTTAAAAGAGTTTTACACCTCAAGTGATTTAATCCTTTCACACTTGATAAATCTGAAGTTAAAATGAATCTAGACTCGTATTAAATTTCATTAAATTTTTTTGTTAAAAACTTAGAAATATTATAACTTTTTTATAATCATTTTTCCAATATTTTTTAAATATTGATTATACTTTTAATTTAAAAGCATTAAAAAAAATTTTTAATATTATAATATATTATTTAATAAAATATTATTTTAAAATTTATTATTATTAATAAAATAGTGATTGGAAATTATTATTTTTTAATATAAATTAAAAAAAATAAAAAATAAAAATAAAAAATTGTGGTTCATTCTACCAATATGGTACTAGCTATATCCAAAGAACATCATCTATTTGCTACTAGGAGGAGTCAAGGTAAATAATCACATTAGAGAAAAAACATGTCATAGTATGAGATTTGAACCTCATTGGGGAGGAAAGTACATAATCACATCAGTGACAGAGATGTCATAGCATGAGCACTAAACCCGGTTGGGGAGTGGAACAACCTAGCACGCTGACGGCTTGATTTTTCTATGTAAATACATGATTGTAAGTACATTCAAGTTTAAAAAGGGCTAAGTAAGGAACACATATTCCAAAAAGGGACGGAGGGAGGTCGATCGCTTGGGAAAGTCAGCTTACTTGCTGAAGGAAGAAAACTAAACATCTTTGACAACCAATGAAAGCTAGTGGTTGAGCTTTAAATTCTCTGGAATGATGTGTTTCAGAGATCGTGGTTGTAAATTTATGAACTACAAGCAAGTGACAAAGCCCATGTTGGCTTGGGAAAACACAACAAGGCAACCAGGATGCAAGGAATGGAAAATGAGAGATTGCACGAAGAGTGCGAGGGGGAAGAAAAACCTCATTTTTTCTCAAGGAGGACTAAAAGCAAGGGAGAGCAGCAACAAAGAGGGAGATAGAAAGTAAAGAAACTCTCACGCACAAGTGGACCACACTAGGAATTAGAAAAGGGAATCTCCCATGGATGGGTAGACAAAAGAGGGAGACTCGAGAGAGAAGAAGGAGGAGTAGTGCAAAGTGTGATGCACGCACAACGAGTGAAGAGCAAAGGGAGCTTGATTGGAAGAAACATCAGAAAATTAGAGTGTTGTTATTCCAGGTTAACAACAACAATTTCAAGTGTTGGGAGGAGTCAAACTTCTTCCTTTACTCTCAAGGTGTCATCATCATTCAGTGAAGCAATATGAGCGCTAGAGGAGTTCTCCTTCAGCTGAGCGTAAATATATGGACACCTCCAAGGGTTGGAGAGTGGAGATTGAATGCTTTGGATTCCCTTGACAACCTGGGGTAGAGGTTTAGCCTTTGGATTCCTAGTAAAGGACACTCTGGAGGTCTCCATTTCTTGTCATTTAACAATGGGTTCTAGATTTCCTTAATTGGGTGGAACCACTATGTGGTAGTGGGTTCTGAATTCCCTTAATTGGGTGGAACCAATGTGTTTCATGCTACTGGGGTGGAGGTGAAACATTTGGACTCCCTGGAGTATGTGGATGTGCTTTTGGATGGCTAGAGAGGGTGGAGGTTGCAAGTCTAAGGAATCACTGAACTTGGTCGATTGTTATTGATTAGTTGAAGGGTGGAGGAAGCACACCCAAGGATTCCCTATTTATTGTTGGTCATCATTGTTAGACAAAGGGTGGAGGCAACATGTCTCTCTATTTTTAGAATGAACCTTACTGCTGAGTAGCTGGTGGGTGGAGGTAGGAGGACCTCAAGATTCCTTGTTTCAAGTGACAGATGTTGATTATTCCCTTGAGAAAGACCACCTTAGTCCGTTAGGATCTAGGGGAGACAATGCAAGTAGCTTGGTTGTAGTTGTCTATGGTTGGGTTGAGAGTTGAAGTATTAAACGCAGTTGTCCATCAACTGTATTAATTAAAGATAAGTTCTTATGTGTAACCTTGTATGATCTCATGGTTAATTGTTATGATTCTAACTTGGTTACGTGTTTGTTATAGACAACTTATGTATGTGATTGGCATATGGATATATGTGATGGGATGTTATGATCCTTTGTCAATTGATATGGATGAACTGCAATTCCTTAAGTGATAATTGTTACTGAATTCAGACAGGGGCAAGGAGGACTTGTCTTTGCAGTGTCAAAATAACACTAGTATAGGAATGACCAAGAAGGTAAATGACCCTTCAATGGGAGATTTCCTATTGTATATTCCTTTATGGAAAGATGGAGAGCTATGAGAGATGCTAGGTCTCTGGTTTTTTATCTTATTGGGTTAGTTAAGGGAGTCAAATTCCTTGGTTGACATCTTTGTCATTTATTTGGGTTTTAGAGAAAAATCATCTTGTTATTGACCCTTTTTTTTATAGTTTTCTAAGTTCTTGTGGGGCCTTGTAAGTTATCTTAGTTTTAAGGATGAGTGGTGATTCCATTTCCCTGAAGAACGCCAAGAACCCATCGAAGTTGCTCCAAAATTTGACCTCTAAAAGCTACCAAAATGTTGTGTAATTCAGTGAAAATTGCCTAGGTCACAAAAATTCGGGAGCTAAGGCCTGACTAGGTCAAAGGTTTAAAGGTCAGGATAGTCTCTAGAGGAAGTGGTCCATCGAGAAATCTAACCTTGACTAGGTCAGAGGTCAGGAGGTCGGGTATTTTCCTGAGGAAGTTGTTTGTCGAGGAAGCTAACCCTAACTAGGTTGGAGGTCGGGAGGTCAAGAGTCGAAGTCATATTAACTTAGATGTTTCTCACTTTAAGTGGAGGTGGACCTGACCTGATGGTGGGCCTGTTGATCACTACATTCAATGGTAGACTACCACATGGCATCTTCCTAATGTGATGAGGGAGAATGGTGCCCAATTTGGAAGGATACTTCTCTCGATCCGTAGCTCATATTTGGGTGAAGTTATATGTCACCATATTCGTTTCAGAAAGATGAACGAAACAATGATGATAGTTTTGGGTTCAAAGCAGTTTCGTGAAAGTCAAAAAAGTTATACCCCATCTTCATAAAAGTATTTTGAGGGTCGGGTATTGAGAGTGACTGCCTCTAAGTCATGTGTTTGAGTAAGGAGTGTTGTTATAGGTGGTATTAGAGCATGGTTCAACACTTGGATTGAATGGGCTTAGTCATATGTGTATTTTAGAAAATTATCTAATAAATTTTTTAGGTGTTAAGAGTTGTTTAAAAACAACCGACTGTAAGTCTATGCATGTTGATGATTTATTTTTTTATGATGTTATGTGCATACTAACATGGTTGTTATGAGGAAGATGAGATCACCATGGAAACCCCATGATTTTATGATTATGTAATTATTATAAAATTTATAATAGTGTGCGTGATTGACAACACATTACAAGTAACCTAAAACAGAGATAGTGCAAAGATGGTGACAGGGATGGTACAATATAGTTTATATCAGTGAAAACATGGAAGTGAATGGTTCAAGGCTAATGAGGAAGAGAGATCAGTCAACCAAAGGGGGGGAGGGGGGAGGGGGGGAATAATTCTCCATATTGGTTGGACACATTGAGAAGCCTAAGGGCCGAAGTTATAAGTTTCAAGGAAGATAATGAGAAGTTGGTGAGAGCTCAAGAAATGCAGACCAAGATAAATGTAGTCCTTCTACAAAGCCTTTTAGGTTTGCACAAGCAGATACAATCTGATGAGAGGGTTAGCCATAGAGGTAGGAGGAGCCCTTGGGAACATAAAGGTAGCAGGTTAAGGAAGAGGCATAGGCCTGAAAGTGAAGACACGATTCTAGAAGGTGCAATATTGAGCACACCTAGAGGTGGGACCAACATGCATTTGGATGGGACTAGTAAGCCATCTAGCTCTGCTACTAGAAGGCACTATCATTATTCTCACCATCACCATTACTAGAAGAGGAATGATAAGGAATATGTGATGGAGGAGTCCAGGAAGGCCAAGCCACCCACATTTAATGGAGATATGAAGAAATCAGAAGAAGAATAAGCTTGGTTACTAGGCATGAAGAAGTTTTTAAGAATTCATGATTATTTTGAAAACATGAAAGCAAGGATTGCCACTTTCAATTTAAAAGGGAAAGCAGAAATTTGGTGGGAGGATTTGAAGAATGTCCAAGGAATTGTTGAGAAAGAGCTAAATTAGGAGGAATTTGAGAAACTCTTTAGAGAGAAGTACCTATCTGAGCATTACTATGACAACATAACTAAGGAGTTTTATGTACTCAAGATGGGGAAAATGATGGATGAGGAGTATTTCATCAAGTTTTTTGAATTGTTGCGATATGTACCTTACATCAAGGATGAGAAGGAAAAGATTCATAGGGTTTTAAGTGACCTTGCCATATTCTTCAGGGATGAGATTGAGTTATTGGAGCTGCAAACTCTAAGTGATGTAATCAAGAAATTAAAGCAATGTTTTGAGCAGGTCAGACGTAGACCAGAAGCTAAGGGCATATGGAGGCAAAGAGACAACACAGATATGGTAAGGACCTAGCCTAAGAAGCATGCTAAGAAGAAGGAAAATAAAAAACAATCTTTTGTGAATTGATTTCAGTAGAAACTGAGCTTTATTGATAAAAATAATGCACAACGGGGTTTAGAAGTGCAAAAAGGAGCAGAAATGAAGGAACCTAGGTGATGTTGAACGTGTGGGGAAGACCACAGAAGGAAATATTTCCCACACCAGTGCAACACAAGAACGAAAATTTATAATATTTAAGAGGCTCAAATAGTGGGAGAAATGGCTCAAAATTTGCCTCGGATCTATGTAACAGTAGAAAATCGGCAAGAAAATCATCAAGAATCCATCATTGATATGGAATGTAAGCTAAGTGATTATGGTGTTTCAATTTTCATACATCTCGGTTCAAATTACAGTTATATCAGCCCAAAACTCGTAGAAAAATGTAAAGTGATTAAAGAGCAGCATGAGGAACCATGGTTGGTTCAATTGGAAACTGGAACCAAAAGGAGAATTTACCATTGGGTGAGGTCTGGTACGTTTGAGCTATGTGGAATTCCCAAATAAACCCACTTAAATGGGTTGTCGTTGGGGAACTATAGAATGTTTTTGGGCATGGACTAGTTATACAATCATAGAGCCAAAGTGGATTTCTTTGAAAAATCAGTTGAATATTTTGTTGAAGTCGTGGAGTACAAAATTCTACAACGAAAAAGGAAGCTAACATTAGTTAGGAACATTACAACAATGCAAGCTAAGCACGGTTGTTAGAAGGGTTGTAAATTGTTTTGTGTTTAGATTTCTTAGGAGAGAGAAAGAAAGTCCAGGGTAGGCTAAGTAGATAGTGAGTTGTTAAAAAGGTACCCGGTGGTACAATAATTTGAGGATATGTTTCCTATTGAGCTGCCAGGGTTTCCTCCTCATAGAGAGATCAACTTCTGCATTGAATTGATTCCTAGATCAGCACCAGCCTCCAAAGAACCTTGTAGGATGTGTACACCTAAGCTGATGGAATTAAAATTGTAGTTGAAGGAGATGTTCGATAAAGGGTATATTCCGCCAAGTGTGTCATCGTGGGGAACCCTCCACGGTATTCCCAAAAAACTTGTTTTAGATAGAGATGCCAAGTTTACTTCCATGTTTTGGAAGGAGTTGTTTGTTGGTTTGGGGACATAATTTCCATTTATCACAACATATAATCCACAGACAGATGGAAAAACTAAGAGGACTAATAAGATCCTTGAAGACATGTTGAGGATGTATGTAATGCATCAACCATAGATGTGGGAAGAATACCTTCCATTGGTGGAGCTTGCATACAACAATTGGTATCAGGAGAGATGATTCCATTCGAGGCTTTGTATGGAAGGATTTGTAATACTCCTATCAGTTGGAGTGATCTGGTGATTAGGGTCCTTATTGGGCCTGATATTCTCAAGGAAATGGAGCAGCATATTCAAGTCATCAAACAGAACTTAAAGGTGGAACAATATATGAAAAAGAGTTATGTTGATCAACATAAGGTGCATAAGGAGTTTAAAGTAGGGGACATGTATTTAAGGATCAACCCAAGGAAGAGTTCCTTGAGAATTGGAAACTGTGCCAAGTTAGCACCACAATATAGTGGGCCTTTTGAGATCCTTGAGAGGATTGGGTCAGTGGCCTATAGGCTGGCCCTACCTCCTATAATTAGAGTTCATGATGTTTATCATGTTTCTTTGCTTAAAAGATATGTTAAGGATTCTAATCATGTAATTGATTGGTCTGTGCTATAGGTGGAACCAGAGGGGGCATTCTAGCCATAACCAATATGCATTCTAGATCGAAGGAGTCTCATGCTCTGGAATCGATCCATAGAACAAGTGAAGGTGTAGTGGAAGAAATTTTGTCCTGAGGAGGCCACTTAGGAAATGGTTGATTCCATGAAGACACCTTATCCTTTTTTTTCCGGTTAAGGCGATTGTTCATAGGTTTATGTATAATATGGTATGAGCTACAAGTATGAAGCTCCACAGATAGTATGTGATTGTTATTTTGTAATTCTATTTGAGAATGTTTTTCATCTCTATGTATAAGGATAGAGAACACCGAGGACGATGTTCTCTCAAGGGGGAGGGGTTTGTAACATCCCAACCCACAGAATATTTTATTTTACCATGTAAATACATGATTGTAAGAAAATTCAAGTTAAAAAATGGCTGACTAGGGGACACAAATTCCAAAAGGGGACTAAGGGAGGTCAATTGCTTGGGAAATTCAGCTTACTTACTGAAGGAAGAAAACTAGACAGTTTGGATAGCCATTGAAGGTTGGTGGTTGAGCTTTAAATGCTCTGGAATGGTGTGTTGTAGGGATGGTGGTTGTAAATTTATGAACTGTAGGTAAGGGACAGAGTCCATGCTAGCTTGGGAAAACACAACAAGGCAACCAGGACGCCATGCATGGAAAAGGAGAGACTGTGCAAAGAAAAAGAGGGGAAAAAACCTTAGTTTCGCTCAGTAAGGAAGAATAATGGGGGAGAACAACAACAGAGAGGGAGAAATAAAGGAAATAAACTTTCATACATAAGTAGACCATGCCAAGGAGCAGAAAATGGAATCTCCCATGGACGAGCAGACAAAATAGGGAGACTTAAGAGGAGTAGAAGGAGGAGCAGTGCAAAGTGTGATGCACACATAGTGAGAAAATAGTAGAGGGAGATCGATTGGAAGAAACAATAAAAAATTAGAGCGTTGTTATTTTTGGTAAACAACAACAAGTTCAAGTGTTGGGAGTAGTCTGATTTCTTCCTTTACTCTCAAGGTGCCATCATCCTTTGGTGAATTAATATGAGCACTAGATGAGTTCTCCTTCAGGTGAGGGTAAATCTCTGAACACCTTAAGGGGCGAGAGCATGGAGATGATGTTCTCTAGATTCCCTTAATAGCATGGGGTAGAGGTTCAGCCCTCAGATTCCTAGTAAAGGAAACTTTTGAGGTCTCCAATGCTTGTGATTTAACAATAGGTTCTGGATTCCCTTAATAGGGAGGAACCACTGTGTGGCAGTGGGTTATGGATTCCCTTAATTGTGTGGAACAAATATGTTGCATGATTCCAGGGTTTAGGTGAGACATATGGACCCCCTAGAGTATGTGGTTGTGTTTTTTGATGGCTACAGAGAGTGGAGGTTGCAAGTCAAAGGAATCCCTAAACTTGGTCAATTGTTATTGTTGAGACCCAGTTTTTCCTAATTTTGACATCTTTCCTAGACTTTACCTCTCCCATTTTGAACTCTCCTTGACCCCTAATTGTGCTTATTTTGGTTATATCATCTAGGTTTTGGCCAAAAGCGTGATATATGCTTGAGGTATGCAAATTAACATAAAAAGTGTCATTTCACCTTAATATTAAGCATTCCTTAAGCTAGTTGTTTCCTTATTGAATTATCATGCCAACTAATCTAGAAAACTTATGCAAATTTTCTTTGGTTCGAAATAGTCCCATAATTTCCTATAGACAACTTATGCGGTCATATTTCTTGTAGACATGGATTTCTTACAACCGTCCAGATTTCCTGCAACAAAATTGGCAATTAGCTATGTTACACTCACTTCCAAATCAAATGAGAACATGGCTTTTGTGGGGAATTCGTCATACATGGATGCTGTCCTATTGACTGTTTCAAATTCACCATCGAAACTTCCCAGATTTACAGACCTCTTCTCGTTGGTCACATGAGGGAAAACTCTAGTTATGTAACGAATTTTTTCTAATGCATGCTTTCAGTCATGGATTAAACTCAATAGATCTAATTTTGAAAGTTTGTACCAATATTGATAGTTAATAGCTCAAATTAGTAGTTTTCCTCATTTGAGCCAAATATGGGCTATTGAACTTGTATAAATTCTATCATGTTTTATATTGTAGGGGGTTGGGTTGGATTTGTTGATAGCACATATCAGATTGTACTCAGCTATAATATCTTCAGATTAATATAAGACTTTATGTTATGTTTATTCTACTGAGCAAGCCCTTTTAATTTTGAAGGGGTTGTGAGTGAGGGAGGGCCCCCTTTGCTCACAACTCCCTTAGTTGTAGTGTGTGTGCATTTTAATTCTTTTATACGGTAATAATATGTTCACACAGCTAATATACCTTTTCTGACATTTCAACAACAATGTTCCATTGATTGAATGATTAAGTTTTCATGTTAATGTGTTGATTCTATTTAATCAAAGATTTGATTTACATTGTTAAATGATTTCTTTATCGTTGTAAGTTTGATTTCCTATATTTTCTAATCAACATCAGCAATACTAAGAGTAGTAGAGGGATGTTTAAATCCACTCCATCAAATGTTGATGCAAAAAAGAGGCATTAGTTTTATGTATGATTGACTAGTTTGATTAGTAAGCACTCAAGGTATTAAGCCTGCATATATTTTGCACAACATCTCACAAGGTTACCTACCCTGGGTTGATGATTTATGTTGACAAATTATAAGTCTATCATTTGACTCAACATTTTGGCACCATTGCCAAGGAGGCACTAAGGGATAATACCGAAAGTGTGTTAGTATTATTTGTTTTGTTTGAAATTTTCAAGACTAGGGGAGTCGACATGGTAAGACAAAGGGCAAAGCCTATGCACCTGCAAAGATCAGAAATTCGCCAAAGTCGTGTCCTGATTGCTTGGTAAGTAGTTTCTCTTTGAATTTGTTTACATAATAGATGATAGGGTCCAATATTTACAAATGTATTTTGTGGTGGTGTGAACACCACTTCATTTACGAATAAACTGGGAAGGAAAAAGAAGTCTGAAAGAAATAATGAAACAAGGAAAGAAGAGTCCGGACAGGAGGTCTGTGGTCCTGAAAAGAGCCCAGAGAATATTTATACTTCCATAGTAGAACCTTCTGCGGGAAAATCTTATGTTTTTGCCCATTTAGAACCTCCCCATATAAGGAAGACAACATCTTTGCTCAATGGTCAACCTGGAAAGGAATTCCTCGTTAATCCTATTCAAGAACCAGAATTTCAAACCATTGATTCCATAGAATCTGTAGTTTACAAAGGTCCTACTCCTTTTTGGTCCAATGTGGCTCATGAAGAAGGAATCGGTAATGCAGATGGAGGCTATGATGAGAAGGAAGAGGAACTGGACACATTTGAATTCCCTATTAGGGAGATTGGTGGAGCAACCTAGATGAAAAATATTCCTCTCTCAACCTTGCCTAACCTTTGTCGAGTCTCCAGTGAAGATCCTGATGCTTTTCTGTTTGACTTCGACGTTTATGTAGGAGCTATGACTATCCTTCCAATCCTCAGAAGCTAAAGTTGTTTCCTGCAACATTGAAAGATGAAATTCTCAGATGGTTTATGGGGTTGGCTTCAAACTCCATTACAACCTAGGATGACATGAAAAAGGTATTATTGAAGAAATATCAAGATTATTGCAAAACTAGGGACCTTAGGGAAGAAATATTTGGCATGACTCAGAAGGAAGGGGAGACTCTCGAGGATTTGGTGGAAATATTTCAGTACACTATGTAGAGATCCAAGATGAATCAACTAAGCAAGGACACCAAGAGAACAATTTTTCTTAGAGAAAACAGACCAAAATATTTGGATATTTTGAAATTAATGGGAGGAGGTGACATATCAAAGTTAAGTTATGATGATGTTTGTGAGCCGTGTTAGTGATATTCAAGAGGAAATTCTAAAGTTGGAGGAGGAACAAGAGATACTTCTTCTAGGCTCGTCAAGTCAGTTGTTGGAGCTGGAGTAACTAGAGTTGAAATGGGTAGTCTATTTGAAAATATTAAAACTGATATTCTTAGCACTTTATCTTCACAATTAGATGATTTACAGGTTAAGAAGAAACAGGAGAAATAGGAGCAACTGGAGAAATCCCCAATGGTGTTCTACTCGAAATGTAGGAAGAAGTATGCCTTGAGGGAATGTCCTGCAAATAGTATAGAGGTATGCCGAATCTGTGAGGCTAAGCATTCCATTAATCAATGTCCTTCACTTCCTAAGATTAAAGCATCATATCTAGTAGATCAGGGAGTTTTCAATGCACTTTATGCAATGACACCTCAAAGACCATGGAAACCACGTCCTATAGGTATGTCTCATTCACATTTTCAAGTTCCTTATACTTAGAATAAGATGTGGAATATTCCAATGCCCTGGCAGCCTTGGCCTCCACAATAGCCTTGGTAGGGGAAATTTTATTACCCTATTGCACATGATTTTTCCTCTCGGAACTTTTATCCACTACAGCCCACATCGTAGAAAATGATTCAACCTCAACAAGAACAACTTTAGTTGCCTGCCCCACCAAATCAACCTCGTCCCACACAACTTCCTACTTAGCCAGTGTCTAACCCCAACAATAAAACCATCCAATCTGCTCACAACATTGGATTGGTCACTTATCCCACTTTTCCTACCTATTGTATTGCACCACAGCCGCTGCAGGAAATTTATGTTCCTGTGTTATAGGAATTTCCCGTGTCATTGTAGGAAATTCAGCTTAGATTCAGAAAAGTGGTGACTCAACCCAAAAGGATTGAAGAGATTGTAGAGGAAGATACTCCGGAAATGCATAAATTTGAAACCACAACTGAACCAACAAAACAAACTACTTCAAGGCCACAAGAACCTTCCTCATCCCATATGATCCAACCTCCTTTTCCAGAAAGATTGGAAATGAAATTAAAACAGCTCAAGTTTGATCTTGTGTTTGAACTAAGAAATGTGTGCATTAAGATCCCATTATTGCAAGCAATTAAGGATACTCCAATTTATGCCAAAATAGTGAGGGAGCTATGTACCAAGAAACCAGGAAGACAAAAGAGAGAACTCTCTACAATTGAAGTAGGTGGGAAGCTTGCAAGTTTAATGTCTACAGGTTTTGTTACTAAAAAATATGTAGACCCCAGAATCCCTGTGGTTACCACCTTTATCAATGGACATCCCATAAAGAACACTTTAATTGATTTAGGTGCAACCATTAATGTGATGACTATGGAGACTTTATCTCATATAGGATCCTTTGACTTATTACCTACTCCCACCATGTTAGAACTAACAGACAGTTCTAAGGTAAAGCTAGAGGGGGTATTAGAAGACATTGTCATCTCATTAGATTCTTGGGAGTACCCTGTAGAATTTTATGTTCTTCAACCCAAAACCAACTTGGGAAGGCATCCTTTGATCTTGGGGAGGCCATGGTTGGCCACAACAGATGCCTACATAGGGCGTAGGTCAGGAAACATGATCATCACTCATGGAGCTAAAACAAAACACATTAATTTGTATCCCCCTGCTCAACTCCTCTTGAGATCAGAAAATACACATTAGGTTGAATAAGAGGAGCATGATTCAGAATGTATCCAACCAGTTTTGACAATAGCCCATGCTATGAGCCTTAAAGAAAATTCAGAAGAAAATTTGATAAATTGTTGTATTTCTAATCTTGATTTTCCATAGCAATTAGAAGGGCAGTCGATTCATAATTTTGATATCATTACTGATCTGCATGATTTTCATGAACATAGTACAACAACCAAACTACATTCAGCCCTCTTATCTGCATTTCCTACTTATTCCTTGACTGAATGGGGGAGTAAGGTAGTTGAAATTTTTCTTGAAAAACCTTTAAACATTAATTCTACCTTAACCCCTGAACAAGAAAAATAGTTAATTCAAGCATTGAAAAACTTTGTAGACACATTTGCTTGGGAATATACAAATATGAGAGGCATTCACCCAAACACATGTATTAATCATATATATATAGAATAAAATGCTAGGCCTGTGAAACAACCACAAAGGAGGATGAACTCTGCTTTAAGGGAAATTGTGAAAGATGAATTACATAAATTGTTAAATGTAGGGTTCATTTATCCTATCTCAAATATCCATTGGGTATCTTCACTGGTTATTGTCCCCAAAAATAATGGTAAATGGCGAATGTGTGTAGAATATAGGGAACTAAACAAAGGTGTCTTAAAAGATCACTTTCCCTTACATTTTATAGATCAAGTGTTGGACACTTTAGTAGGAAAAAAGTATTTTTCCTTCCTAGATGGGTTCAGTGGATACAATCAGATTAGGATAGCTCCAGACGACCAGGAGAAGACAACATTCACATGTCTTTGGGTTACCTATGCATATAGGGTATTACCATTTGGTCTATGCAACACACTAGCCACATTCCAGCGGGCGGTCCTTGGTATTTTCTCTAACCTTTTGCGTGATTGCATAGAGGTCTATATGGATGCTTTTACAGTTATGGGTGATACTTTTGAAGAGGCTTTACATAATATTGAGAAATTTTTGCAGAGATGTAGAGAACCTAATCTTTCATTAAGTATTGAAAATTGTTTTATGATTATGGTTGAAGGTATTATTTTGGGTCATCATGTTTCTGTTGCAGGAATTAAAGTTGATCCGACAAACATTGAAGTTATTGAAATGTTGCCCCCACCAACCAATCAAAAGGGAGTTTGAAGTTTCCTTGGACATGCAGGCTACTACAGAAGATTTTTTGAAAATTTTACAAAGATAGCCTCTCTATTGTTCAAATTATTGACTAAAGAAATGAATTTCATTGGAATGATGAGTGTCAAGCTGCATTTGATACACTCAAGGAAAAGCTTTCTTCAGCACCTGCCTTGAGAGGCCCAGATTGGAAATTTCCCTTTCATATTTCCATTGATGCCTTTGATTAAGCCATAGGAGCAGTATTGGGTCAAAAGGAAGATCCTATAACCCATGTTATTTATTATGTTAGTAAAAATTTAACTCCTGCAAAACTGAATTACAAGGTAATTGAAAAAGAATTCCTTGCTGGAATTTATGCTATTAATAAGTTTAGACATTACATCATGGGCTATGAAGTTTTTGTACACACCGATCATTCTGCCATTTGATATCTCATAAACAAACCAGTCACTAATGGCAAGATTACTAGGTGCCTTTTGTTGTTGCAGGAATTTGACATCACAGTATTGGATAGACTAGGAAAAGAAAATCAGGTAGCTGATTTCTTATCTAGGCTCAACCATGCAAGTGAGGATGTTCCTGATAATGATAGCTTTCCTGATGAAAATTTGTTTGCTATTTCTATCAAAACACCTTGGTTTGTAGACATGGCCAACTACCTTTCTACAAGAAAGTTCCCCCCTTACTTTTCATCTAATCATGAAATGAGAATTATTACAAAAAGTGTTGATTGCTCTTGGATTAGGGGAGATCTATTTTTCATTGGACCTGATTTGATTATTCACATGTGTGTCAGGGAAGATGATACTTATGACATCTTGAGAGCCTGTCACAATGAACCTTGTGGAGGTCATTTTGCAAACAAGTGGACAACGTACAAGATCTTCCGCTCAGGTTACTATTGTCCAAGTCTTTTTAAAGATGCAAAGAGTATATCCAGAAGTGTGACAACTGCCAAAAAATGGGGTGGCCTATACAATCAGACGGGATGCATTTGTAGCCACAAGTTCTCATAGAACCTTTTGAGAGGTGGGCTCTTCATTTTGTAGGTCCCATCAATCATATGTCCAAAGGTAAGAAGTATATTTTAGTTTGTATTGATTATGTTACGAAGTGGGTGGAGGTAAGAGCACTACCTAGAGCAACAGAGAAAGCAGTGGTAGATTTTCTTTTCTTTGATATTTTTGTAATATTTGGGGTACTTAGGGAGATATTTATTGATCAAGGTACTCAGTTTATGTCAAATATTATGCAGGAAATTGTGCATAAATATCATACTACTCATTGGAAATTCACCCCTTACCATCAACATGCCAATGGGCAGGTGGAATCAACAAATAAGGTGATGGAGACAATCCTTACCAAGACAATGCAATTACATAAGAAGGATTGTCTGATCGACTTCCTGGAGTATTGTGGCCTTACAGAATCACATGGAGAAATACCAATGGCTTCTCTCTATATGAATTAGTGTATGGAAAGCAAGTTTTATTGCACATTGAATTTTAGATTAGAACTTTCAAAATGGTAGCAGATTTGGGTATAAACCTTGATGAAGCTCAACAGCAAAGAATCTTGCGGCTCAATGAATTGGATGAGATTAGGCAGGATTCTTTTCATCACACTGACTTGATCCAACAACAACAAGATAAATGGCATGACAAATACATTAAAAAGAAGTAGTTCAAAGAGGGAGATTGGGCTTTGTTGTATGATTCAAAATTTAATAACTTTAAAGGGAAATTCGACGCACATTGGCTAGGCCCCTATGAAATTGATAAAGTTTTTTATAATGGATCTGTTCGGTTTAAAACCATTGATGATGAGAATGTTAACTTCTTAGTGAATGGGCATAGACTTAAGCTATATCAAAAACCCAATCTAAGGAGGAATTTGTGGAAGAAATTGTGAAGAAAAAAGAGTTGGAAATGGTCGGAGAAGGAGTCATTCATTCCACTATCTCTTCCTGATTTCCTGTTGATACAATGAGCTCACTTTGTTCCTCCTCATGCTCAGTAAACCATGAGAGGAATGTATATTTGGTACATGTTTATTCCTTTTGTCGGGACCAATGGACTAGTTATGGAAAAGGAGCCCCCTTGGAGTCTTCTTTTCCAAGTATTTCAGAGTCTCTAAAATTGAAATCTGGAGACCATCGACTACCTTGGGCTCGTTAAAACTACAGATTAGTAGATCCTCTGGGATCCTCTCAAAAAATTTTGTTTTTCAGTTAATTTTGGATTGCTCACATTGGATTGATGTGGGATTTCCTAAGGCCCTCCTTCCAACAATCTTGGCCCTTCGACATCAGCAAATTATCTAGGTGTAAGATCATAGTCTTATGATGCCTTGAAGCTTGTATGCCCAAATGACAGGCTATCTCACCAGTAGTAATGAGGAATCACTATGGATCCTTAACAGTTGGATCCTATAGGGGGTTTGAAAACAACTCATAAATTCACACCCAATAGGATGCATCAGGGTACCATGGTCCTCACTCTCATTAATGGTGATGGGCCTCGCATTGGTTAACAATTGACCTTAATGGTTGGTAATCCAATGAGATCATTACAGATTCGTCTTCAACACCTTTACTCATGTGCAATGAACTGTGCATAAATGCGGGAGAAATCATTTTTCCTATAGAAGAATGTCCTGCAGAATGTTTAGCAGTCACAGTTCCATTTCCTGCAGCAATGTCCTAGGAAAAAAAGTCATAGACAGAATAGTAGTTTAAATTATTTGATAAAGTACTGACAGTTTTATAATTGGTCAAGGTCATAAATTATGAGATTGTACACCTAACTTAATTTTTTAGTGGGTTATTATTTCAAGAATCAAGCAAACGTCATCCAACGACTGGACCGTTGGAAGGTAAGCTCTGTAAGGTACAACCAGTGACAGGAAACTTAAGATAAGAGGTAGCTGACGCTTCAATTTTAAAAAATTGTATGATTTAAGCTATGATGACCCTTGCGGAAAAACGCAGTCATAAACTGTTGTGTCATAAATTAAGCTCCATGCCCAATCATCATGACTCTGAGATAACTAATGGTTGTACTTTGGATATCCTTCTGTGGGTCAGACCATGATGATAATCATGATCATGGCCTGTTTCTTGAAATCTCCGTGCTTTCGATATTTCCAATTTAACCCTCCCTTATCGAGCGATCCATTGAAAAACCTTAGCACAACACTTCTATGAGTTCCATTCATCCTATCTCTCCCATCCTTCATTATGTCAAAAATACGTGCCCTTGTTTGATTCGAACCGCAAGACCCTACAGTGTTGGAATTCGACCCTCACAATAAAGCAAGACTGGAGAAAGTAGGGTGGTTACCATTATTTCATAAATTAAGCGGCCACAATTCAGAGGTTACGAAGTACTTCGCCCTGAATTTGAATGGTGACAAAGCACAAGTCAGGGATGTCCAGTTCAGATTAATAGAGGGTTTGGTGGCTCGGGCATGTGGGATTCCATGGGAGGGGGAGCGTTGGTTTAAGAATCAATGTTTCAATAAGGGAATGTGCATGTCCTTTCTTTGGAAGGGGCGTTCAAACCCTCACTGGAGCAAGGGGATTTTACATGGCTTCCTCAGAAGTAAGTATCAGCACCTGTTATTTTTCCTACGAACGTATATAACATGTGAAGGTCGCTTTGGTCTTGCATTATTATTTCACATTCAACTTCTCGCACATTTTCAAGATAAGTCATTGAATTTTCCATACTATTCAAAGATGTCCCTGATGAAAATGTTGACGGATGCTAAAGAAAGGGCACCCAATTTGGAGGAAAACCTCTATCACCATGGGCTTGTAAAAATCATCCTAATGGAGGTTTTGAAGTATAAGAAGAAGACGTGGGTGGATTTTATGGCCAAGAATTATTTCGCGAAGAATGAAGACTCTAACCCTTCAGAGCCCATGGAGGAAAATCCAGTGGAAAAACCAAGGAAGAAGCCACAGACCCATGGGCCACAGAAAAAGGAGGAGGAAAAAGACAAAGAAGTGGTGGTGGCTGGGGAGACTACAGATAAAAAGCCTAAGTTGAAGGGCACCTCCATCCCCACTAAGAGATTCACAAGGAGCCAAGTTGTCCAGTTGGCTATAAAGGACACTGCAGAAGGGGAGGTACTACTTGAGAAACCTAATAAAAAGAAATAAAAGCTTCACGGCCTGCCTAAAGGAAAATAAAAGGTAGAGTCGGCTGAATTTATTGGTGGAGAAGTAATTTCCTTCTAGGATCCCCCGTTGCATGAAAGCGGAAATGAAACAGCAGAAGAACAACAAGGAAAGGAGGACCTTGATACACCTAAATCTTTCCAAGGACATCATGAAGGTGAAGTAACTCCCCAGAAAAAGTGGTCTCTGCAAGAATTATAGGAGTTTATCACTGAGCTCACTATTTCAGAATAGGATTTGAGGAAGGAGAATGAGACTCTGAAAGAAAACAACCTACGCATGCACAAAGGACATGAGGAATGGCTTCAGAAGGCGGCTCGAATCATGAAGAAGAAGCAAGGTTGAATTGATCATCTGAAGAAGAAAAATGAGCTATACAGGGGTTAGATTCCGATATAATCTAGTGGGAACCAATTGGATCAGTTGGCTACAGTAGTTGTAGCCTAGGATAAGGACTGCTTTCCTTTTTTTGGAGGGTGCAACATTTTTTCTTGCATAAGGGACATGCAAGAAGCTAGGTGTGGGGGAGATGTTGAAACCTAGTTTTCCCTAATTTTGACAACTTTCTTAGACTTTACATCTCCCATTTTGAACTCTCCTTCACCCCTAATTGTGCTTATTTCGGTTATATCATCTAGGTTTTGGCCAAAAGGGTGATATATGCTTGAGGTATGCAAATTAACATAAAAAGTGTCATTTTACCTTAATCTTAAGAATCCTTTAAGCTAGTTGTTTCTTTATTGAATTATCATGCAAACCAATCTAGAAACCTTATGCAAATTTTCTTTGGTTCGAAACAGTCTTGCAATTTCCTGTAGATAGCTCATGTGGTCATATTTCCTACAAACACTCCAAAATTCCTGCAGGGGTAGATTTCTTGCAACCGCCCAGATTTCCTGCAACAAAATCGGCCATTATCTATGTTCCACTCACTTCCAAATCAAATGAGAAGATGGGTTTTGTGGGGAATTTGTCATACATGGATGTTGTCCTATTGGATGTTTCAAATCTACCATCGAAATTTCCCAGATTTGTAGAACTCTTCTCGTTGGCCGCATGAGGGAAAACTCCAACTATGTAACGAATTTTTTCTAATCCATGCTTTTAGTCATGGATTAGACTCAGTAGAGCTAATTTTGACAGTTTGTACCAGTATTGATAGCTAATAGCTCAAATTAGTAGTTTTCCTCATTCGAGCCAAATATGTGTTATTGAAATCGTATAAATTCGATTATTTTTATATTGTAGTGGGTTGGGTTGGATTTGTTGATAGCACATATCATATTATACTTGGTTGTAATATCTTCAAATTAATATAAGACTTTATGTTTTGTCTATTTCACTGAGCAAAAAACCCTTTTAATTTTGAAGGGGTTGTGAGTGAGGGAGGGCCCCCTTTGCTCACAACACCCTTAGTTGTAGTGTGTGTGCATTTTAATTCTTTTATGTAGTAATAATTTGTTTACACAACTAATGTAATCTTTCTGACATTTCAATGGCAATGTTCCATTGATTGAATGATTAAGTTTTCATGTTAATGTGTTGATTCCATTTAATCAAATATTTGATTTACATTGTTAAATGATTTCTTTATTGTTGTAAGTTTGATTTCCTATCTTTTCTAATCAACATCAGCAATACTAAGAGCTGTAGAGGGATGTTTAAATCCACTCCATAGCCTTTTGCTGCCAAATGTTGATGTAGAAAAGAGGCATTAGTTTTTTGTATGATTGATTGGTTTGATTAGTAAGCACTCAAGGTATTAAGCCTCCATATATTTTGCATACCATCTCACAAGATTACTTGCCTTGAGTTGATGATTTATGTTGACAAATTATAAGTGTATAATTTGACTCAAAGGTTATTAATTACTTGATGGGTGGAGGAAGCAGAATTTTGGATTCCCTTATTATTATTGGTCATCATTGTTAGACAAAGGGTGTAGGAAACATGCCCTTGGATTTCATGAATGCAACTTATTTCCGAGTAACGTTTGGGTGGAGGTAGGAGAACTTCAAGAGTCCCTGTTTTAGCTTAGAGATGTTGATTATTCCCTTGAGAAAGACCACCTCAGTCCCTTGGGATCTGGATTGGGGGTGATAGTTGAAAGTATCTTGGCCAAAAAGTATACGTTTGGGTGGAGAGTTGAAGTCTGAAACTCAGTCACCCATCAACTATATTAATTAAAGATAAGTTTTTATGTGTAACCTTGTATGATTTCATGGTTAACTATTATGATTCTAAGTTGGTTACATGCTTGTTATAGAAAAATTATGTATTTGATAGGCATATGGTTATATGTGATGGGATGTTATTATCCCCTATCAATTGATATGAATGAATTGTAATTCCTTAAGTGATAATTGTATAATGAATTCAAATAGGGTCAAGGAGGACTTGTCTTTGTAGTGTCAGAATAACACTAGTACATGAACGACTAAGAAGGTCCATGGACCTTCAATGGGAAATTTCCTATTGTATATTCCTTTATAGGATGATGAAGAGCTATGAGATATGCAAGTTATTTTGTTTTTGAGCTTATTGGGTCAGTTAAGGGAGTCAAATTCCTTGGTTGACAACTTTGTCAGTAATTTGGATTTCGAAGAAAAATCCTCTTGTTATTGACCCCTTTTTTATAGTTTTCAAGTTCTTATGGGGCCTTGTAAGTTCTCTTATTTTTAGGGATGAGTAGTGTATCCATTTCTCTGAAGAACCCCAAGAAATACCCATCAAAGTTGCTTCAAAATTTGACCTTTAGAAGCTGCCAGAATCTTGTGGAATTCAGTGAAAATCGCCTAAGTCACAACAGGTCGATACCTAAAATCCGCCTAGGTTGGAGGTTAAGAAGTTGGGATAGTTACTCAAGGAAGTGGTCTATCAGGGAAGCAAACCTCGACAAGGTTAGAGGTCGAGAGGTCAGGTAATCACCTAAGGAAGTTGTTCGTTGGGGAGGACGAGCCCAACTAGGTTAGAGGTTGGGAAGTTGGGAGTTGGGGTCGAGTTAACTTATAAATTTGGCACTTTGAGCTGAGCTTGTCCCAACTTGATGGTGGTCCCACTAATTGCTGCAACCAATGGTAGACTGCCATGTGGTAGCCTACTTATGTGGCCAGGGGGAGTGGATCCCAGTTTGAAAGGCTACTTATCTCAACCCATATCTCAGATTGGGGTGAAGTTATAAGTCATCGATTCGTTTTGACGAGACGAATGAAATGGTGATGATAGTTTTAGGTTTAGAGGATTTTCGCAAAAGTCAAAAATTTTATGCCCCGTCGTCATAACAGTATTTTGAGGGTCAGGTATTGAGAGTGACTTCCTCTTGGTCATGTGTTTGAGTAAGGGATGTTGTTACAGGGAGGAAGACAAAAGACCATCTCATGTCATTAAATTTTAACTTGATGAAGATATAATAATTATTTAATATTTTAAGATATAAATTTTTTTCATAGTGTAATTAATAGAAAAAAGGGTTCTAGAAGGGGGGGATGATGGCTCTGGGACTCGAAAAGAAAAATATGATTCTACTATAGGATTTGGTTTAGGGTCTTGCTGCTATTCTTGAACCCTGAGTGAGGCTCTCAAAATAGTCGGTGGAGAAGGAAATCTAGGGAAGCTTAATAAGGTTGGGATTTGGATATTTTAGCACGGTTATAGAGAGGGTTAGGTGGTTTTATCTGGTGGTTAAAAGTTTCACATAGTTATAGAGAAGTATTGGGCCATCCTGTCTCCTTCACTGGGTGAAAGGCATTTTTTACTTGAGTTTTCCCATGGAATCTACTACTGACAGGTTGTTCATATGCTAATAAGGACGAGGATCTTGTCAATTATACATCAAATCGATACAAATATGTATCTATCTGCAAAGCGTCTGCACATCAACCTCCCATAATGGAGTAGGTTTTGACACATGGATCTTCAGATTTTGGGATTTTTACATCTCTCTTGAATTTGGTTGGGGCTTTCACTTTTCGCAAAATCAGGAGTCTAGGGAAATTGGTTGGAGCTATAGGTCACAGAAACTACTCTTGGGTTTGTCAGTATCTTTGAGGGTTGATTCGAAAGGATGGGAGGAGGCATTGGATATGTAAGTTAGCATTGTTGGGGTTTCGTTGGAAGCCCTAAATTTTGAAGAAAATCTTTTAAACCATAATGAACAATATGCATCAATTGATATTTTAGCTGGTTTGTTGCTTCAATTGAAGGTAGGATTTTTGGGTCGTGAATATGCACAGAGGTCTATGGAATCTCCTTCTCATGATATCATCGTTTTGGGCTTAGGTGAGATGGCCAGACAACAACAGGTTAGTACACCAAGCACGTGCATAATTGCCATATGGAGTGGAGGTATAGGGTGAACCCCTAGAACTTTCACTGATAAAGGATCTTCAAATTTTATTGTGAGTTCTGGGTCATATATTGGAGAGGGTATAGTTGGAATCGTTCATTCATCAGAAGGTCACCCCTCTGAACCATCAGAAGAAGGAAGCTTAAAAGAAAATGGTTCAAAGAAGCAGGGAAGAAAGGTAAAATGCACAAAGGTAAAAGAAAATGGGAGAAATTTGATTTTATGGGACGACCTCAAATTTGGTGACATTATGGAAACTATTGGAAGAGTTTTGGTTGGTATGGTTCACATTAGCAATTAATCTTCTCCTCAGTTGAAAAACTGGGCACATGAATTATGGGGATAGATTTTGGATGAGCTTCTAGTAATATGTAAATTATCAAGGGGTTGGTTCGATTTAAAATTAAAAAAGGAAGAGCATAAGAGATTGGGTCTTACTAGGTATTGGAATATTGAAATTACTCTAATATTGTTTAAAATATGGTCTTTGATCTTTGATCTAGAAAGATAAAAATTAAGAGCTGGCCCTGTTTAGGTTAGGCTACCTAGATTGTTGCTGCAACTATGGTTGGAGGACATCTTTCGTAGAATTGGGGACAATTTGGGAATTTTATGGACTATGATAAAACATATATGGAGACTGGTACAATGGATTTTGTGAGGATTTTGGTTCATTTCATCAAAAGCTAGACTATGAGAGGGTTCCCTTTCGATGCTAGTGGTTCCACAACGTTGGGAACGTTTTTAAGGATTTCCCTATTGTACTAAATGGGAAGAAAGGAATAGTGGTTTTGGAAGAGGCCTTATAGGAAAACATAGGGTTTAAAGGTGGGGATGACTCAAATCATCCTTTTTAGCAAAAATCATCTCCTCTTGGCCATGGTGCCACAGGGATAGGATCCTCAAAGACTTAAAGGGAGTATGGAAGTAGTATGGTCTCAAACGATTACCATACCATTGGCAACTTCTACTTTGACAGGTCTCTTTCCCTATCCATTTCTCAATCTATTCCATGCCTTTATCAATCTTTGTATTTTGTAGATGTGATGTCGAATTTACAAGAATATTTAGTTGGGGATTAGGTTTCCAATATTGTCAATGTTGGGTGATTTAATTGTCCTTAAATTACTTCTTAATTGTCAACCAAGGTTCGTGTACTTATGAGAGGTATGTGCAACATATATGCTAGGAATTCTATCTTGAAATGAAATTGATCTATGTTTGGATAATATTAAACAAAATTAAAGTGTTGTCACACACGTGTTCTTTCCATTAAAGCTACATCAAAACCAAATGCCAAACTGAATTGAAAATTAATCTAGAACTTAAAACCTCAACTTATTCTAACTGCAAAATTGAAAGCCTAACTCTCATTGCAGAATTTGGAAGTCTATCCTTAATTTCAGAATGGAAAATATTAATTTTGATTTTTTAGAAAATAAATCATAACACTACTTTGCAGAAAAGGAAATGAATTCCAATTGCAGAAAAAAAAGGAAACTTAACTCTAATTGCATAAAGGAAAGAAATTAACTATGATTGTAGAAAGGGATGTGCTAATGTAAATGCTTGCAGAAGCAAAATAAAATGAGAACTTGTAACTTCCAATGATTATTGATGTGCGTATATTACTCTAAAAATACATCTCTTCATCGTCCACAAAATTAACTGAGTAATGAAACTAAATTACTAGAAGTAAATGCATATGAGAATCAAATATTTTTGGTATTTTTATTTTATGAGCGCTCTGAAATCAAAATAACAAATGATTAAAATCACATAATTGGATGTAACTATTCTAATTGAAAGAAAGAAAACTGTATGAAATTGTAAAAACTGAATAGATAACTATCTATCAATGTAATAAAAAAGAGACAAACAAAAACTAATTATCCCTTACAACTCTCTAAGGGGGCCTCCTGTGAGCGTAAGTCTGCCACTGATCAAATGACTTCTCAACCATGCATTGAAAACAAAGGATTATATTAATTCAAAATAGAGTTTCACAATACTGGAAATAAACCACAACATACTTAACTTCTAAACTGAAATTTTTCATTTTGCCTTATGGATTTTATCCAATTTTTCATAAACTAAATTAAGAGTATTATGCCGAGAGGCAATGAAATTGTTTTGCCATCTAAGAAGTAAATGTAAATTGCAACTTAATGTAATCATAATTTGCTACCGTGAGAGAAAATAATGAGGGATTCTTCTCGAGTCATATCCTCACGATCTAACAAATCTCATGCACGCTCGCCTGATATCATTGTGATCTCCTTATGCACTTTTTGTAACCACTGCACCGTCATAACCATAGTTTGACTTTGGGTTTGACTCTTAGATCTCTTGATCTCTGCAGCATTCCAAATCATGCCAATAGGTGGTCGTCCATGTGTTTAACATTTTTCATCTTTAGATATCTTTCATCCTTTTACTGATGCATTGCAACCTGTCTAATCTGTTAACACTCAGGTTGTCCCTAGGCTCCTATTAGGGATACGGCCGAGGTAACCACAAACCAATCTTCTAATTGCAGGTTCTAGCCCACCTGCAATCGGAGAGGGCTCTCTCCTTTATATTCAACCTTAGTTGATGATTTTAGGCTAGCTTTCTGACTTCAAGGGAATGTTGACTGTGATTGGAAGGAAGGTAGGATTCTTGAATAAAGAGGCACAGTAAGGTGTTATAAGTTTCGAACCATTGGGCATGGAGTCACAGATTGAGGCATGCGAGCGTTTTCTTGGTCACAAGGGATATGGAGCGGGATAGCCACGCAGGATACAATACTCAGTCTGCTGAAAGTACGGAATGGACGTCAGGGATGAAAGGCAAAAGAGAATCATTTCATCATCCTGACAAAGAGGAGAAGTGGATGAGTGGGATCCCAGAGCAGTTAAGAATTCCAAAGACATGCACTCATATATGAAAGACACAGGGTAAACCAGATCATTTAAGAATACAAGCTCATAACTGTTTCTGAAGAAAACATCAAAAAGTGCAGAAATTGAACTTAAGGTGTAATGAAACAAATATTAAGCTATTCTTTTTCCTACAGCTTAGAAAGGCGGAAAGATGATAAAAACATAAAATAAACAGGGAAGAAGAACACTTATTGGATCATGCAGAGACACAGGAATTCCGTGATCATTCCTTGGCCAAGAGGCCAAGAGAAAACATCAAGTAGTTTCGCAATCCATGCTTTCAACAATCTTTGATTATGAAAAATATGACAGTTACAGTGCGAGTCTTACTCAGAGAAAATGCTGGAAAGAAACTGACCAAAAACTACTACCAACCAACCAACCCCTCACAACATCGCTCGGGTGGTATTTATAAGCAAAATATCGGAAAGACATCATTACAAGTGACCTCGACAGGTCTGCTTAGAAAACTCTTCAAAAATCTAAGTGTTGCTGGAAAAATGCAAGTAAATCATTTTGGCTGCGCTGGGGGTAGCTGAATCGGAACAGGTGACGAGGTGGCCCTTGGGGACCAGATGCGGTGTTGCTGGAGTGAATGTGCTTTGGGGCTGCAGTTCGGCTTTGGTGCGAATTGAACGTGCAATTACTATGATTTGAGAGCTTCATGTAATTTCGCTCTCCTCCTATGGATCTGCTGGAAGATATTCAAATTTCTCTGGCTTTGGTCCGCTGCTCAAGATATTCTCTGATACACTTTTCCGCTACATTGATGGTTTCCGCCGTCGACTGATACTCTTTGACACGCTTGAAGCCTGCTGATTTGATCTGATACACTTTAAACTCTGTGAATGATCTGCTGTTGTCTTCAAACCGAATCCTTTGGCACAATTGGGCGATTTTCGAGCTTTTTCAGCGCGCAGTGGGCTCGGCAACCAGAAGATTCCCTGAAGATTCCTCGAAATGGCCATTTCCCATAGCGATGCGTTCGCGCTATTCGCGCATCGGAAACTGCCTCTATTTCTTGATTTGGAGCTCCGAAATGCGACTTTTCTTCCTGCGCGAAGCTTTTTCGGCTTTTCTGGCTGTTGACGTAAGCATTGCGTCGGCTGTACGGCGGATGATGTCAGCAGTGGGTCCCTGGTACAGTGCGACGTGGTGAGGTACTGGATAGACTGTGATGAAGAGATTCCGAAGCGATATCGCGATATCGCATCGGCGGGGAAAGAGGGGGATCATTGGGTTGGACCTTTGGTGATTGCGACTGCCGATATGCGATATCGCGATATCGCATCAGGGGAGACGAAAGGTGAATAGATTGGACACTCGGCGTTTGCGATCGCCGATCGCCGATATCGCAATATCGCATCGGCGGGGGACGGATGGGCAATGTTTTGCAAGAATGTGAGAGGGCGAGGTTGCGACGCGAAAACGGTTTTGAGGGGAAAAGGTAAGTAAGTGGGTGTGAAGGGCATATAAGGCTTCAGAAGGGGTCCGACTACCTCGAGAGAAATTTATACTTAGGAAGGAGTCCATAGTATCTGGAAGGTCGTTCGGAGGTCGGGGCTCTTGCTTAGTTTCTGATAAACTAAACAATTCCCGGAACTGATATGGTTATTTTTCAACCAGGGGAGGGATATTACATAAGGGAATTTACTTAATATTAATACGGGGACGGGAAACATAGGGAGCTACATAATAATGTTAGTGGTTAATATGGAGATGGTAAGAAAGCGCTAAGTTTGGGAGAACTTAGGTTGTTACAGGGGGTAGGACCATACTTCGGCGGAAGATATGGAACAACTTTGAGTAAAGCAGATCTTTACTCAAGCCAGCATTATGAAGATAATGAACTTAAGAGGTGTCAAGCAGATCTTGACCTCTTTTGGGGATGTTAGTTACCGATCGGGGAAAGAAGAGAAGGGGATTTAGTTATACCTCATTTGAGCCTTTTTACTTACAAATCT
>APFE030175557.1:209718-228347 GCA_000404065.3 Pinus taeda
AAAAATCAAGCTAGTAGTCCCGATTTTGGGATCCAGGGGAAATCTCTGTGCATATGTGTTTTTATGTGTTATGCTCTCGCATTGTTTATTTTTCTATGATTTAGAATTCGTATGCAGGTAATTTTTGTACAGGGTTAAAACCTACAATGACAATGTGTACAATGGAATAACGGTTGTTTTCATGCATGAGGTAATAGCATGCATTGTTGATATGGCCTTGCATCAATGACTGGACCCTAGCTAGAGTGATGTTTATGTGTTGATACATTTATTTGCGTATGCCTATATGTTGTTATGATTATGTTATACATGTATCATATTGATTTGGTGATCTTACAGATAAGGTGTCCTCCCCGAATTATGCTAAGGTACATTGATTTATTGTGATTTGTTTTAACTGACATATTATGAATTGTAAGAAAGAGATCAAATGGCTAGCAAGATGGTTAACTACAAAGACTCTCCCTATGAATTTGAAGAGTAGTATGGTGTTAGAAATTCTTCCGATTTGGAAGTTACATTAAGAATATTGAAGGAAAATATAAGGAGTTGTAAGGTAGATAATGACTGGATCATACGCACACAAGAGAAGCAAGCAGAGGTTAATGCTATACTTCTTCAAAGTTTGTTAGACTTGCAGTGACAAGGGCCGCTTCGGATCAGCCATGGACATGAGAATAGAACAAAATGGGCATATGGTAGTAGGTCTCCTGGTAGACATAGGTCAGATAGATCTGACACAATGAGAGATGGTAGGTTGTTGGACACTCCAAATAGGAGGGGCGATGAGTACATGTACTATCCTAGTTTTGGTTCGGATAGACATCATGATCGTCATTGCTATCATCCTTACAGGAGGAATGATAGGGGATACTTGCTAGATGAATTCAAGAAAGAAAAATCACCTACTTTTGATGGAGATGTGAAGAATTCGAAAGATGCAGAGGCTTGTCTACTTCTTTGAGTTTCATGATTACACAGATAACATGAAGGCCAGAGTGGTGATCTTCAGCTTGAAGGGTAAGAAAAACATTTTGTGGGAAGATGTTAAGCGGGTTTGGGAAATCAAGACAAATGACTTGAGCTGGCGAGAGTTCAAGAGACTTTTCAGGAATAAGTACTTGTCAGAAAGGTACTACGACAGTAAGGCCAAAGAGTTATATGAGCTAAATATGGGATCAATGACAAACGAAGAGTACATGACCAAGTTTCTAGAGCTATTGAGGTATCCATTGTATCTTACTAATGAGAAGGCTAAAGTTCAGAGATTTGTCAGTGGTTTGCCATTAACATTTAGGGATCAGATTGAGTATGATGAGCCTCGATCACTTGAGGAAGTTATTGGGAAACTGAAGCATTGTTATGAACAATCAAAGTGTAAGAATGAATCTCAACTTGGATGGAAAGGGAAGGACAAAGGTAAAGGCAAATGGCAGCCTAAGAGGACAAGGTCTTCACATGCAAATGAGAAAGAGAATGTGGCACATCAAAAGAGATTTAATGCTACTAGACAAGGACATAGGTCACATCAGCAACAACAACATAAATGTGAGGGAATTGGTCGGTTGGAGTGTTGGACATGCGGTAAGGAGCACCTTATGAGAGTTTGCCCACCAAATTAGGGTGGAAGACCTTAGATATACAGTGCACAGGAGGCGCAGACTGTTGGGGATGTTGGTCAGAATATTCCACATATCTATGCAACAATGGACAACATGCATGCAAAACACGAGGCCTCTATCATTGAGATGGACAGTAAGCTTTGTGATCAAGTTATTTCTATTTTGATTTACCTTGGATATAATTATAGCTATGTTAGTCCTGACTTAGTGGATAAGTGTGGTTTGAGTAAGGAATTGCATGCAGATTCTTGGTTAGTACAGTTAGCTAGAGGTAGGAAGAAACGGGTTCATCATTGGGTAAGATCTTGTGCATTTGATTTGAATGGTATGCCTACTGCAACACATTTGAATGTATTACCGTTGGGTTCATTCAATATGTTGTCGGGCATGGACTGGTTTATCTTCATAGGACCAAGGTAGACTGTTACAACAAAGCCATTGAGTGTGTTGATGACAATGGGGAACCAAGAGTCTTAAAGGGTAAGAAGAAAGAAACATCAGTTAGGATGGTGACAACTATGCAAGCAAAGCATAGGTGCATGAAAGGGTGCAAGCTATTTGCAGTACACATTTCTAGCGATAAGGGTAAGGAGGCTGAGGATGTAGATGTGTTGAAAAAGTATCCAATTTTACAGCAGTTCAAAGATGTATTCCCTGAGGAAATTATAGAGTTTCCACCTCACAAGGAGGTAGAATTTTCTATTGAGTTAGTGCTAGGGGAAACTCCAACATCAAAAGCACCTTAAAGGATGAGCACACCTGAGTTGGTCGAGTTAAAGTTGTAGTTAAAGGAAATGCTGGACAAGGGATACATTAAGCTAAGTTTATCTCCTTGGGGTGTATCGATCTTGTTTGTGAAGAAGAAAGATGGTACTCAGATTATGCATTGATTATAGGCAGTTGAACAAAGTGAATATCAAGAACAGGTACCCGTTGTCGAGGATTGATGACTTGTTTGATCATCTGAAGGGAGAAACAGTGTTCTCAAAGATCGATATGAGATACAGATACCATCAGGTACGCATCAAAGGGGAGGACATTTATAACACCACGTTCAGGACCAGGTATGGGCATTATGAGTTTGTTTTTGTTCCATTTGGATTAACTAATGCTCGAGATACATTCATGTGTTTTATGAATAGTGTATTGCATCCATATTTGGATAAGTTTGTTATTGTGTTCATTGATGATATACTGGTATATTCTAAAAATGAGGAAGAGCATGCTGAGCATTTAGCAATAATGTTGAGGTTGTTGAGGAAGAATCAGTTGTATGCTAAGGTCAACAAGTGTAGTTTATTTCATACTGAGGTACACTATTTGGGACCGTTGTCTCCAAGGAAGGAATTGTAGTAGATCCAGAGAAGATATGGGCCATCATGGAGTGGGTAGCTCCTAAGAGTGTGAGTGAGGTGAGATCTTGTTGAAGAATCTAGGGCATGGAGTTAATGAGATTCTTCTTTACATGATAAATATTAATGCTTAGCTTGTTAATCATTAGTGTGTCTTCTTTAATCATTAAATATTGTCCATAACAAAGAGACAAGAACACAATAAGTTTGCATTCTACCAGGGGCAAAACCTCTCCCTCTTGGATAGGAAAACCTGCATAAAATTCTTCTTATAGAGATTCCAGTTGACAAAAACCAATACCATGACCCTTGACTAACAGAGCCACTCTAAGACCAAACCACCAATTCTCTTCTTCATATTACTGAAATCATCATCTTCACTACACCATGGAGACATATATTACTGCTTCAACATCATTGAGAATATCCCTATACTTCCACCGAGGGACTCATCATAGTTATAAGCTTCATGGTTGCTGCATTACAATAGATATCACATCGATCTTCTTTATTCTGTATATTCAGAGACAGTGAGACAACAATGATCAAAATCGTGACTATGCTTATGGTATATGAAGGCCGAGATAGAGCTTGATAGGGATCCTTTTTGCCGAGGGTGTATACATGTGACTGCACTTATTATGACACCAAAATATGTTGCTTTTGTAATGCACCGAGGCCTGTAACAAGGAGACTGAGACTTATTAATGAGATTTCAGGTGAGTTCGATAAGGTATCTCTGTTGTGCTTTATCTGAGAGAGTGCTCCTTAAAATATGCAAAGTCTAGACCTATACTTATCCGAGTTTCTTTAGAGATATAAGAGATCCTTTTATGTTATTTTTCGGTGACCCAAATTGCCTATTTATAGGTGTACGTCAATGCATGCAAACCAACATGAGTTGATGAATTATTGTGTCACTTCATGTGAGCCGACATGTCTATTCTTTATGTCAATTTTACTGGCCGAATTGACTGTTCTTTTCTTCATTTTTCTTGCTTGTTTTCAAGAGGATTGTGCTGGTCTTGGAGGGTTGTTCTTGACTTTAGGTTGACTCATATACATTTCATAAATGCTCAGGAGGAGCTCTTTGAATCTTTGACTTTCCTATACCTATGGAATGAGAAATAAAATCATTCTTATATTTCTCAAAAATAATATTTCTTTTCTTTACAAGTACAAAGATCCAAACTATATGTATAAATACCGAACTTAGTTACATTTTCTTCAACACTCCCTCTTAACTAGGGAGGTATTTATAATGGTATATGGTTATTCTCAATCTGAAGAATTTATCATAAGAAGAATCAGATTGGTAATCCCATCTGTATAACATCATATAAACCAACATTGTCATAGTGCAAGGCCTTGACTAACAACTCCATCTCTCTGCGAGACCATGAGCTACAATGTTGGCGAGACTAATGATTTACAGACACCTTCATCATTATCTCTCAAGGTACATACCCACCCGGGTGTTCACTGAGTATGACCTTCTAGGACTATTCTTATCTTAGGTTCCCAACCCTCAAAGAATATCAACCCTCTTTCCTACTCTTATCTTGGATGCCCTACACATCCTTAAAGAGTATCAGATGCCAGATGATTACCCAATCCTCCATTCTTTCTTCCCAGGTGAAGACAAGAATGTTGTGTCTCTCATGTGCCTACATTTCCATTCATGGCCTTCACCTAGACTTACGAATTTTAGTCCTGGTCTAGTTCATGACACATGAAATAGAAAAACATAACTGCCACTCCTTTGTAATCAAGGGTGATCTAATTCAAGATCCCTCTTGATCAGGGACCTGTCAGAGCTCCTTCATAAGAAGGGACTCTTCTTTTTATTGGAAACTTCTTCTCCGTGGGTCCTTCAGCTACTTGACCAACTTATTTCCTTGATGTCATAGAGTTCAATTGAGCTTCTTCCTTGTAGGGCATCATCCATCGATCACTTTCCTTCTCGGGTCAACATGTCATAACTTTATTCATGAAAAGTGGTCTTCTTGATACATATCTGGAACCTATGTTACATAACTACTTATTTCCCATCATGCTTCTTTCAGGGATTTCCATCCACCACATGAATGCCAATTTTACTTGTACTTACAACTCTTGTTCCAGCAGTCTTGCATGCACTCATCCAGATATTGTTCAAGAAATCAAAACATAACATTAAATCAAATCGTACCTTGCTATATGGCTCTTTATCATGACATCTTCATGTAGGTATCATCATCTTGCATTCATGTTGATGCATCTCCCATAGATATCCATTGTCCAGGGTATTCATCTTTTTCAAACTTTCATTAGAGTCTTCATATCTTTCTGGGAGATTTCCTATTCAAATTTTCTTGGTCTTTGGATGTTGATTGCCTTCATTAGGGTTGCATATCTCACAATCTCTTCCTTCTTCATACATTTCCTTCCCAGGTGCTTTCAATCAGAGCTTCTTATTTTTGGTTAACCACCTCATACCTCATATGAGGGCATATTATGTTGATTTCATCTAGTGTGACTAATGACTTCCTGCATTCTTTCAGAGGAGGAGATTCTTTTTCTCTTGATCATACTTCTCAAGATGGAATTGATGATACATGTTACCTGCAACCACCGATCATAAGAATACATACCTTATTTTACCTTCAGGTCATCAAGGTTTTTTCTAGCAGCTTCCTTGATTGAAGAGATCTCCAATCCCTTGATCTGCTTTATCGCATGATCATCTCACGGATTCCACAAGTTGGAGTTCCCTTTGAATCATTTGCTTCCTTTCTAGATTAGTGAATTCTTCGATGAGGATTCCATCAGAGAATTTTGAGGATCTTGTATATCCTCAACTGGCAGATGTTTCCTTTTTGACTTGATGTATGATGAGCCTTGTCTTAGATGACTTCTTCCCTTCCTTCAATGTCCACTGAGGTTCCCAAGAGCTATATCATACATGTTTGCCAGCCATGGATTTTGTCTTTCATGATTGCCATGATGATATCACAAGCTCTTGTTTATAATGCTTCCATGATGCCATGATGCATCTTATTATCATTGTCATATCTTATAGCACAAGATTTACGAGCTTATGATAGGACCCTTTTTGTGAGGGATACTATCTTACTCATAGGAGAGATTTGTTACTCCCTCTTTCCTTGGCCCTTTTATTTAGCTTCCTTCATCTTTCAGTGATATGAATTTCCAAAATCTTTCTATGGCATTGAACCTTAGCTATACTTATTCTTTCTTGAGGACTAAGCTTTTGTGTTGGTCTAAGTGATGTGACCTTCTTTACTATAATTTCAAAGAATATATCTTCTAGAATTTCATATATCTCTCTTTATGTCTCCTCTTTTAGCATGTGAGGACCTTTGAGTGATTTCATATGATTCCTGTGAGTCTCTTGATACATTCAGGCACTGTTTTACCTTCAGAAAACTTTCCATAGGCATCAATGGTTTCTCTTTTCTATGAGGATTATTACAATCATCCTTATTTTATGCAAGGATTTTTTTAATAAGGACTATGACTATCCTTCACTATTTCTATTTCCTTGCAAAACAAATTTATTAAACCAAAAACATGAAAGATACTTACTTGTCATGTGAAGAGGAGATCTTCACCTTCATGCTTCTTTTCCTTGAGCTTCCCATCATGAACCACTTGTATCCTTTTACCAAAACTTCTTTGGAGACCTTTCGACATCATAAATTTTTACTCTTTCTATACTGAACACATTGTTGACATGCTCGTGATACTGCCATCCCACAAGTGGACCTTATTATCAGCAAGTTCATGCTATAATGCTAGAAGATTCGAAGCTGTGACAAGTATATCACTGTAATGGTGCATCGAGATAGTGATGTCTTATGAGTGTTGTTCATTTAGATTGTGCACTATATTGTGAGCTCGAACTTTCCACCGAATTCATGACTGTGATTTTATTGAGATGTGTATTGGAGATATTCCTTTTGATCTATCAAGATCATGATAGTCTCTTCATAGTTTTTACTGAGATCATAACCTATGTTAGGATCATGCCTACTTCTTGACCAAGAATGTAAGTGTGTTTATTATCAAGATCTTACTTGTCATGGTTGTGCAGAGAATATATATATTACTGTAGTATTGCTGAGTTTCTTATTCAAGGCTGTGTATGAGACTATTCCCTACTGTGGGATTACCTGATTCTTTCCATCAAAACTGAGTAGTGCTATAGGGTCTTTGAAACGATCATTTTCATGCAGAGAGATTACTGAGACAGAGATACCAAGACTTGTTAGTATCTCTCCATCATGAGCATGTTGAGGATTGCGTTTATGAGGAGGTCGCGACAGTGATTGTATTGTAATCGCAAGAATGTTGAGATATCATACTTCGTTGTGCTCATTGAGATTGATAGAGGAGAACTTCATCACCGAGGTCCTATACCTATTTGAACCATCTGAAGATTCAGAGTGATAAGACTTATGAGTTCTAGCATTGAAAATTCACTATAACTGAGATTGATCTTGAATTGTCTTGCTACTGTATACTGCTTGTTGAAGACTGATCTTTCAATTCCTTCAACTTGTTCTGATGTCCTTCTTGAAGCTGATCCTTAAGTGTCTCTTTTGTGCCCTTCCTTAGACTGCAACCATAGCTCTGATACCATGTTGAAGAATCTAGGGCATGGAGTTAATGATATTCTTCTTTACATGATAACTATTAATGCTTAGCTTGTTAATCATTAGTGTGTCTTATTTAATAATTAAATAGCTACCATAACAAAGAGACAAGAACACAATAAGTTAGCATTCTTCTAGGGCCAAAACCTCTTTCTTGGAGACGAAAACATGCATAAAATTCTTCTTATAGAGATTCCAATCGACGAACAACAAGACCGTGACCCTTGACTAACAGAGCCACTCTAAGACCAAGCTACCAATCCTCTTCTTCATACTGATGAAATCATCATCTTCGTTGCACCATGGAGACATATATTACTGCTGCAACATCACTTAGAATATCCATGTACTTCCACCAAGGAAATCATCATAGCTATAAGCTTCATGGTTATTGCATTACAATGGAGATCACATTGATCTTCTTTATTCTATATATTCCGAGACAGTGAGACAATAATTATCAAAATCGTGACTGTGCTTATGGTATATGAAGGCCAAGACAAATTTTGATAGGGATCCTTCTTGCCGAGGGTGTATACTTGTGGCTGCACTTATTATGACATCGAAATATGTTGCTTCTAATGCACTAAGGCCTATAACAAGAAGACTAAGACTTCTTGATGAGATTTCAGGTGAGTCCGATAAGGTATCTCTGTTGTACTCTATCTGAGAGAGTTCTCCTTAAAATATGCAAAGTCCAAACCTATACTTATCCGAGTTTCTTCAGAGATATGCGAGATCCTTTTGTGTTATTTTGCAGTGACCCCAGTTGCCTATTTATAAGTGTACGTCCATGCATGTAAGCCGACATGAGTTGATGAATTGTTGTGTCACTTCTTGTGAGCCAACATGTCTATTCTTTATGTCAATTGTACTGGCAGACTTGACTATTCTTTTCATCATTTTTCTTGCTTGTTTTCAAGAGGATTGTGCTGGTCTTGGAGTGTTGTTCTTGAATTTAGGTTGACTGGTATACATTTAATAAATGATTAGGAAGAGCTCTTTGAATCTTTGACTTTCCTAGACCTATGGAACGAGCAAGAAACTTATTCTTATAATTCTCACAAATAATATTTCTTTTCTTTACAAGTACAAAGATCAAAATTATATGTATAAATACCGAACCTAGTTACATTTTCTTCAATAGATCTTTCATGGGCCTGGTAGGATATTACAGGAGGTTCATCAGGAACTTCTCACAGATTTCTTATCCTATCACATCATTGCAAAGGAAAGGTAAGAAGTTCGAATGGACTGAGGAGTGTGAGGCTAGCTTTGAGAAACTTAAGCAATTGTTGACACATGCACCAGTGTTACAGATTGCAGATTCGGACAAAGAGTTTGTGGTATGTATAAACGCTTGCAAGAGAGGGCTTAGTGGAGTCCTTATGCAGGATGGACAAGTGGTATGTTATGAGTCCCGAAAATTAAACGAGCATGAGCAGAACTACCCGACACATGATCTTGAGTTAGCAATGATCATACATGCATTGAAGATGTGGATACACTATCTTCTTGGCAGGAGGTTTGTACTTATGAGTGATCATATTGGGTTGAGGTATTTGTTTGACCAACCAAATCTAAATGCCAGGCAAACTAGATGGTTGGCCATGATCAACGAGTTTGATTTCGAGATCAGGTACATCAAAGGTAAAGAGAATAGGGTGGCATATGCTCTAAGTAGAAAGGTACATGTACATGACTTGGCAGCTATAAGTTCCTACGTGAAAGGCTTACATGATAGGATCCTACAGGTAGGACAACAAGATTTCAAGTATATGGAGATTGTGCACAAGTTGCAGCAGGGTACAGGTATAAGTGCAGGTAAAGGTACAGGTGTAGGTGCACAAGGTATGGATTATTGTCTTGCAATGGATGGATTGGTCAGGTTCAGAGACATGATATATGTGTCGGATAACAGTGAGCTCAAGAAGGGGATCCTGATAGAGTTTAAAGGAAAACCTTATCCAGGTCAGCCAGGTTACCAAAAGACACTGGAAATAATGAAGAGACATTATTATTGGCCGAATTTGAAGAGGGATGTAGCATAATTTGTGGCAAGGTGTTTCAACTGTCATCAAGTGAAGGAAAAGTGTAAACATCTAGGTGGATTGCTACAATCGATCACGATTCTAGAGTGGAAATGGAGGTCATTTCCATGGATTTCATCACAGGGTTGCCAAAGACAGTGAAAGAACATGATTCCATCATGGTCATTATGGACATGTTAACAAAGGTTGCACACTTCATTCTGGTGAAGTCTACGTTCTTAGCTAGTGATGTGGCACAAGTATTCATTAGAGATGTGGTTAGACTAGATGATGTTTCGAAGAAGATTGTGTTAGACAGGGATGCAAAGTTCACTTCCAAGTTTTGGAAGGATTTATTTGCAGGTTTGGGCATAAAGTTGGCCTTCAACACAACTTATCATCCACAAACAGATGGAAAGACAAAAAGGGTCAGCAAGATATTAGAGGACACATTGAGGATGTATGTGATGCATCAGAAGAGGAAGTGGGAAGAGTATCTCCCTTTCGTAGAGTTCACATAAATCAGCGGTTATCAGGAGTCATTGAGGATGAGTCCTTTTGAGGCATTGTATGGGCAGAGTTGTAATGCTCATATCAATTGAAGTGATCCGGTTAGTAGGGTATTGATTAGACTAGATACGTTGGCAAACATGAAATGGGAAATGCAGGTGACCAAGAAGAATCTGAAAGCAACACATGGTAGGCAGAAGAGTTATGCAGATAGGAACATATTGTTCAAGTAGTTCTAGGTTGGGGAACATGTGTATTTGCACATAAAACCGAAGAAGAGATCCTTGCACATTGGATCATGTGCTAAGCTGGCACCATAGTTTTGTGGATCCTTCAATATCATTAAGAGGATTGGGCCAGTATATTATCGACTTGCACTGTCTCCGAGAATGAAAGTCCATGATGTTTTCCATGTATATTTGCTTAAGAAGTATGTTAAGGATGTTGATCATGTGATTGACTTTTTTGTATTGCAGGTGGAACCTGATGGAGAATTCCAACCAGAGCCTTATTGTATATTGCAGAAAAATGTGCTTGTGCTCCTGAGCCGAGCAATCGAGCAAGTTAAAGTGTAGTGGAAGCACTTTGGGCCTAATGAAGCTACATGGGAGATGGAGGATCAGATGCCGGCTATTGGGTTTAAAATGCTGATGCAAATTAGAGTTTCATTTACTATCAATCCGGGTAAGTAAACTTCAAGGATCATCCAATATATATGGACTTAGAGACAAACTAAACTAAGCTAGGTGAATAAATGCCAAAGCTCCCTTACAGGAGGTCTTTCATTGGGATCTCCAACACCTATTTAACCATTTAACAAAATAAAATCTAAAGACTTTGTGACAAGTGTAAGAAATATTAAAGCTCCCTTACATGAGACTGTTCATTAATATTTCTACTCATCTTAATCAACAAACTATTTAAACTAATGAAATCAAACTTTAAACAACAAATCAGATTCATTGAAAGAAACATTAATACTTTCTTATGAAAGGTCATTTGTTAATATTTCAAACATATGAACCTAATGAAATTTACAAGAAAACATAAAATGAAAGCTTACCAAAACAAAAGTGTACTTACTAGACAATGGGGGCCCTTCCAAGGATACACAAGCACATCAAAAGAGAAGTCAAATGTAGAAGATGAAAGAAGCTCCATTTTATTTATCATCAATTGCAAATTGCAATTACAAGTTCTACATTCCAAGAGGTTCTAAAATCTCCATTACAATGATTCTAAATTCTAACTTCTCATTACAAACTTATAAGATCCTAAGGTTCTAAATTCTAACTTCTCAATTCTAAATTCTAAATTCCAAATTACAAATGAAGGAGATAACACTCCTATTTATACAAAAGTTATGATAATAAACTCATAAATGTGGATCCACTATTCCCTCTTCATATTCACATATATCTCAACCAATGGTGACACATAACCCTATCCTCCATCATCTTCTCCATGAGGTCCATGATCTTATCCATGAGGTCCATGATCTCCTCAAATTCGAATTTGAACATAGAGTGCCACATAAGGGTGCCTTAGAAGCTTCCTATGTACCTACACATGTCAACAAACTCATGCTAATTGTTAGGTATAAGTATATGGATATTATTTTCTAAAGTTTAACCACAAATTCTCTTAAAAATACTAAGAATTAATAATATTTTGGAAAACACAATGATAACCCATTTAATGATGAAAGTGAAGTGGATGTGATGACATGGTGGTGGAATAGAGGTGAGAAAATGTGTGAATGGAGTGAAAGTGGATGTATTTTAAGGATAATTCTTAGGCCCGACATGGGCTATGTATCCTTCCTTTTTTCCGATTGAGGCAAAGCAGCTTCGATATGGTGTTTTGGTATATGTTTTGATATGGTGTTTTGGTATATGCTTTGATATGGTGTTTTGGTATATTCTTAGATATGGTGTTTGGTATATGTTTCGATATATCTATATTAAATATATATATATATATATATATATATATATATATATATATATATATATATATATATATTATATATGAATGATGTGGTATATGTTTTTGGTATATATTTTGATGGTGTTTCTTTATGAACATATGTATATGGATGCAAATACCTCCATGAGCTATGTTATAAAGCTCCACTATGCGATATGTTGTCATGTTGTCATGATGTTTTGTCTTGAGCAGGTCTTTCATTATAAATACTGCAATGAGCTGTGTTATAGAGCTCCATGAGCAGTATGTCCCCTGTCAGTAGGTTGCTGAGGTATATGTGTAATTGAACACTGAGGATGGTGTCCCCCAAGGGGAGGGTTCTGTAACATCCCTGGTGAAAATTCCATGTAATAAAAGTTAAAAACAATAACCACGGTTGATGGGACACTTATTCCAAGTTGAATGTTGGGTAAGATATCCTAGGGGGTGTTCATTTGGTTGTTTATGGCTAAGGAAATTGGAAAATGAAATGGTTAAGGATTTGGAAAGGCAAAATGGAATTTTTGGCACATTTATTTGTGAGAATAATGGAAATTAGGAGAAAAGGGAGGTGAAAGGCCATAGGTTGCATGCGAGGAGGAAAATGAAGGAAAATGATGGAAAACTAAGAAAATAGAGGCCTCATTCATAAAAGGGCTCTTGAGGATCGGTTGGTCACCTTTTTTCAGTTGAGTTTTGGATCTCTCTCGTTATTCTCTCTCTCTCTCATACTCTTGGACACTTAGAGTTTTTTTGGATCATTTTGGCATTGGAGCAAGAAAGGAAAATAAGGCAAGAGGAAGCAAAGATCAAGCAAGGAAAGGCAGGATCAAGAAGCTACAACATGCTTCATTGTAGGTATCAACTTGCATGTGTATTTTCCTTGCTAGATTCGACATGCATGGCATTGCATGTGGTTATTTTCTATCATGGCATGGGTTTTTCCAAGTGTAACAATGTTTCAACCTAGACTTGCCATTTTTTGATAGTCATGGTGTGATGGGGTTCTCATGTTTTTATTGAGCTGGATTTGGAGGGATTCGAAGCTGAGTGAGGTGGATCTCTGAAATGATAGAACACATGGCCTAGTAACCCCTGAGTTGAACTATGGGTTGTGGTAAAGCCAGATTTTGTGTTGCCTTGGATGCCCTAGGAATCCTTGCCGGTGAATGATAGGATATACGGTAAAGCCAAGAGGTGGTTTGCTCTCCATTGGGCCTAGTAATCTTGGGTTTGGGATATGCGGTAAAGCCTAGAGGGTGGGTATCGATTTAGGGCCTAATGATTTGGGTTTGGATTGCGGTAAAGCCTGAGAGACTAGGACACAGGAAAATTCCTCATGGTGTAGGTGGAGAAATCCGGTGTAATCCATGCTTGTTTGGCCTAGTGATTGGGTGCAGATCATAGTAAAGCCCGTTATGATGTGTTCATTGTGTTGGCCTGGTGATATAGGATGGATTATGGTAAAGCTTGATTTCTGTTGATGGGGGTGAGGTGGTTTAGCCTCGGTATGCCCTGGTTGGTTCTTTTGGTTTGAGTCCCACATTCATGCTTGGAATATGGCATGGGGGTGAATGTCTAAAGAGATATTTGGCTCAGTCTTTCTATAGTCGGGTGGAACGTGGTAGTCCCATCTTCGGTTGGTTTAATGCATTCATTAATGAGAAATTCATTCCCTTGATTTCCATGTGCAAATGTATTGATGTATACGTGGATTTTAATGGATGATATGTTTATGATAATCATGTTCCTATTATGTTAGTTATCTGCATATTTTATGACAACACTTATGTATGGTTCTCAACATGTTTTTACATGTAAATGAATGGATAGTGTATCTATGGCCTAATAGATGATAATGCAACAAGTGACATGAGGGAACAATGGTTCACAACGATTCTCGGATAAGCATGAGATCAATACACTTAATTATGGTGTTTACACATGTAGGTTACATGTTGATGATATGTTTGACGAAATGCCTGACATGGCTAGTAGGGGTCTGGTTATGATCTTGTTCAACTTATTGCTTTTGCATAATTGTTTCACTATATTTTTAATGATTTCAAGCTATCACTCCATTTCGGCAGTGGCCTAGGCTCTGGGCCTGAAAAAGTGGCTTAAATCTCAGGGCTACCAGCACAAAACTGGCAATTTTGGTCCATAGTCACTGGCAGGCAAGCCTGTGAGAGTGACTTTAGGTTGTTGGTTGCTCCCTTTCCCATAGCATGAGAACGACTATGGACTAAGAGATCTAGAACAATAGTGGGACCCAAGGACATGATGTCTCAATGGATGACTTGTCTCCTAAGGGTTTTGTTGATGATGTTGGATGGTTGTGTGTGATGTTTATGTTGATTCCACTTCCTTAAAGTCACATAGGAGGTTGAATTTGATCATAGTAGCCTCTCGTATCACGCTTGTCCGGTTGGCATGGTTACATGGGTGGATGTGGGAGGAGGGTGTTATAGAAAATATGATATGAAGAAGGATACATGGCATGAAGGAAGGCTAGATATGCATTAATGGATCACTTTCCAATGAAAGGAAGGATGACATGACTCATGGATGAAAGTGATGGATGCTCGGTGCCTTACAAAGAAGTGTTGAAAAATGTAGACTCTATGACAACACAAGAATTCATGACATTAGAGGAAGGGGTTCTACAAGCAGCTGGTTGTCTCATGATCTCCACCTTAAGAGCTCCTGAAAAATGTGCCTAGTCAAGAGGGAGCTTGGTCTAGTCCCTAGTTAAGAGGGACCTTGAATACATTTTTTTTTATAGGAATGGGTATGTCCTCCCTAAGTTGAGAGGGAGAGATAGACACATCATTCTTGTCTTCACTTGGGAAGACAAAATGGAGGATTGGGTGAACATCTAACATTTGATACTCTTTTAGGATTAGTTAGAGAATCTAAGATAAGAGTAGTTGTAGAGGACCATTATTCTTTGAGGACTAGGAATCCAAGATAAGAATAGTACTGGTGGAACATACTCTGAGAAAACCCAGGTGGGGTATGTTCCGAGAGAGACAATGATGAGGGTGATATAAATTATTAGTCTCACCATCATTGTGCTCTGATCTTGTTGAGAGATAGAGTTGTTAGTTAAGGCCTTGCTATGAAATAATGCTGGAGGGTATGATGTTAAACATATGGGTTACCAATTTGACTCTTCTTATGAGAATTATTCAAATTGATAATGTCTAAGTACCTTGTATGGATTATGAATACCTCCCTAATTAAGAGGGAGTGTTGAAAAATGTAACTAGGTTCAGTCTTCATAATGACATTTGTAATAATTATTTGATGTAATTGATGTAAAGAAGAAAAATAAAATTAATTTTAAATGCTTGAGTCATGGGTTTCATGCTCAAGGAATTTTATTTTTAGTTCAAGCTCCCATTGTGATCTATTAGGTTGGTCATAAAGTCATAAAGTCTAGTATAGTTAATGTCAAGGATTGAAGACCCATTTGGACATGTAATTCATTGTAAAAGAAATTTTTTTAACCCTACAAGACCATGTCACAAGCTATCATTGAAGTCGGTGTAAGGATGATTCTAGAAGAAGACATGTCGACCTTGTCATAGGGAGAAGTTGACTTATTCTTGATGAAAAAACCACTATATATATGGAAGCTCGACCTCACCTTGGGAAAAAATCTGTCAAGCATCCAAGACAAGAAAAGGAGCACAAAATCACAAGGAGAGCAGCCTCATAACCAACGACAAGGAGGAGAGGAAGAGTGAAGACCTTTGGCACTATTTTTTGGGTTAATCTCCTTGCACATGTAGTAGAAACTAGGGTTTCTGTAGTGGTATCAAATCAGTCCTTGAAGAAGTCATTAAGAAGGTCTCCAATCCACCTCCCTTGCTAGCTGAGATCACCAAGAGAAGTATTCAAGTAAATTGAATGAGGAAAGCATCCAAAACTCTCTCCGTTAGATCACATGTGTGGAATTGCAGAGGTACATGTTGCAGATCTGTGGAAAAGGACTGAAATTTCAAAATAACTGAGACTAATAGTGTAAGAAGGAGGTTTTACGTGTGTTGACTTGGGCAAGTAGAAGAAGCAGTGAAGAAGGGTCTCGTGACTTGGTCTTGGAGAGGTTGTTGTTTGAAGGGTCTTGGTCTTGGTATTCGTTAATTGAAGTCTTTATAAGAAGAAGATTTTTTTTTTTTTGGTTTTCCTCTCAAGTTGGAGAGGTTTTTTCCCTGGCTAATTGCCTAAATTCCATGTCTCTTGTCTTCTTATTATTTATGCTCTGGTATTTGTTTGATGAAGAAGATCACTATAATAATCTAAACAAAGAGAAGAACATAATATAAAGAAGAAAAAAACATTCAAAGATAATTATCATTAGAAGAGAAATCACCTAATCCTAATGCCTTAGATTTCTCAACACCCTTAAGTGTGGTAATAACTTATTTTAGTTTGTCCATCATGGACGCTCCTTTAGTTGTGCTAAGTCTTGACTCCCTGCTTTATTGTCTCTAGTTTGATTTCCAATGTGGTGGGCCAAGGATATTTTTTTTATTATCTGATGTAAACTTCTTCTATTGTTTCCCCTAATGCCTTCAATTGTTGCCTCGTTCTTGAGAGAATTTTTTGTTCAGGACTATGTCATTTTCCAAAATCCCCCATCTTGTTGCTTTGGTTGCAGATTTGGTCAACGGAAGAGATTTTTTTTTTTGCAGCAAGGTTTTTCTTGCATCTAATATGAAGTTATTAGTTCAAATCCTTTGAACTTTTTAGTCTTCGTGAAACCGATTTCAGGGAGCACTTTCTGTATTCAAGTGAAAGCCACTGATTTTGTGCCTACGTTTGATGCCAAAATTCAAGGTCATGCCGGATTTCCCATTGTTTTTTATTCACGAAGGTAGGCAACTCCAGGAAATGAATTCACTTAAGATATTTTGGCATAGCCAAGGATGCTTCGATATTTTTAGTTTCAAGTTAAAATGGTGGAGCCAAAGGCCAGGTGCATCCTCTGCCTCTCAGTCAAAATCCTTCAAGGATACCCCCAAGCCAAGGTCCACATAACCGATTCCCAAAGAGATCATAGGGCCAAGCTACATTGTGGATTAGGAGAAAAATATTTCAACTATTAAAGTGGATCATCTTCAACCCTGGGATGCTTACATGGATTATTTGACGCATGCTATTATTTGTTGATTTAATGGGTTATGGCCGACAACATCTACAGTCAGAGTATAAGTGCATTAGACATGGTCCCCAAATAGAGATCTTTCTTTTGCTTGAAAAGTTATTTTGTGGTGTATTTTAAAGATCTGAAAGATTATCAAAAGGTTTTTAATGAACGACCTTCATTTTGGAGCCATATTGGGCTTTTTCATAACTCGGTTTGTTTGTTTTAACCTCCTTTCTATGCCAACTATGGTCACTCCAATTTGGGTAAGACTCATAAATTTTCCCCTTCATTTGCTACATCATGACATCTTAGCTGATGTGGGTAACTCACTTGGTTGTTTCATTAAAGTAGACAAAGAAAGGCTTGAGAAAGGTATTGTGACATTTGCTCGAATATGTGTTGAAATCAATCTTAGAAAAGGGTTGTTGGAAAAAACCCTCCTCAAGTGGAATGACTTTATCTTTTTGCAACAAGAGGACTATGAAAATACAACATTTTGTTGTAGGATCGGTCAACAACCCAATCATCTCTAGAATTTGTGCCCCTCTTCTCAAGGGCTCTCCTCCTCCTCTGGATTCCACAAATAAGTCACGAGGCTGGCGAAATCCAAAAGGAGCTAAGACTTCATAAGCTCACAAGCCATAGAATATGCAACAAAAAAAAAATTCCATAGCAAAAGTGCGTCCTTCAACCTCAACTCAGCAACATGCAAGGACATCTCATCATGCACATGGTGAGATCCATCTCTCAAATGACGCACAAGACACAACTATGGTTTTGGCTTTGTCAATGAGGGTCCACAAATGCTTTAATAGTGATAAGGAAGTAGCTAAAGTAGCAGAACCTTTGGGTTTGAAATTAGACCAAGGAAATGCAATTATTGTCTCATCTACATCTGAGTGTGGTAACTCCTCTGGTAGCTCCTCAAAATAGATTGATGTACAAAAGAAAAAGGAAAAAATGAGCCTCAGTAAAATCCATAATCATTCGTTGCTCCTCAAAATAGATTGATGTACAAAAGAAAAAGGAAAAAATGAGCCTCAGTAAAATCCATAATCATTCGTTGGTTTTCTACCAGGAAAGTAGTAAATGTATTGACATTGTCAATCTTAAGCTAGTTAGCTTTCGTGTAAATTTAGGTTAGCTTATCTCGTAATATTGGATATGGTCAATATTCCCCTAGAAATGACCAAACAAACTTCTAGGTGAACACATAATGGATTTAATACAATTTTTTTATTAAAAAAAACCAAAAAGATAGATAAAAAATTTCTTTCATATAATATATATTTATCTGGATATTAATGATTAATGCCCATAATAATTAGTTCATA
>APFE030175557.1:229107-245902 GCA_000404065.3 Pinus taeda
AATCATCTTTTGAGTATAAAGTTTGAGAAAAATATTATATCTCAAGAAATTTAATTATTTTTGGTACTTGATAAATTTGGACCTAAAATGATTCTATGTTGACTTTTTGTTTGTTTGTTAATTTATCACTCCCATTAAATCATATTTTAAAAATAAAAATAGAATTCTTTACTATCGAGTTGTGTTGATTCTATATTGGTTCTTAATAATACCATTTATTTTATATATAAAGTTCACATTTCTATATATATATATGATTAAAATTTGGATAATTTACATCAATATATTTTTGGGAATATTTTATAAATAAATAAATTGTGATAGGCCATAATATTAATTATAATAAAATAACTAAAGACATGTATTTTAAGTATTAAGTTTTTTATATGTTTTTTAATGAGATTTAAATAAAAAATATGAAATATAATGATTACTATATGAATAACATTATTTTTAATTATATGTCAAATGGAGTTTCCACTACATATTTATATATGTTTTCAAATACTTATTTCTAATTATATATTTATTAATTAAATAAAACATTAATTTAAATATAACGCTTATACACAATTTTTTTAATATTAATAGTATATTATGAATTCTATTTTAAAAATTACTTTAAATTATTAATAAAATAAAAATTATAACACTAATAATTCTAAATAAATGAAATTGTGAATTAAACCTAAATTTATTATTATATATTTATATTTAATTTAATTTCAAGTTAACTACTAAACAAATGCTTATTTGGTACAATACATGATAGTTCCTAATACATAATTAATAGAATTTAACACCTTAATAGTTCTAAAAACTTATTAATAATAAAATATTTTAATATAAAAGTGTTATTCTAGGGATTAGTCAAATTCGAGTAAAACAATTTTTCATAAAGTATTTTGTTTTGTAAAATCTATTTTAAAATCCATAAATAGATTCAATAACTTAAAAAAAACTGTGGGATATTAAATTTCTACGGAATTTGATCAAAATTGGGCTTACAACAAATTCACCTCACATTTCAAGCAAATTCAACCAAAAATATACTAAAAAAACATAAGAAACTTAAAACACTTAAACTACTACTATTACAATAATTGATATGAAAAAGACATAAATAATTTACGTTTTATGCATATATTTAAATATTTCAAACTCCACTTCAAATAAAATATTGATCTGTCATACTTTTTACCGATTACATTGATGATTTTAAGATTTCAGACCACTCATATCGATTTAAATATTTCAATATTAACCTTAAATAAAATATTTCTTTATAATTTTCATGATTTCATACTTTTTACCGGCTATATATGTGATTTCAAAAGTTTGAATACAATATAATGAAGGTTAATTTTTAAAGTCGTAGTCTATTTGTTATACGTTTTAGAGCTTTTCTGAATATATTTGTTTCCAACATAGAATTTTGGAATCACAAGTTTAAGTTGTAAACTATCCATAATTTGTTGGAATCACAAATTTGAGTTGTAAGAGCTTTTCTGATTATATTTGTTTCCAACATAGAATTTTTGGAATCACAAATTTAAGTTGTAAACTATCCATAATTTGTTGGAATCACAAATGTGAGTTGTAAGATAATGTTTTGATGACCTGAGATCAACTGGAGGGGATAACGTAAGTATATTGTGCCAACCACTAGATCATCCCACAAGGAGACATTAGGAATAATTTCATTGTAATACTAATAATAATCTAATTTTTAAGGTCACAGTCACAAGGGACCCACTCTATTGTCACCCCTAACTACTAAATTTTATGACAATGTACATACTCTATTTCAATGTGGATTTGAATATATTTTTGCATGAGAGGTGCTCTCCAACCCAATATGAAAGAGATGGTGTAATGTCCTCCTTTTAATATTTTGACTCAACCAAATTACACAAAAATAAAATTAAAATTAAAAAATAAGAGAAAAAAATAAAATTACTTAATTAATTAAGAATTAAACTAGCCTAGATCCATCTTAACTTCAGATATATCAAGCACTTAGAGGGATCAAATCTCTTGAGGTGCGAACCTCTTTTAGAGTGAAATGGGATTTGATCCCTCTCAACTCGTGGTATATATGGAATCAAGATGGATCTAGGCTTGTTTTATCATCTAGTTTTTTTTTTAAGAATGTATAATATATTTCTAAAACAAGTTATTATTTAAATGATGTGCTTAGAGATGTTGGTGAATTTTCAAATATTATTAACAATTATGTATTTAGGTGTTTTCTATATTAATGGTAGCTAAATATTGACGTCAATGGAAAAAATAAAATAAAACCATCTCAAAATTGTGTTCTATTAAGTATTTTTGTCATTCTATCCAACTCTTCAAGAGATCCAATTGTCATGCATTCTTTTTGGTGTTGAGACTTCACCCTTGAGCTGTAAGGGAGTCTTCTCTATGCCCACACATAGATTGAATTCAACTTTGTGTTTTGTTGGTGAGTGTCCCTATATGGATGTGTCTTCCATCTTTTACAAGGAAACCTTTTCTTCCTTGGTCAAAGACTCTAAATAAGCTAGGGAGAAATCTCAGGAGAAATGCAAATTTGCTAGAAAACTTTGAAGTTCCAAACTAGAGTTGGGATCCTCAATGGCGAAAATAAACTCCATTATTCTCAAGGAAAAAGCTTCAGTAGGTGAGTTCACAAACCTTTGGCCTAATCCAAGAACTTTTCTACAATGGATCTCTAAAAACTGAGTTGATTAATTTCCTATTGTGTCTTATTATGGAAAGGGGTTTTATGTATTTTCCTTTGAAAACACTAAAGATAGAGACATAATCTTCATATATGGCCCTTGTTTCATGGGCTCTAGAGGACTCTTTGTCCCTTTCTTTCCCACTAGACTCTTAACTTTAGCTCAAACATAGAAATATATTATACGCCTGTATCAATCAAATTGTCACATGTCCCCCTTGTTTTTAGGTAGTGACATTTTCAAAGTTACTGGAGACAAATTGGGTCATTATATTATTCATATTGAACCTAAGGGTAATATTTTCATGTATGTCAGAATATGTCTGGAATGCACATTGAATAGGGACTATTAGAGGTGATTCAAATCAATTTTAAAGGGCTAGAGTCATATTTAGGCCCTTAACTATCAACAGGTTCCTTTCAAACGTAACCTTTGTTGTGAGTATGTGCATTTTCCCAAAAGTTTCCCTAAAGCCCAAGAAATTCAACCATCTTCCAAGGAAACTCCAACTCTTAGAATAATGAAGAGAAAGGTTAAATCAATCAAGTTTTAGGGAATTGGAAGAGACTGATTCGGGTCCGAGTATGACAAAGGACCCTTCCAAGACCTTTTACTTTTGTGATGTGTTAAATTGTATTTTTTAAAAGAACATCAATGAATACATTTGCATGCTACAAAGAAGAGGAACATAAGAATCATCAACACATGAAAACATAAGCCATTGATAACGGAGTTCGTCGAGGAGGGACTACGTCTTTGGGCCTTGGTGTCAAGATGGTGTAGGCCGCTACGTTAAGTGTTGTCAATAGTGGTGATGTACATAGAGATGATGTCGCTAACATACAAGGAAAATGCCCTCACGTAGGAGTGGCTCAAAGAGATGTTCCGCTACAGGAACTCTCAGTCAAAAGACTCCTATTAGTATGACACAAACTCATGCATGATGAGCATCCCGCCAACATGGCATAGAAGGGATCTCAATGGAAAACATACATGACGATAACATGAGTATCCCATCAACGTACAAAAAAGGGATCTCAAAACATAACATGACGAATCCTGACAATAAGTACATCACACAGACGATTCCGCGTCACATCAAGCAGGAATCATGAGAACAGTAATAAATAAGATCCCACATCAACATCAAACAGGGATCTGTGCAACACAATGCATAGTAAAAGAAGTACATGAACACACTGCATATACCTCACAACCAGGGGCCATCTGAAGAAGCGGATGTCAAACTGTTGAAGCTGCTCGGACCATTGATCTCATTGCATCAATCGCATGGAAATGGTTGCGCACACATGAATACTGACACCTGCATTCCACTTAGAAAAGTGGCTGAAGAATAGAATGAACAAATGAGAAATCTGAATGCACCGTTAGATTTGTGGCGTCGAATAGTGCAAAACCGACTGTCAAATTTTTGAATTCTGAGAAGTTGAGAATCTGGGGCTCAAGGAATCTTTTAGATTCCTCAAAGATTCTGCTCCATAGGCGGACTGGAAATCTACAACTCCAAAAGAGAATCTGACCTCACCATTGCGATCCTTACGGAAAACCATGAAAAATGACTGTAAAGTTGACTATATTCCGACATGGAGAAAAATTACGTCCTCGGGAAAATTTCAAGGATCATGGTTCTGCTCCCTGTTTTTACAACAATCATGGTTCCACCCTCATACTGAAAATGGCTGAAAAAAGTAGAACTTTGATGGAGAAACGGACAATTCCATTGCGTTCCTGGCATGGAGAAGTGCTGAAACCATATAAAATTTGTCAAATTCTGACAAAGTGAAATTTCACCCCTCCTGCAAAACATTGTCTCGAACTACGTGCACTACCTTTTTCCCCAAGTGTATTGACAAGTTGTGTTTAAATACAAATTATTTAGCGGATTTTTCAAGGAATCTATTGTGGCGGAGTTGGTAAAAATTGGAAAGTGGTTGAGGAGGGGTCGGGGGATCAAATCCCACCCCTCCCCTTTTATCCATGCAATATTTTCATATGTAATTTTGGGGGGTGGGTCCGCCGTACTTGGTGGCATGCTCCCCCATTTCCGTTGTTGTTTTATTTATTGGGTGATGTGGAGGGGTGACGGGGTTTATAGCCCGTGCCCCCCACTATGTTTATTTGTTATGGGAGTTATGGGGTGGTGGGGTCATGGTCGCCGATCCCGATTATTCGTTGTTGAATCCGTGGGAGGGGCCGGGGGTCGTGGCCCACCCCTTCACCAATATATATTTGCTATGTGTACATTGTGGGGTGGTAGGGTTGGTGGCATGCCACCCCTTAGTTTATTTTATTTTTTGTTTATATAACAAACATTGTTTTTTTTGGAATTTTCGGTTTTGGATCGAAGGGGTCTTTTTAAACAAGCAACAATTTTGCCCGAAATCTGGCTAGAGTTGGCTGGATTCCGTCTGTCGGAAAAGGCCGAATTGTGTAAGCCTGCCCAATCATCAGAAAGTCAACCTAACTTTGACTGCCCCTATCTCCTTCATCCAGACTCGGATTGGAGTGCTGTTCACACCGTTGAAATCAGGGCGAAGAGCACTTTGATCTGATGTCAAGTTCATCGCCTTTCTACCACTTTGAATTTTGAGATTTTTCCATGCCACTGTGTCTAAATGTCCACTTGGATCAATCCTCCCCACTAAGGAGCTTTTGGTCCTCCAAAAGCATAGAAATAATATGTAACTTCTTTGTACCTTGTCTGCATCACAAGCATCCTAAAAGGTCTCGCTTCCATCTCCTTCACCTTTGTTCTTTGGAGCCTTAAGCAATGAGCCGACACCTGCAACCTCGCATCTTGTGTACATTGTTTTTCAAATTACATGCTTGACTTTCATGACCAACTAATGACCCAAACATCCCACACTTGCCACGCGTTTATAACACATACTTGGTGGTCAAGTTTACAACGAGATGGACGCAATACCCCAGCTATGAAAACAAGACCAACATATCATTGTTGCTTCAACAAGTGATGGAAAAACACATCATCACTGCAACACATGATTTACAAAGATCAGGCCAACCACTATTTTGTTTCACTTTGACAAGTGATGGAAACACAACGCACTTTCACAGTTTATCATGCAACACAAAATAAGACCAGACATCATTATTGTTGAACAAGTGATGGAAACACATCATCACTTTTACATTTTAAAATGCAACAAATGATTTACAAAAGTACGACCATGAAACACTAACATGTCTAGAAACCATTTTTCACTTATCAAGGTGAACGGGTCATCAACATGTGATGGTCTTGCTTGTTGATCAATCGTTTCACTTGGTTCATGCACTGACACTTTGTCTTTAATGCGCTGCTCTGGATGGAGCCTCCAGCAAGTGGCTCTTTGATGGCCACTTCTATCACAATGACTGCAATAGGTTTTCTTCCTCCAGATCTGCTTAACATGTTTCTTTACCTGCTGTTGAGAGGGTCTTTCACGCCTCATCCTTTTGTGTGTTGCCATTCTTTTCCAACACTTAGAAAATGTATGGTTATGTAATCCACAAAAGGTACATGTTTTCTGATGCCATGTTTTACGTTCATCATTAAAAGCATGATTATGATCGAAATGAGCATTCAAATATCGAAACTGGTTATACCTTTCCTTGTCATCTCTGGTGTAAGTATGGTGATGAGCGTTGGCCTTAGCTCTTTCCCTACAATGGAAACTGCCATAGGATGATGGGGATGTTTTCCAATCATTCTCTTTCCTCGACGATTTCGATGATGTCTCAGACAAATCTGACACCTTTGAGCATTCTCCTTTAGTGTATCTTGAGCCCACAAATTGATGTTCGTGCACAACCTTCAAAGGTTGAGTTATGCTTTGGTTATTAACACTAAGTTCTTCTTCCTCCTCATGCCTCATCCTTGTAAGAAGCCTCATGTTTGTCCCTGTAATTGGGATCTCCAAATCTCCAACAAAACTCATACTATGTGAAGATGAAACTGAAAGAAAATCAACATATTTTACCTCCTCTTTCGATTTGGAAAGAATTGATGAGGGTTGCTCATCATTTGTTGTTGGTGGTTCACTAGTTGTCTTGACGCATTCCCCAACTTCCTTTCTGACATACCCAAGTCCTTCCTGATGGGTAATTCCTCTACTTTGATGGGGTTGAAAATGCCTTGGCCGTTAACGCTCAAGCCTTTTCCTTCATACCCCATTCTCTTCAATAGTTTGGAGCCAATTCCGGTGGTATGATTTTCAAAAACAGCAAAATCATCATCAAGAAACATACATGAAGATGGACAACTACATTTTACCTCACATGGGTCTCGCTACAACTTTTCCAAGGCATCGTCCTTTGCTTGTAGCTGTCGTAGCAAACTTTGTTTTTCCTCTTTCTCTTCATGTAGACACGTCTTCAATTCAACGTTCTTAGTTTGAAGATTATGTTTGTTATGCTTTTGTTCTTCCAGAGCCTCTTCCGTGGCTTGCAACTGAAGCTGCAAATCGCTCCTTTTCCTTTGTCCCTTTATGTAAAGTTTCATACGTTATCTCTATGCTTTTGGGAATATTGAGCATGGTATCGTACATCGCTTTTTCATCCTATGTCACTGCACGTTCTATTGTTCACGCTGCAATTCACATCAACGTAAAGATCACTCTGATACCACTTGATCCAGGTCTGGTTGTGAAGAAGGAACTGAAAAATTACCTTTTACTTTCATGATGTGTTAAATTGCATTAAAAGAACATCAATGAATACATTTGCATGTTGTAAAGAAGAGGAACATGACAATCATCAACACATGAAAAGATAAGCTGTTGATAATGAAGTTCGTCTAGGAGAGACTACGTCTACGGGCCCTTGTGTCAAGATGGTGTAGGCTGTTGCATTAAGTGCTATCAATAGTGGTGATGTACATAGAGATGATGTCGCTATCATACAATGAAAATTCCCTCACGCAGGAGTGGATCCAAGAGATGTTTCGCTACAGGAACTCTCAGTCAAAAGACTCCTATCAATATGACACAAACTCATGCATGATGAGCATCCCACCAACATGGCATAATAGGGATCTCAATGAAAAACATACATGATGATAACATGAGTATCCCATCAACGTACAACAAAGGGATCTCAAAACATAACATGACGAATCCTGACAACAAGTACATCACATAGATGATTATGCGTCACATCAAGCAGGAATCATGAAAACAGTAATAAACGAGATCCCACATCAACATCAAACAGGGATTTGTGCAGTACAATGCATAACAAAAGAAGTAATTGAACACATTGCATATACCTCACAACCAGGGGCCATCTGAAGAAGCAAATGTCAAACTGCTAAAGCTGCTCGGACCATTGATCTCACAGCATCAATCGCATGGAAATGGTTGCTCATACATGAATGCTGACACCTACATTCCACTTAGAAGAGTGGTTGAAGAATAGAATGATAAAATGAGAAATCTGAATGCACCATCAGATTTGTGGCGTCGAATAGTGCAAAATCAACTGTCAAATTTCTGAATTATGAGAAGCTGAGAATTTGGGGCTCAAGGAATCTTTTGGATTCCCCCTAGATTCCTCAAAGATTCTGCTCCATAAGTGGACTGGAAGTCTGGAACTCCAAAAGTAAATCTGACCTTGCCATTGCGATCCCTGCTAAAACCATGAAAAATGACTGTAAAGTTGACTATATTCCGACATGGAGAAAAATTACCTCATCGGGAAAATTTCAAGGATCATGGTTTCGCTCCCTATTTTTGCAACAATCATGGTTCCACCCTCATACTAAAAATCGCCGAAAATTGCAGAAATCTGATGGAGAAACAAATAATGCCATTGTGTTCGTGGCGTCGAGAAGTGTTGAAACCATATAAAATTTGTCAAATTTAGACAAAGTGAAATTTTGCCCCTCCTGCAAAACACAGTCTCGAACTACGTGCACTGCGTTTTTCCTCGGGTGTACTGACAAGCTGTGTTTAAATACAAATTAGCCGACGGATTTCTCAAGGAATCTATTGTGGCGCAGTTGGTAAAAATTGGAAAGTGGTTGAGGAGGGGTTGGGGGATCAAATCCCACCCCTCCCCTTTTATCCATGTAATATTTTCATATGTAATTTTGGGTGGTCGGGTCCGCCGTACTTGATGGCCCTCTCCCCCCATTTCCACTGCCATTTTATTTATTGGGTGATGTGGAGGGACGACGGGGTTGATAACCCGTGCCCCCCCCTTTGTTTATTCGTTATGGGAGTTGTGGGGTGGCAAGGCCATGGCCGCCCACCCCGGTTGTTCATTCTTGAATCTGTGGGAGGGGCCGGGGGTCGTGGCCCACCCCTCCACCAATATATATTTGTTATGTGTACGTTGTGGGGTGACAGGGTTGGTGGCCCACCACCCCCTTTTTTTTAATTTTTTTGTTTATATAACAAACATTGTTTTTTTTTTGGAATTTTTGGTTTTGGACCGAAGGGGTCTTTTTAAACAGGCAACAATTTGCCCGAAATCTGGCCAGAGTTGGCTGGATTTCGTCCGCCGGAAAAGGCCAAGTTGTGTTTTTGTTAACCCTGCCCAGTCATCAGAAAGTCAACCCAACTTTGACTGCCTCTATCTCCTTCATCCTGACTCGGATTGTAGTGCCATTCACACTATTGGAATCAGGGTGACGAGCACTTCGATTTGATGTCAATTTCATTGCCTTTTCACCACTTTAAATTTTGAGCTTTTTCCATGCCACTGTGTCTGAAGATCCACTTGGATCAGAGAAAATGGCATAGGAGGACTCAACAAGACAGCAAGCTTCAATATTATGTGACTAATCCATCTAATAACAAATTTAGAGCTCTAGAAGCTAAGGAAGAAGAAAAAAGGGGTTAGACAAGGAACACTATTGTAAGAGAAACTGAGAGCACAAATATGTCCCACCATCAAAAGTACAAAAGAGAACAAAAATACACCCTCAAATAATGGAGATGAGACTTCAGTTGGGGCTTATGCAACAAAAATAGAACTAGGAACTATGGTTTCAACACCATACAATAAGGATGGGACTTCAACTCAAGCTTTAGCAATGCCCCAATGAAAGGATCCAACTTCAAATATGGAGGAGTATAATGAAAAAAGGGAAGGGGCAATATCCCTAAAGCCTCTAAATATTCGTCTTTTGGAGAAGTTGAAAGAAGGATTCATGTGCTTCTCTTCCACTAACAAGATGAAGGAAAACAAATAAAGAATGGGGACAAAGAAACAAAATCTTGAATCTTTGTAGGCACTCAACAAATATTGGATAACCTAGTGTACAAGTGAGAGGTAAGCTCAACATAGTAGTTATGATTTGTTTTTGCATTATCATATGTGGCTAATTGTCAGTAATTATTCTTGGAAACAATAAGTAGTAATTTTAGTGTTGGAAATTTTAGGGTTAGATTTTTAAAAGCCAAAGTGAAACTTTTATTTGCTCTAAGCAATATATAATTTGGTGGAAAAACTGATGGCTCTTGAGAATATACATTGCTACTAATTACAATATAGATTTTTTTTTATTAATATATGTTTATGTTTTAAGGGGTGGAGGGAGCAAGTGGGGTGGTCTATTGCCCCAAAGGAAAAATAGAATTATCTTATGCTCGAGGTATGGATACCCTTTCCAAGAATTAAGAAAATACTTATGCAATGTTTCAAGGCCTAATGTTACATCAATGAATGCGATCTAGGATTAACAAATATAATTCAACATATGATTTATAATTCTCTCCCTCATGAACATAGGCTAAATAATATTGTTAAAAAGATTAAAGGGCTTATTTTTTGCTTCTCTTCAGTAACCCTTCTTTCATATTATAAGGGACAACAATTAGAAGGTTGATGTAATGAAAAATAAAGTTGTGATTTCGAAGATAGAGCAATTAGAGGTAAATAGGAAAATATCCTTAATCCCTTTCCATGATCATAATTCATATGAGGTGCCAAATTTGGTGAATGAAGTGGGCTCATTGGAATCAGCTACATCATAAGGGAAATATGTCACTTGCATGGGGATCATACCATGTAGGGAATAGTTATAAAGTTATATTAAATGGGGTTGCATTATGTTCTTACACCTTGCCAATCTTTGGAATTTTGGTCCAGATGGGGTGGGACAATAGCATGGTCGAAGGATGGGGGTATTGATACTTTAAATCTCTATTTAGGCCAGGGTTGGATTCCTTTCATCAATGTTTCAATATGATTTATTTCGGAGGTCTATGTCATGTTAAGCGACTGAATCAAATATTATATCCAATGGAAGTTAAAGGATGGAGGTATGACTTGTTGACTCAATTGGGGATAAAGCTAGAGAGTACAATATGCAGGTTGCAGAATCATTGGTATGACCAGAATGTGGATATAGGTGATCCTACTCCATTATGGCTCTCCCTCCTCTAACCTGATGAGGATATGTAATTTAGGTACTATGACGAGGTGCATGAAATTCAAGAACAGTTCCAACATCCCTCACAATAGGTGAAATTTAAGTCTTGATTGTTAGATATGAAATCCAAGTGTGTTGTGGTAGATTGATGGCACATCCTAAAAATGTATCAGGTAATTCCAGGGAAGGTACCTCTGATTGCAGCTCAACTCCTATGGATTGAGAATTTCAAGGTTGGCTTGTAATTTCTAAGAAGACTAAAGATAATCTTCCTTGTCATATCTCATAATGATAACAGTTCATATGGAAATAGATCTTAGTTGGAATAAGGGTTTGACAAGGATTATACAGTCAGAGATGGTAGGTTCTTGGATACACCTGACAAGAGGGGTAATGATCGTGGGTTATATTCCAGTTTTGGCTCAGAGAGATAACATCATCATCACCTTCACCATATGTATAGGAGGAGTGAGAAGTAGTACTTGGTAGAGGAATTCAAGAAAGAAAAGACGCCTACATTTGATGGAGAAATGAAGAAGTCACAGGATGCACAAGCTTGGTTGCTTGGGATGAATAAGTTCTTCATATTGCATGATTACTCAAAGAACATGAAGGCCAGGATAACTACCTTCAGTCTTAAAGGGAAAGTGAATATATGGTGGGAATACAAGAAGAAAGTCAGAGGAATTTGGGACGAGTAGTTGACTTGGAGGGAGTTTGAAAGACCTTTCAAGAAGAAGTATCTATGTGAGAGATACTATGATGACAAGGAAAATGAATTATATGAGCTAAAGATGGGATCGATGACTGATGAGGAGTATATTAGAATATTCTCAGAGTTGTTGAGGTATGTGCCTTATCTTGAGGAGGAGAAAGCAAAGATTCAGAAATTCATCAGTGGGTTGTCAGTATCTTTCAAAGACAAGATTGAGTTTGATGAGCCTAGATCGCTGGAGGAATCCATGAGAAAGTTGAAGCATTGTTATGAGAAATTGAAGCGCAAGTCTGGATATAAATAGGAATGGAAAGGTAATGACAAGACTAAGGGAAATGGGATAAGAAGCAAGGAATACTACAGGAGACATGTAACAAATAAAATGTAGTACCACACAAGAAGATCAATGTATCTGACAAAGGACATAGATTTTAGTTTGAGGATCAGAACAAGGTAGACAAAAGGAAGCCTTTACAGTGTTGGACTTGTGGCAAGGACCATTGCAGGAGATATTGTCCACAGTATCAGGGTGGCATACCACATATCTACAGTGCTCAATGTTGAAGAATCTAGGGCATTGATGTAGTAGGATTATTCTAGACTCGATAACAATTTGTGAAGCTCTTTTACAAATTATCTTGTTAACTTAATATTAATTTCTCCTTATTAATGCATGTGTGTTTACTTCATCAAACTTCTACCAAAAACATAAGAACAAGAACACAAGATGTTGGCTCTCTACCAGGAAAAACCTCTCTCTCTTAGAGAGGAAAACCTTTTCCTAAATTTCTATTATTGAAGCTTCTTATTGATAAATTCCAAACCCTAGACCCTTGACAAGAATATCCTCCAAGCACAAGTCAAGTCCTTCCTCCTTCCTACACTTCATTTCCCAGCACTTCGTCCTCCTTCTTTCAGCACTTCGTTCTTCTTACAACTGTTGATAGTCCTTGTTGCACTTTCCCTAGAAGAGACACTTATCTTTGATTTTTAGTGATACCCTTTACTTGTGATGATCCCTTCCTTCCTCTTGACCAGCCGAGCTCCTTCTTCAAGGTGTAGTTGCAAACTTTATATGACTGTCCTGCAACCCTAAATTCTCACATGTGTGGGAGGTTTCCTTGAGTATTTAGTTCCTTTCCTCTTTGATTGAGAGAGTCTCTTCTTCGCTCTAGTGGGAGGCCTTATAGGCCTAAGTTTCAAGCCCAAAAAATGAGAAGTATGAGACTATTACATTTTTGTTGTTATGACCATAGAGATGCCTCCTTTTCTTGCACGTGTGACTATGTTTTACCCTCGAAACAGTCCTCCAACCTTTTGTGATGACTTCTCCTTCTTCATTGCACTAGAGGCTCCTTATACTCGTCCTTTTTCACCCTTTTCTTAGCCTTCCTTGCTCACTGATTTTAGAGGTGGATTACTTGTTATTTGAGGGAGTGGACAACCTCTGTATATAGAGGATTGTCCCTCATTTAGGCTGAATTGAGGCTGTCATGAATATTGTAGGCCGACTTGAGTTCCCTTCATCATTTTTTCTCCTTTGATGATGTTGTTTCATGGAAATAACTTGTCTTTTCTTGGAGGGATATTATTTGACTCTTATACAAATATGTACATGGTGTAACATGCCCTTAAGGTATTCAACATTTTTTTTTTACCCTTTGACTCACCTATAACACTTTAACATGTGCTAGACCTATTTCAATGAGAAAGAAACTCAATGATAAATATAACAAAAATAATATTTTTTCTTGAATAAATACAAATATCAAAAGTACATTTATGAAGACCTAACCTAGTTACACTTTCTTCAACACTCCCTCTTAACTAGGGAGCTATTCACAAATCATTACAAGTTGCTTGGTTATTTTTCAATCTTTAAGAATTCACATAAGAGAAATCGGATTGGAAATCCATCTGTTATAGAATCATAGTAACCAACATTGTTCATAGCAAAGCCTTGACTAACAACTCTATCTCTCATAAGACCAGAGCACAATGTTGGTGAGGCCAATGGATTATAGACATCTTAGTCGTTGTCTCTCAAGGTACATACCCACCTCGGTGTTCACTGAGTATGACCTTCTAGGACTATTCTTGTCTTGGGTTCCCAACCCTCAAATAATATCGATCCTCTTGCCTACTATTTTCTTGGATTCCCTACACATCCTCAAAGAGCATTGGACGCCATATGATTACCCAATCCTCCCATTCTTTCTTCCCAAGTGAAGAAAAGGATGTTGTGTCTATCTCTTCCTCTTAATTGAGGAAGACATGCCCAAGTTTCCTCTGACAAGGAACTTTCCCAAGCTCCTTTGTAGTTGGGAACTTGTTAGAACTCCCTCTTAACTAGGGACTTTTCCATTCATCAACAACTTCCTTTTCATGGGTCCTTCAGCTGCTTGATCTCCTTCTTTCCTTCGATGTCATGAAGTCTTGGTTTGAACTTCTTCCTGGTAGAGAACCGACCATAGATCACTTTCCTTCATGGTTTGTCATGTCATTTCTCCCTTCGTGGAAAGTGGCCTTATTGATATACATATAAGGTCCTTTTTTCATCTGGCTACTCCTTTGTCATCTTGTCTATGCTTCAGAATACTTATCACATGGATGCTTAGTTGTACTTGCTTGTTACCATAATTTGATTTAGTAGCCCTTCATGACTTCATCCCGATATTTCTTCAACATCAAATGCTGCTTTTGCTGGATGGATTCTTCATTATGACATCTTTGTAGAGTTGAATCAATTATCTGCATTGTATTATCTCCAAGGCCTTCATAGGTGTCAAGGGTCCTTTGATATTTTCCTCCTTTGTCAGAGTTGGTATGCCTTCTTTCGTGAGATTTTAATGAAACTTTTCAAATATTGATTCTTTGTGACCACAATGTTCTTCACATGCTTGATCTCTTTCTTCATTTGCTTCTTCTTGGATTGATTAGTCAACCACCTTATACTCCTTATGAGAGAACTGCTTCATGTTAACCTTTATTGCATTGTAGCACATGCCTTGGAGCATAGTGAAAGAGATCCTTTTATTATTGATCATGCTTCTATAACTTTTCCCATGACCCAATATATATGATGACATGACTTAAACTCTGATGCATACATACCTCATCTTGATTCTTCTTGGATCATCTCAGCTTCATTTGATAGTTCTCCTCGATTGGTGTAGCCTTTCTTGATTCATATTTTCTTGCCTGCATATCATCCTTTCTTGAATCCCATGAATGGGACTCCCAATGAGACATTTACTCTTATTTATGAACCTTATTTTGAATATTCTATCAGAGAACCTTGAAGACCCTTATCCTGCAAATGTTTCTTCATTTTGATGATAGAGGCCTTCTAAGATTTTTAATGATGATCATGTTGGCATTATGACATAGGTTTGGCAGTATGACACAGGTGTTGTCCTTGATGGCAACTCACTCAGATGGCAGATCATAGTTCAGGCTCTCAAAATGAAAGAAAAAGAGATATACGCAAATTCCTCTTAACCAGATCGTGTATACACTCGGGATTGCCGATCAAAAGTCACGTATACGTATGCACGCACTTTCATGAAAGGAAAAGTGTGTACATGTGGGAAAAATTATTTTTGGTCCATGGTATTTAGTCCTTGGTACTTGGACCTTTGGTTTTGGACCATGGTATCTTGTCCAAAGTGTTGAACCCAGGTATTGGGTCCATGGTATTGATTCTCTATGGTTTTGGACAATGGTATTGAGTAAGGCCTAAGACTATAAAAGGGGAAGGAGATCATTAGGAAAATGCATTCACTCAAGTATTGAAGAACTAATGAAGAACAAGATCTAGAATACTGGTGATTGGGTTGTGGTGCATAGTTGGATCTGAATCAAGGTGGAACCTGAGCGCTAGAAGATGGATAAGTTCTATTGACGGGTCAAGATCTCAGGGCTTGAAGAGAAGTATCTTTGTGTTATTTTGATATGTTATATTTGGCGCATGACTTGATCTATAAAGCTGATAATCTGGTTATATTTGATGTCTGAATAATTGAAAAGGGTAAATTATCTTTTATAGATCTGTACACAGGTTCGGCACAGCAGAGGCGCGTATACACGCTAGTTCAATAATTCAAAACAACGTATACGATGGTTTGCCTTAATACAGATGCATATGCACGCAGGTTCTACATATTGAAGTAGCGTACGTCTCATAAATTATGTTTTAGCTACTTCTGTTTATTGCTGCAGTGTTCTGGATTGGTTACTGTTACTGTTTTCTAGTTATAGCATTCAAAGAAGTGATTGATTGATTCAGTTTTGGTTGGTGCTAAGGGGATTGGTTGATGCAGTTACATTTGATATTTGATTAATGTTATTGATGGATCTAGTTTGAAAATGTATGAAACATGCTCCTTGGAAGAAAAGAGAAGGTTGTAGCCTTCTGTAGGTCAGCACCTACATACTAGTACATCAGCTAGTACAAGAGCCAAGGGGGTTGTATCTCCCTTCAAGAGAAGCTGGAGAATGAGAGAAGGTAGTAGCCTTCTACAGGTAGAAGCCCGTGTACTGGTATAAGACTGCACCAGTACAAAAATATTGTAAATAAGGAAGTTTATTATTAAAAGAAGATAGAGACGAATTGCAGCAGGTGGTTTTCACCCACATTGGGTTTCCACCTTATATCTTGTGTCCATGTGTGCGATGATTTGTTCTGTTCTACTGCACATGTTTACTGTTCTTATGGTTAATGAAGTTCTGATGCACTGATTAAATATCAACATTTAATGAATCATAAGTTTACTGATATACATTGGTTGCTTTAAACACAGTATCGTATATACACAGTTTCTGGCGTATACAAATTTGATTGTGAAATGAAAAATAATTGATTTGATAATACTGATTCACCCCCCCTCTCAGTATTATTTCCAACAATTGGTATCAGAGCAGGTCCTTCAAAAGAAGCTTGATTGCTTGAAG